>NJRP01000032.1:271031-365937 GCA_003063835.1 Aphaenogaster floridana
TAGTGAATGTTGAGACAAACATATATAGGTGCACTACACAAAACAATGTGAATGTGACAACCACAGGACGTGGCTGTACTAAATATTACTATTATTGTGGTTGTGGCAACCTTATCGTTTGTTCGGTGCATACTAAGGTTAACTCACGTTTTCGAAAAACAATAATTTCGTCCTTTCAAATTATTCTTTTGTAGTAAAACTTGTTTTTTCCTTATAGTGGATATTTTAAAGAATATTTTAGTGCCAAACAAAGTTCATTTATTTATTTTTAATACGTTGTAAACTTGTATAAACCTTAGCGTTCTCGTTATGCCCCGGGTTCCTCTATCTAATAAAAGTCTAATAAGATTTCTGCTTGGATCACACAAAACGTCTGGCAAGACGTGATGAACAAGAAGAAGATTTCTGCTATAGTAAAATCTTCAAACACCGTGTCGCTGAAATAGTTTCTTTTTTTTTTGCCACCTTACTTTGAGATACTTTTATGCCTTCTAATTTTAAAGAATACGACCCTCTGTACGAAGTACCGCGTTTCGTAAGACCGCCGCGAAACAAGCGCAGAAAGGAGACGCCTTTTTAGTGTTAATAAAGAAGCTTCGGCTATAACAATGCGATAAGACTGTCCCGCTACTTTCCTCAACCTCGTGAAACTCGGAGACGTAACGAAGCCAATTCGTCCGTATTACGATCGATTCCGCGTTCGCGGGAGTAATCTGGAATTTTATTGGATTGCAGTCGACGCGTCGGGGTAAAAATCGAAGCGATCTTTCCCCTAGTTACATCGGCTTCAAGTGACAAATGAGCCGAATGACCGGGCGCTATATCACGCGTTTCTCCGCGCTCGGTCGAGAAATCGCGCTCCCTCGCGTCGCGCTCATTGAAGGATACGCCCGATATCCGGCGAGATAGGTGTACTCACAAAAGCGAACGTCACCGCGTCCGCCACGGCTCGGCTGCAGTAAATAAACAAGCCGACGGCCGATAGAGATTTTAACGCACCCGGCGGAAATCGAATGACTCGCGCCGCTCTCGGAGCGTCAGAAAAGCTCGTATCGTGCCATTACGAGCGTTCACCCGGGATTCCGCGTTCATCCCGGGAACGAATCCGAGTCGAAATGCTCGAAACGTCGGAATTAATGTCTCGCCGCTACGCCACGCCACGTAGCTACGTAACGTCGAAGCGAGCGCTGCCGCGATGTAACTTCCGCCGGAACAAAAGTTTAGATTCGCTTCGCGATTTCGGGCTCGCGGGAAACGTACTGCTGGCTTTCCCACGGCGTCACTTTGACGCGCTCGCCGTAACACGAACATTCGATTTCCATGGAAATCTGACGATAAGTAGTTCCTGCGATGTTTATCGTATTTGTGTTAATAATCGAATCACCGCGAATCACACGATTTTATCTCCCATCTCTCATCCAATCTTGTCCTAATCACAAATCTAACTTTGTTCTACTTTAGAACTCGCGAATCTGCAGCACTTTATGTAGTATTTTCCAATTTGTCTCGAGTGAATTTACGAGAAGTAACGATTTTATCATCAAGATCTAAGTACAATATTTAAGCAGAAGATATGGATACTGAGTTTCAGGAGTGACCTACAAGTTCACATCGCACAATATTCAGCGAGACGTTCGTGCTATTTCGAATATTTTATCTTGAAAATTTACAGAATTTACGACAAAGGTTAATTTCAACGCAAGAAGCATTTCCTCCATCGTTTCCTACCGTGTGACGTTTGAAATACCACTCGAACTTCCATCTCATTCTTCCTCGGGAAGAATCAACGTCTCCTGGAACGTGGAAACTTCGGAATTTTTCGTTAAAAACTTACAACGACGTTCCGTGTGGCCGACCGTGTGTGACGACCTTCCATTTTTACGGCGGTGGATATTTCCCTCGCGCGCTCATTTTTTATTGAGACAGAGAAAAGCGCCGTTTCCCTAAATTATTTACCTCTGTCCCCGAAAAGAAAAATTTTCCCCAAGTTCGTTGAAGCTCCATTCGAGTGGCATCTAAATCTCGCTTTCAACCAAAGGACTCGCACGTTCTTATAGATGCTCGAAGATCGATATACCTTTCACCACATCCAGATATAAAATAAATAGGGAACAGAGAGTGTCAAAAAATTCCAGGTAGCCAACGTAGGTACTCCTCGAAGGTAAGATTTTCCTTGTTATTTCCCGCGCGGCATTTTATGGGTCCGATATTTTATGCCATGTTCGCCGGAGAAGCTTTCAGAGGCTCTCGGTGAATCGCGAAGTATATAGCCGCGATGTTGCTCTTTCATTCGTTACCAAAAGTACAAAGTTTCGTAGCACCACGAGAAAGGCGATGGAGATGGGGGCAGAGAGAGAGAGAGAGAGAAAGAGAGGGGAGGAAGGTATGGAGGAAGAGAGAGATAGAGTCAATGAACCAGCGGATGGAGAAGTTGCAGCTTCACGCAATGCAATCTCGGCGTAATGATGCCAGCGTAGGATCCAGTTTTCTCATTTTACATCGAAAATTGGATTAAGGACCAAGAAATTTAGCATTTTATCAGTAAATCCGCTGCGATTACGTTGCCAGCGGAAGACAAGTGCCAGGATCTTTCACTTATTACAGTCACTTGTTACACATTCTTATAGTCGAAAATTTCCATGGCGGTATAACCAAGTGTCCGCCATGGCTTCTGTGATACTCTACAGTATCTCGCGCATGGTACATGATAATTTTATGTCACTATAATATAAATAATATATAAGAGAGTTATTTTAGGCTCAGTAGATTTAAAAATCACAATAAACAAGAAGGGCTAATGAGCCAAGCTAGATGTACGTGCTAATATGTTGTATTCTAAATTATTTTATATCAACAATTTTTCATATAGTTAATCGATTGACAACAAACGTTTCGACCTTAAATACGGTCATCCTCAGTGCGCCGTTAAAATTAAATTAATACATATAAATAAATAAATAAGACAATACATGCGCCGTTACAATAGATCCATACATAGGGTGCGTTCAGATTCCTCACCCGAGTGTCCTCAGGTATCGTTTTATCCTTGTTTAACATTCAGTAAACAACAAGGATAAAATGATTCCTCGAGTGGGGAATCTGAACGCAGGCATACAAATTAATACGAACAATACAAAAATCCGCAAGAAAACCTGCTATGCACGCTGATTTCTTTGTCATATCGGTTCCGTGATTTCAAATTAACGCCTCATCCCACACGAAGAAAATTTTATATTATAAATTACTATGTATGGCAGTAGCCGTAGACTATTGCTGGAATTATAAAAATTTTTACTATATAAAACAATGAAAAACATAGTAAAAATTTTTATAATTCCAGCAATAGTCCACGACTACTGCCATACATAGTAATTTTTAATATAAAATTTTCTCCGTGCACTGACAGTTGTCGATATAAAGATCATTATTTTAGGGTTGCCATATTTAAGGTCGAAACGTTTGTTGTCAATCGATTAACTATATGAAATTGTTGATATAAAATAATTTAGAATACAACATATTAGCACGTACATCTAGCTTGGCTCATTAGCCTTTCTTGTGATTTTTATATATAAGAGTTATATGCACACTTCTCTGTGCGTGTTTACGTAAAGTGAGCAATTAAAGTATTGAAAAAAGTGTTGTTTCTTTAATTATACCGAACATTCCTCTTCTGTTATTTAAAGTCTTGTCTAATAAAAATAATACAAAAATTAAGACGCCCCTAGATATGTCTGCACTCATTTTAATTTCATATACCAAATGAAAATATTTTAAACGGAGATAATTCACTTTTCACTCGATATTTAATCAGTCAATTTACGGTAATTCGAGATCGAGCCGCATGAAAGCTAATTTCGTCTATATATCCGACGAAGCGAGTCTCGGAACCACTTTCATCCCTCGCAGAAACGTTCTAATCTAATACACCCAGGGTTTTCCTTGAGCGAATGTCTCGGACGGTAATCGGAGCATTCGGGAATATCTCCTCGCCGAATTGGACGCGGGAAGCGGATGTCCCGACTGCGGTTGCGCAATTTTACAGTCCTTTTTACGGCCCTGTGGTCGCTCTGTTCTCCCTCACCCTTCCTTCTCTCTATTTTTGCGCTGTACGACAACGTGCGGTGGGAAATGAATATTTACGATGCACATCCCCAAGGCCGGGAGTCCCCGCGAGGGAAACCTCCGCGTACCATACCGAATTCACGGCGCTCCCGCCGCCGCAACTCGCTACGTATAAAGTTACAAATTTACAGTACCGCTGCGCCGCGCCGTGCCGCGCGTGCATCTCGCGTTCTTCATGAATGAGAACTGGCGAACGTACACCACCGACGATCGTACACGTTTCGTGCACGAGACCTGAATTCGTACGTCTTCCGAAGAAACCCACATGGACGTTAGATACTCCGCCTGATCTCGTGTCTCGATCTCAGGTTTTGGAACCCACTCCCGAAGTGGATGGAGCGACGTTTATCGGCGCAGAGGTTTCCGCATCAAACGCTGGATCGTATCGGGGAACTCGTACGAACGAGATTAAAGCCACTGCAGAGCGCGATTATTTGCTTGTTAGGAAACGGCTAATCAATATGAGATGATTAACAGGCGCGGATATACGTATTAACAGGCTTTATCGAGAGTACAAATCCAAACGGTTTCATAACTCTGTGGTAATGTTCAGTATTAATAAAGTAATACACAATTGATGTTTTTATTTATAATAAAATCTCAGTAAAACTCATTCATTATTTCGTTGCAATAAATCTTTCAATTAGGTATACGTAAGTTACGTCAGTCTCACTTTCGAGCCGCTTCTGCGCGCGACACAAGCAAAAAGGCAATGCCATTTATTTCATACCTTGTGTCATAAAGCATTCAGTTCCGTTATTTTGTTTGTTAATGCTCGAGAGGAGTACGATTTTCTCTTGCATCGCGGCGCTCGACTACGATATCAATAAGCGAGAATCCGTTATCGGTTTTCTTTTAAGAACAGAAAAGCATTTTCTTCCATACTTCAGCCTTGATGGAACGTAATGTCCTTTACAGAATTTTATCGTAACTCCTACGCTTCTCGAAGTACTCGGAAGATATTGCGAATATAAAATAAATCGTAAAAAATTACAGTCATTCAAATAATTTTTTTATGTTTGCGATACAACAATTCCTTTGCATGTGCCCGTGCACATTGTCTTTCCGCGAAGGTGGACCGTCTCGTGTTACCTTGGAATTTTTATTAGGTTCACCGCGTCGCCGTTACTCATAATTTTTGCTGTTCGCATTTCTTACACGCTACCTTCTATCGCGTTCGAAAAGGCTTCGCGTTCATGGGAACTTATGCGTGGAGCACAGTCTCAGGTATCCCACTTCGTCGTCGGTGCATATGGGTGAGTGGTAACGCGCGCCTCGGGTTACCCTGAGCGCATTTTCTCGCATCCGTCTCGACGTTACAGCTTTACGTATTGGCGATAGCGTTACGTAATCGGAATCACGTGTCAGGCAAATCGAATCCCGCGCTGCCGATGTCACAAAGGATTGCTTATAGCAGTTACACGGTACCAGTAACTCGCGGCGCATCCATATCCGTGCTTTTCCGAACCTTGTAAATATTATACTGGCGTTGAATATCGTCGCGGCGCACACGTCTCTGGGCGGGTTTCGAATTGTAGCTCTCTCGATCATAACTGTCGTGTCATAACTACCGATGCGTTATAAACGTTCCATTTCTTTTCTCAGTCGAGCGAGTTAATTTTTACTTTTGCTCTCAGAAACTTTTACAAGTTTCGGAAACTTGAATTCAACTTCGTTGAATGCTCCGCAAAGTCAATCAAATATCTTGAAATGTATCGATTGGACGTTGCGCCATACAGCCGTATAACGTTATGCCATTTTGCAGTAACGAGGTCACGCTGTGAGCGCAGTTATGGTTGTTTGACGTTCATGCATACGAGCTTGCAACCAAGAGAAGCGTATATCAAACTTCCGGATATATTTGCGTTTCTACACACAACATTTAAATGGAGGCATAAATCCCACGTACGACATTCGAGGCGTGCACCCAGGATTTTTTGTTTATCGTCGACATCGTCGCTGTACGGAAATATATACGGAAGTGTGCGACGTCAAATGTTCAAACACATATCCAAAAGAAGTAAATAGCTATTTTCGCTTACAAAATAAAATGTTTCTGCAATTCGTACTTTGTTTTAATATTTCATATTTCCAGAAGGGGAATTATGTCTCTAATGAGTTCAGGGTAAATTCAAGGTACAATTCTAGATTCTAGATACGATTTGGAATGTTCACTAACACCCCAGTGCAATTGCACGAGCTGCAATTGTACCGGCGACACTTACGGCAAAATAAACGCGCTTAACGGCGAGCGCGGTGAATGGGGTGCCGAAATGTAATACGATAGCGTTAGGTTGGCGCGGCCAAGTTTTCCCTCTTGCGACTTACGCGCGACAGAGGTTAGCCTAATGCGAGTTAAATTGTTGAGTATATTCGAGACCCGTTTCACGTACATAATCCAGAAGTTTCTAGAACTACCGTCACTCTTGCGGCAACTGTCAGTTATAATTTATTCCGAGCGGTCTGGCGAGATTCCGCCGCGCGAAATCGGAGAACGGCGAGGCGCGCCCGGGGAGACGACGACGATGACAGGATAAACGAGCGTCCCGTAATTCGCCGACGGTCGCATCGAGTGCTCTCCTCGGGGCCACTCGTTTCCCTCTCACATTGAATCTCGGCCGCGAATCGGCCGGATCAAAAGCGCACCTAAGGGGCGACTCGAGAGCGACTCCTCCTCGAGTTCGTGCCGTTCGCACTTACACGACTCATCCTGGACGCGATGCTCGCCGTGCACGCCATCGGGGGTCTAGCCGGGGTTGGACCCGGGGTGAACGGAGGAGCGAGATCAAGCTCGGCAACTCGCTGCTGTCGGAACGTAAGCGGCGTAAGGCGCGACGGGGTGGTTCAGAGAGCGAGAAAGACGGGGCGGCATCGCTGTAATACCATCGCTACTGTGTGTCCGTTACTGTTGGTACGTATGAACGCTGGGATGAGCGGACGAGGGGCAGACAGTACGCGAGTCGGTCGATACGCGCCCCTTCGACGCGACGGCGGTGTCCTATCCTCCCAACCCTGGTGTCCTACCCTCTGTATCTGTCTCTCTCTCTCTCTTCCTCTCTTTCTCTCTCTCTCTCTCTGTTTCCCCTCTTCGTTTCTCTTCATAATCCGTCGGGACTATCCTTCCGCTTCGTCCTCATCCTCGATGTCTTCGTGGTGCATACGACGCTCGGAATCTTCGTCGATGTCGATTATCACGCAGCCAATCTGTCTGATGCCTTATCGATCAAAAACGTACGTGCGTTTAGCCGTTTAGCCGTTCTCAGCGTGCGTTGTCTAACGTCAGGCTCTAATTTGGATAATTGACACATCGAGGACCTGGAATGCATTACCTGCGATCACGTGATCTTGATGGAACTTTCAACACAGATGCCGGTTGGAGATACATATTTATGTCATTCGGCATTATCAACATTGTCATTACGCTGTCAACCTACACTTCGTCTTCACGTTCGCGCACACCCGCAAATGCGTTTCATCTTCGTTGGCAATATAATTCCAACGTACATCCTCATTTGTATTAGAATATATTTGGTAACAACGGCGTTGTCTAGCATTGGCAAAACCGTTGATGTATTTCATTACATAATTTCTGGATGCAAATAACTTCTGATCAATCTTTGCTATTCTTTGCTCTATTCTTTGCTGCTTGATTTCTTGATGGATCACAGCTCTTCGTCGGCACAGATTACGAGAGCTTGAAAAAATTGCCGTTCCGCTAAATTTCCTGCTACTTTCGCACGCTCGATCGTACCGTTCGTCCTAGCTATCGATACGAGTGCTTTAGAGTCCTTTGTATTTTACAGTGTATTTGAATCCTGATACGCCTTACAAATGCTATATATTTGCTCCCGGGTGTCCTGTGTACTCAGCACCGATCGTGTGCGTCGTATGCTAAACACCCCGAATGTCCTCCATGTCATCCCTCGGTACGCCCCGCCACACACGACACGTATAAAGTTTTACAATACTCCAAACGTACGCTCGACGTATTGATCCGTTCTGTCGAGCTTTCGAATAAAGCGACCCAGTGGATATACACTCATAATTACGTAATAATAGAAAAAAATTGTGCAGTCGTCGCGACTTCGTACGCTACCGTTATCAATCTTTTTTTACGCTTTAACGTGATTCTTCGTAACCGCGAAGGTCTTTGTGACTGCGCGTCACGTCTCGTTTTTCATTCGTTTCATCTGCTTTTTATATCGCGGACGCAGTGTACCTTTATGTACACTTTGTGTACGTGTCCTTTATGTACGTCGGCACTTTTTTGACAAATATTGTCTATCTTAATACACCGTACTATACACGTAAACAAGAGACGATGCAGAGAGAAAATTGTATACTCCATGACTTCTATCGTGTACGTTAACATCTCTCTCTTATTTGCATCAACCCTCTCGAGAGTTCTC
The DNA here is from genome assembly GCA_003063835.1 of Aphaenogaster floridana. Taxonomy (NCBI): domain Eukaryota; kingdom Metazoa; phylum Arthropoda; class Insecta; order Hymenoptera; family Formicidae; genus Aphaenogaster; species Aphaenogaster floridana. Next base: position 279,566 of record NJRP01000032.1, read on the forward strand.
CCTAGGGTCTGATGGGGATGTTGCAGTACATTCTCCTATTATCGATCCATCTTAATTAGCAACTTTACGTTCCTCAAAGTCTCATTTGTAATTTTACGACCATTTAACACTTCGAGAGGAGTTGTCGCGATACTTCGTTTGCAGGCGCACTCCTTTCGTAGTCGCAATCAAGCGAGTATATACCGGTGTGTACCGCGTGTCACATACAAAGTTTCGCTAGCGAACTTTTTAATATGACTTCATGCGGGTCTGTTTGTGCAGCTCGAGCTGTAATTTTACAGCAAAACTCGCGTTTATAGACTTTTGCATTCGGCCACGATACAGGAGATCGTGCAAAATAGGGCAACAAAAAATATTATGTTTCGACAATTTGCGTTACACTCGTTCGTGATATGTCGCGAAATTTGTATCCGAAAGACAATTCGTAGCAAAAACCAAGTAATTTGCTGGCAATGGCGACTGAATCGCATCACGTTCACCAGAGAGCGACGAATATTCTTCAATCACGGACGAACTTTATTAACGTCCCCGCGGACAAAATCCTTCGCGAGAGTAGACCATTACGTTCGCGCAGAAATTTCCTTCTCGGCCTTTTACGACTTCTGATCGTAATCTGCGGATTCGAGAAAAGGGACGATGGGGAGAGGTGCGACAGGCGCGACGAGAGATTGGAGTAATGCCGACCCCGCTTTTCCACTCGCTGGAAATTCTATCTTACAGTTAGATTGGTTGTTTGCCTGCTTTTCCCACGGTCGACTTTTAAACAGATTCCGGGTGACCGTAACTTCGTATCGATTCCTTCCCCACGTCGCCTGTTTTATTTCACCGTCTTTTTCTTCTCCCGTCCGTTCTCATCGTCAGCTATCTTTTTAGTCGGTCGCCGCCTGTCATGACTATTTCTCTCTTTCTCTCTGTCTCCCTTCGCAATGTCAATACGGCTTACAACGGATTAAGTGTTTTATCCGAGAGTTACGATTGCTGTGGACTAGCAAGCCGCAAACGCGGATGCTACCGCGACCGAGCTGAAGGGAGAGAAAATTGCGTCAAAGAACAGAAGTTCCGAGCAAGAGAGACTCTGTTTTCGTGCCACGCTGTACTCGGTTATGATCTCACTTCATCCACTTCGGCGGAAAAACGGGAGTATAAGCTTCCGCGCGGCAGTTATTACTTCAAGGAAAATGTGGCGCCGACGCGAGGAACGAGAAGATAATGCATTTTTGACACTTTGCAAGATTCCAAGGAAAAAAGCGAATGCAATGCGTTACGCCCGTCCAAACGTACGCACGTACGGAAATAAAATTATACGCGACATCGTCTCTTTCACTCGATAGTTTTTAATTTATTCCCCTTTCCATAGGTAGGTACTTTATGAATATTTTTCACAATAAGGAAATATGAGACGAGATATTATCTCCGCCATAATTTACTTATACTAACGTGCCGCGCAAACATTTTTAATATCTTCCTTCTCTATGCGAGGTAATTTTTCGCTGAGTAATTGCAAATTTTTTCTTTACAACACGCGTACATTTACTTTATACACGCGAGAAGGAAAAAGAGCTAGCTGCTTTGAGTACGTTGGAACTGTTTCTAAACAGTCGCTCGCTTTACATATTATTCAAATGTTAAATGGCTTTCCTTGTTACGACGTTAGGCGATTAACATTCTTGATGATACGGCAGGATTTGTTTTGCATGGCGAACGGCGACTTGTGCTTGCGCAAAATCAATTATGCGTGTCATTTATTGCCTGACTTGATCCGCCATATTAAACTCGCTCTATCAGACGGAAGTTTTGACGCACGCATTGTCTTAACTTTATGTCGCTTCTATTGCGGCGCTAAGCCGATTGGGAACTCCTGCCGTAATACGAGTTGCTCGTTTGCAGTACCATTACAATAATTGTGCGCTGCCTAAGCCATTAAGCCACTTGCTCCAAAATCAAGGGAGTTTGTACCAATTAGCAGAAAATATATGTCGAATATGGAGAGAACGAACTCATTACATTATCATTATCTTAAGCTGCTTTGATACTAAATAAATGTAACTCAATATTCAACTTCATTTAGCACCATATTTAAATGCACTCTATATTTAGATCAGGCTTGCCGGTAGATATAAATAGTATATGTATATTATATTCCTTCTAACTATATTGTTACATAGTATATAATATGTATTAGCGACACTAAAAAGATTAACGGTGCGTAAGGTCTTTCTTTATCGTCTTGAAAAGCCGAACGGCTGAAAGCTTCCAAGATACTTTACAACGGAAGTCAGTGCGAGCCATTAATTCGCGGCGATCTCGGGCTTTGTATGCGTTTCCAGGAATTTCCCTTTATTGCTGAACAGAAGGATAAGAACGTGACTTGCGATACCATTGTGGCGCGCAAACGGGATGTACACATGCCACTGAACAATTGCGTATCACAGAAGAGAGAATACGATGCATCTCTTTTTTTACAGCGCCGCTGTCGTCAGATTAAATTTCTCGTTTGTCTGCTGCTCCGATTTCCAGTCTCTACGCGGACGTTTCCACGTAACAGACACTCTCTCATTCATCCGTTGATTTATTAGCGGTCGTCAAACGCATTTTTCCGTCGCCGCGATTACGCGAACGCGCATATAATTTCTCGCGCCGTAACCGACCAGCGGAATACGGCTACTCTTCTCTCCTCTCCTCTCATTAGAGCGACAGCCGGGTGTAAGTGAGCTCACGAAGGATTTAAAATAACGTCTAAGGATAACGAGAAGGATAATCATCCGCCGCGATATTGAAACGTCTGAGATCGCGACGATTTCCATGGAGGGCTCTTGTATCGACCGGGCGCCCTTAGCCCGGCAAGGAAAATTAATTAGGCGAAACTCGCCGGATCGTTACAGGCTCAGACGGATAGAGTGGATGTAGTGCTCGTCGGTTATCCTTTAATCACTTTTCTTTCCCTTCAGCGCCAGATGACATCTTCATCCGCGCACGCTTCCTACTTTTTATCTCAGCTCCTCGATCTCTTTGTCATTCGCTCACGGTACCTGTCGCCCCTGTTACCATTGGACTGCCGTCGTTTCCCTTTACGCGACATAGAGAATATTAACCCGCGATTGAAATTCTTCCGCGACGAAAACAAGCAGCGCTCGTCAAGTATTCGCCTTCCAACGTGGATGTTTTCCAATGAGATGGAAATGAAAGTTGACTCGAAGACGAAATTAATCTGTCGTGCCTCGCAATCGCGAAATGACGGGAAATCATTAAATAACGAAAAAATGTCGACAGATTTAATTCAATTCGCTGCTTCTCGCGTTGCAGAATTATCAACCCGTTTTGAAAAGGAAAATCAATTACGGAAGTCGCCGAGCTGTTGACTGTTTCGCAACCTGTTTTGTATTCATTAGCTAAACGCCAATTTGACCGGTTTAACTGGAATTTACGTGATCGAGAGCTACACTGCACTGGAATCACCAAAACGCCGGCGTCGATTGGAGAGCAAATGCCCTTTCGATACGCGCGATGCGATCGATGCGAGAAAAAGCGGGTGCAAGAAAACAACGAAAGAAATTGGGGCGATCGGAATGCACAATGGCGGGGCATTCGGTAAAATAAATTGCGCCCACTCCGCGATCTCGCTGCCTCTTCCTATTTTCTCCGATGCGAGAGAGAAAGAGAGAGATTCGAGACGCCGCGCGGTCTCTTATCAATTCAATCGCACGGATATTACGATCGTATCGCGTCTCACGCTCGCGAGAACTATATTTGAATTTTTCAAGATTCGATCAAAATACGTTTACGATTTTAACATAGATTTTCCTCGCGGTGTACTTTCCAAAGATATCAAAGTGGATTGCGCTGCAGAGAAGGGAATCGCCGGACAAGAAGATGTTTTCCGAGCAAAATATTTGCAGTTTCAATGCGCAGTATTGCCGAGGATTTGTCAACGTCGGGATCTCATATATTTTCCATCAATCCCGCGATGCTAGGACTTTTGTAAGATTCAGACGGCAGCGTTCTGGAGGTAGTTATACTCTTCTTAGCGAATCCCCGGCATTGTAAGCTTCGTCGATGGGGTGTAGTACGATGCGAGATCTCTTCCAGACAGTTCGCGGAAAAGGCGGGCCCACGAAGAACGAATATTACAGACGTTGCATCAAGACAAATGGCTTTCTTTCTCCACGCATCCGTCCACGTTGTCGTTGTTACACGCGAGTGGGGAAAATGCATTTTCTACGATATCTTTATCCTTCCCTACGATCGGAAGCTTTGCTCCGATACAATAGGATACGTCCACGTTCACGAAAGGTAATGTCCACGAAGGCAAACGTGCATAACAACGCAAAGTTATGTTGATATATTGAGAAGCATATACGTTAATCTACGTGTTTTTATCCTTTATTACGATTGTGAGTTTCGTTGGGATACCACATAATACATTTACGTTCACGAAAGACAATGTCCACGAAAGGAAACGTGCATAACAATGAAAAATTACATTGATGTACTGAGAAGCATACGCGTTAATCTATGTATCTTTATTCTTCATTACGATCGTGAGCTTCGCTGGGATACCACAGGTTACATTCATGTTCACAGAAGACAATTCACGAAGGCAAACATGCATAACAATGAAAAGTTACATTGATATGACTGAGAAGCATGCGCGTTAAGAATATTCGACCTGTGCGAAGTTAGCCCTCCCAATGTCGAAAAATCAAAATTTTTCTTTTTGCAAACGTTTGTCCATCGTTTGCCCACGAATGCCCCGTTGAAATTTTTGTTTGCCCCCCTCTAGTTTAAAAGTTATAAGCAATTTAATTTTGAAGGGGCCAATTTCACACTGGCTCCCCAATGTTGAAAAATCAAAAATTCTCTTTTTGCAAACGTTTACCCACGAATGCTCCGTTGGAATTTTTGTTTGCCCCCTTTCTCCCCTCTAGTTTAAAAGTTATAGGCAAATCAGAGCCTCATGCTTCTCGCCAGGTTACTTACACCCAACCTCACCACAGGCTGCTGGCGTGCTGCCGCGTCATTATTAATAAAATTTATAATTTTATTAATTGACAAATCTGGTGTTTTCTTTTTGATTACGAATATAAATTATTCTGTGTATATATGTGTAAATACATATTAGTATATATTTTATAGCGTGTATACGAATGACGATTTTGATTTTGAGAACACACGTCTGTAAATGTATTTATCAAATATAAACACATTTATAAATATTTGCTTATAAAAATTGGTATATATAATTCAATAATTATATTTTCTCTAACACTAGTTTAAATTGATAAATGAAATGTTTTATATTAAAATAGTGTTAAATATTGAATGATAAAATATATAAAGTAGAAAATTATACATGTATATATTATCAATAATAATAAATTATTTAAGAATATTACGAAGCTTTTATGATGGTTATATGGAAGAAATAGAAATACATAACTAATTTTACACTTAACAGATTTAATAAATAAATCTGTTAAGTGTAAAATTAGTTATATATTTCTATTTAATAAATAAATCTGTGTAAAATGTTTGATATTTTAACATTAGCGGGCCAGTGTGAAGTTGGCTCCCCCAAAATTGAATTGCTTATAACTTTTGAACTACAGGGGGGCAAACAAAAATTCCAACGGGGCATTCGTGGGCAAACGATGGGCAAACGTTCTGTAAAAAGAAAATTTTTGACTTTTTAACATTGAGGGGCCAGTGTGAAGTTGGCCCTCCCAAAATTGAATTGCTTATAACTTTTGAACTATAGGGGGGCAAACGTTCTGTAAAAAGAAAATTTTTGATTTTTCAACATTGGGGGGCTAATTTCACACAGATAAATATTCGACTTTCTTTCGATTATGTCGAAACGGTTTTTCTTGTAAAGAGCCACGTCGATTGCGTTTGAGGCTCGTTCTTGGTGCTACAAGTTTTCTCACCTCGCTCGCTCCTCTCCGCGGCCGGAACTCCTCACTTCACAAGCTTGTTCTACAGCAGAAACTCCTCTATCAGCCATTACCGCGTTCGTCTTATTTATTTTCTCGGCTGCCTGTTCTCAATTTTCCTACTACTCCCAACCCACCCCGATGAACGACGGGGCGAGTTTTCCCATTAAAATTGAACATCTTCTGGGCGACGGAGCGGTGTCGTGCGATTGATGGTATTTTCATCGTGGTGGCGCGAGGTAATCTCTTGTTATCGGATGCTGTATTGTTATGATGTACCTAGATGGAGGACCGAAGACGAGGGGGAACGGAGGGCGGGAAAAATGCCTTTCTGTATCGAGGAAATGATTCACTTTATCGGTGCACTCTCCTGTATGACACTAGTGGAAGTTTAAACATTTTGCTACCTACTGCGCGGCTGTAGCTCTCCTAGTTTGTTTGTTTCCCTAATATTTGCGATTCTCGTTTCTTCTTGAACGCAAATATAAGCGTTAGTTTGAGTGTAACGCGTAGGAGGCTCGTCGAACATAGCTGATTAAAGAACTTCAGACATAAATCAAGAAAATCACACGATATTTAAGTTTGTTTACACGAAACATGATGTTTTGACATTTCTATTAATATTAATTGGCCGACTCGTTTGAATGCGCTCTATTTTGTAATGTTAAAACACATTGAATCACTCATTTATTCAATTAATTGAAATAGAATAAAACAAAGCTTTGCAAACGCGAATTATAACCGTAATAGGATTGTACTCTGACACGTAATTATTACATTTGTTGCATTATATCATCGATTAAATTATAATTATTCATCATAATTTATCCTTTAATTTCTCTAATTCACAACATACACATACAAAATATCCGGATATTATAATAGATAATAGTTTCCAATAAAACATATTATAATAGTTATTAATTTAATACGTTGGTAATTTCTTAAATAGTTAGTTGTTTTATTGTTACAAAAACGTTAATTTTTAAAAAATTAAAGTGTTATATATTGGCAATATCGTCATCTTTATCCGTTAAATAATATTGTTTCTTTATCTTGATTTTCGGTTATTGGAAACTTCTTTTGATGAAACTTCTTTCAGTTAGATATTTCGTTTCGCTGTTTCGTATCTTATATATGACATTCCATAATATAATAGTAATGATAAAACTATGACGGGAGCGTGTTGAGCATGAGGAGAAGGAATATCGCGTTTCCTACGCGTATTCCGCGTCCGACGTTCGACAACTTTTCCTGTATTAAATTTCGGAGTTCGCAAAGTTTTATCTTCGCGAGTGGGGAACTCGGCGCGGTCCCGCCGTCGTCTGCGATCGCGCGCAAGAAGCACGTCTTAAGAGGAGTTAAAGCGCGTAATTTCACTATTCTTCGTAAAGGAGCCAACTCCGGGATCGTTAAGATCCCCCGCAACTTTACGCGCACGTAAGCCTGCAAAATGAAATGCGAAAGATTTAAGCCACCGCGCCGCCTCGTCTGTATCGGACGGATACCAAGGCCGTAGCCGCCGCGTTTCGGCGCCGCACGTACGTGTATTCGGAAGGTATAATCCGTCCCGGCATCTGTATGCATCGCGCAATGTAATCTGTGATGAATTGTATTCATGGGAACAATATAGCTCGGGCGGGCACGAAGTTGCGATATGAGCTGACGTCGCTCCGCGGCCGGCTTGCAAAAACATTAGCGCACGATACACGATATTTCGGCCTTTGCAGCATTTTCAGCGTGCTAGCGCGCTTCCCGTCCGTATCAGACTTTTATTACGGAAAATGGATTGCCCCTATTCTTCACGTTCTTTATTTCGTTCTGATTTAATTAAAACAGAATCTCGCGCACATGCGCTGGTATGAAAAGTTGGATGATAAAAACAGTTGTATGAGTACAGTTGTCTGAGTACTCTTACAACTGTTTTTATCATCTACCTTTAAAGGAAGAATTTACGAGATGGATGTTCCGTTTGTAAAAATATTTCGAAGTACATTCCCCGACATTTTATGACAGAGCGACTAACGAAATGCTTTCTGAACATAATATATCGTTAATTCTCGTGCTTAAGTACCTGACGTTATCTCGTCGATATACCGCTTTGTGCAGCCGAGTGACAGAAGGGACGGTTACGGACGTTAACGTTTATGATTTATATTATCGCGCTTTACCGCACGCGTGGAGTACGAAAACGGAGCATACGATTGTACGTGTGTCTGCTCGGTAAACGAAATCCAGAGACGACGTAAGTGAAATAACCGCGTGGAACGGTCCGCACGACAATGGATTCTACCTCTATCCGTAGGTAGAAACCGCGTCAAAAGCGTGACGTGACTATGCGCCGCCGTGCCTGGCGTCATTGTTCGCGGATCCTCATTCTACTCGACAGCGACACTTTTTGTTCAAACAGAACTCGTGAATTGCGAAGAACTTCCCGTTCGGCAAATCATACGGCGTGATTACATTCGGTAAATCATACTGCAACGCGACTATGACACAGACATTATACCAGAGCATTTTTGAAAGTTTTTTCTAACAATAAGATACCATTTGTATCTTAGGCATCGCGGCTATCTGTACACGGAAAAAAAAGAATGGTTGTGCCAACCAGATTCTGGTTGACTCGCACAGAAATCTGTTTGTGTCAACCAAATTTCTGTGCGAGCCAACCAGAATCTGGTTGGCACAACCATTCTTCTTTTTCCGTGTAGATAATGCAAATATTTATTACTGATACGATATTATTTGAATAGTTGCGTCGGGCGAGAAAGTTAATTCTTTTATTCCTTAAATTTCGATAAATTTTTTAATTTTGTAATTCGAAAAATTTTTTATTTTAAATGTTTAATTTTAGTTAAAAATATTAATTAACTGATTTATACTCGATAAATACACATCGCTGTATCTCTATAAAGCATTTTTTTTTATGATCTGGAAATTTAATATAATACAAAGTTCGAAATATTAATCCGTCAATGTGTTCACGTTAAACTCTACGAGTTTTCTATGAGTATTTCCAATTTCGCCTTTAGGGGAAGTAGATTATTGAAACCTGGTCGTTAGGAGAGAAAATTTCGTTTGCGTAATAAGCTCTCCTCGGTACTTAGACACGTGCTTGCGTTAACAGTGGAAACGTAATGCCTTAATTTTGAAAAGATTACGAGTATCTATTGAATAACTAGACGGCTCGCGTAAGAGCTTTTAAACTCTATTCATCCGTCTCGCTCTTTTCATACTCATCCTTTATACTTCGTTCTTCCTCCGTCCTTTCCCGGTTCCTTCTTCTTCCTTTTTCGCGGCCCGTATATTTTCCGTTATCATAGGTCGTCATAAGCGACGAACAACGATATATTGGCGATAATAAAGATGAGTGGTGCTTAAAACGAATAAAATTTCTTTTATTTTATTCACTCACAAGTTGCTTGCGTAAATTTGTTACCAATTGATTTTTATTACAATAGCAAAAATACCTATGATCCAATATTTGCAACTCGCACAATATTTAAATTCAAATATTAAAAAAATAATTTAAGTTTTTATTGTTATTTTATTGTCGTAATTTTTGAAACCAATCAAAATAATATATAAAAATATTTTCAGATAAAATAAATAGTTCTATCGTCGAAATTTTTACAATTGCCACGCAAAAAATAAAAGTGGTATCGGATGACGAATGTGTTTTATTGTTTTCCGTAAAACCCTTAATGCAGTTAATACCGGTTACACGAGAGTTGTGTGTAGCGTTGCGGTCACTTTAGACCGCATTCATCTCAGTGAAACGCGAAGGTATTTTCGCTCTAGCATTGAATAACTAGCACTCCTGGCCGCTTGTTTGTCTCGTGGATTATTATATACATGTTAAGAGTAAATATAGAATGGTCTACCCTTTCATTATTTTGCGAATGTATACGTATATATTGTTGCAAATAAGAAATATTTTTGCAAGAAGAAACATACCGCAGTCGAAAAATAATTACGTGAGTTTTACTATGGATAAGTCAATTGGAAAGCACGGTTTTGCTGAAATATCTAAAAATTTGGTCAAATACAGATCTGAAAATAATTTTGTTAGACTATCAAAAGTAACTAAGTAGGACACTCAAGCATGATGATAATGCTGCAAAAAGTTTTAATATTCTAGCTTTATTATTTTGAGCGTCCTACTTAGTTACTTTTGATGATCTAACAAAATTATTTTCAGATCTGTATCTAACTAAATTTTTAGATATTTCAACAAAATCATTTTTTCCGTGCGTTTACAATGATAGCGCGGGATTACTCTTCATCTGACGAGTTAATAGCAGCAGTCGTTTGAGCCATCCGACAATATAATGGATTCATCCACTTCAGTCGATATTGCGTTGGAATATAAACCGAAATGTAATTATCGGAAATATAAGAGCATGTGGAAATTTGAAAAATTTCCACAGCTGTGTGGTCGATGATGAATGGTTCTATTTTATGGTAATTCAGCAACCATTACCGCGCGCTGCTTTGCTACAAAGTGAATTTTTATTATCAATGAAACTTAACTGCGCGCACGATGATATAGAAACGTGAAGTAACTTCGATGTGTAAAGCACTCCCGATCATTTCGTAATCTAAATCTCGCATTTGGTCGCTAGGGAGTACATCCTTACACGGAAAGAATGGTTTTGCTGAAATATCTAAAAATTTGACCAGATACAGATCTGAAAATAATTGTATTAGACAAAAGTAACTAAAGAGTACGCTCAATATAATTGCTAAAATACTAAAATTTTTTGCAGCATTATCATCATGCTTGAGTGTCTTATTTAGTTACTTTTGATGGTCTAACAAAATTATTTTCAGATCTGTATTTGACCAAATTTTTAGATATTTCAGAAAAACCATTCTTTCCGTGTATAAATACGTTATTTTATTTTAATATTTTCGTGCGTGGAGTTATTTCGATTTTAATCAGTATTGCCGAGAAGGTAGACAAATATTTTTCCGCTTTATCGAAAATTGATCTCTCGAAGTTGAAACTATTGAGTTCTTATTGCGGGATTTGAGTTAGCTAGTATTATCGACGAAATCCGCAGAACTCGCTAACAAGTCCGATGTGGCTCTTCGAGCGTGAACCCGTTACATCACGCTTCTCTATAGGAGACGCGATAAGCTGCCCGTAAACTAGCGCGCGGTCGAGAAGGACGTATCGCTGGACGAAGTTGGACGAGCCTCACAGGTTGTATTGGTAATTCGTAAGCTGAAATTCGCGTACGTCCCAGTAGCCGTTCGGCTGCAAGTTTCACGAGCGTGGACCAATAAATTTTCGGAAAATCCCGGCTATTAGCCTGAAACAGGCGTCGAGCTGCACCCGTTACGTCGGGATAATTTGGCGTTGTGCATGAGAGCGATAGAGAAAGTGCAAGAACGTGTAAGAGAGACGACGCTAACTCCCCGAGGGTGAGAGAACCGACCGGAGAATTCCACGGGAGAGAGGGAGAGAGACGTAGACCGAGAGACCGAGATAGAGAGAGAAGAAGGGAACCGTCGGGTTCTTGCGAAAGCGTAGCTACTGGTACCACCAAAAGCCAATGGGATTCTGCGGGCGGAATGCAACGAGGACGGTTCCTGGGTAACGGCCAGGAACGAAGGAGAGAATGAAGTAATCCGGAGTGTTGCCGCCAAAAGAGCGGAAGTGAGAGGGGAAAAAGGGTAGTGGAATGATGCGGTGCATTCGGGAGCGCGTTTCAGCGAAGTCTACTTGGGACCAAGATCGTCGTTGCAAGACGAGGTCCGAGGAATGAAAAGTGCTCTTGGGAATTAACTCGCTCGTTAATGTCTATACTTCGTTTCGGCTCTAATTGGGCCGCGAAGGTCAATTTTTAATACATTGAGGTCTCGCACGTACGCCGTTGGTTCCGGGGACGAATTCACGATCCGTTAATTGCACGTTAAAAGACACTAATTGTTAAAAATAGGTAACCGCTAGCCGAATTCGAGAGAGAGAGAGAGAGAGAGAGAAAGAATGATTTTTCCAAGTGTTTGTGTTGAACGACCCAACTGGCCAAATTTATTATTAATTAATACGAGCGATGCGTTTCGACCATTGGTTTTGGTCCTTATCAAGTATATACAATCTAAGTCATATGAAAATAAGATGTAGGTATTAAACAAAATATCCTGTTAGTCATGAATTTTTCGGAAAATCATCAATCTAAAAGGTATTTTGTGTGTCATAAATTGTTAGTTGATTTTTGTATCATCATACTGTATTCGAAGCGCACGCGAAACGCGTTTCTGCGCGTTCCGCACGGAATTCCGTCCGTTAACGTGCGTATGTTCAAAACTCCTTCGTGCTTGCACTCCGTGATGCACTTCGTCTATTTATTCGAGCATGCTTTAGTTCATTCGCAGCCGATGCTGCCGCTATTGTGGAATAACTGCACGCGACGCGAGCCGCAAGATCGATCACGTCGAGAGATGGGATTTCGGCTTTCGTACTTTATTTCCTGCGATCTGGAATTTTATATTGTCTCGTTATACTTCAGGATATGATTTATTGTCATTAAAAATCGAAAAAAACGCATTCGGGAATATAATTCTTAACGAAAGAAATTCAGTTTCTTTATCATAATTTTGTTAAAACTTGTCTACTTCTAAATTTCTAAAATTTAAGAAGCTTTGTAGTAGAATACATTACAAACTTTAATTATTATTATTATACTACGAATCTATCTTTTCTCTCTTCTATTTAAAATAGAACCTGAAATCGGATTTTTATTCTGATTTTCAATATTTTTTTCCACAGAAATTTTATTAAATTTTGTAACATGTGAATGGTTTTTGATATATGTAGCCAGTCGTTTAAATTGCTTTGTCACTGCATCGAAATAGTTCACCGACAGACATAGTTTGCTATATTGCGCGTAAAATTCTATAAATGCGTCCGCAGTGTATCTATCGTTAATTCTGATTGTGTCATTGATGACAGAAAGCGATGCGTTTTACGAAGGTCGACGTTCATTCGCGAAAGAATAGCATTGATTTTACGACTGGTCTCTGCTCGCGCCGCGGGCACGTCATATCGTTATTCTTTCGTATCGATGTGTCGCGTTGATGGACACTGATTTAATCCCCAAAGCCCGCGCGATAGAATTGTCTTGCGCGCGAACACTATGTATACTCCCATAGATTATTTTTTCCGACTCTTCTCCCTTCATTCTCTTGTGTGCGCTGAGGTGATTATCAGATGTTAGAACATCAGCGTTAATCTTTTCCATTCGAACGAAGAAACGGTGTCTATTCGCGTCCCAGACGTTGCGTTAGTAAGAGCATTAATACATAGCTTGTAGTAGTACTCTGCCGGAAAGCCTTGCGTTTTATATTTAAACTATCGTCATTGGGAGAGTGGTTTCCTATGTGAATCCATCCATTTTCCGTTCAGACGTTTGAATTCATACTTAGAGAGATAACTCTTCCGACATACATGCCTCATCAGACATTTATGCTTCGTAGCAAAATCCTCACGTTCTATCGAGTGTTCTTCCATCTTTCATCCATTTGGAAATAGTAAAGTATTTAATGGTTTTCTTTTCCGTTGAAATAAAAGCGGATCTTCGTTAGTTGAAATTGTCCCATTTCTGGGACAATCTCTTTCTCGTCATCCGCGTCGTAAGTCTTTCCAGAGAAGTGTGGATATACCGATAAGACGTATCTCTTCTTTGCCGGGTAATCGATTGACCTTAAATCTCTCGCTAAACTTGTCTCTTACATCGCGGAATTGATTTCGAATGAAAGAAATAGATTTTCGACGTAGTCTCGTAAGTGATATTGTAAGTGACGCCGGTATAATCATATTCTCCTACCTATTTCTTCACTGTACGTTTGCGTTTCTTGCAGATACCAACACGAGACATAAAGTACAGTGTCGCGTTTCAAAGGTATCATTCCGACTTTGTCCTTAAAACAGATTGCATAATTAGCTTGTCAACTTTATTTAAAGAACGCGTATCAAGTTATGTTCTTTAATAAGCCCAATTGCATGTCATCAGACCTTTTGAGTCGACATCTGCTGTAGATTGCAGCGCATTTCCACATATACACGAGGCAAAGAGGGCGAGACGCGCGAGTAACGTAGTTCGCTGAGAATATGGAAATGACGTCTCGATGGAATTGTATTCTCCCGTCAGAGGTACGGGTTCTTATATTTGTTAAATCTGCGGAAAAACTGTGCCGTGAGCTCCCTATCGCGGGGAAGTAGTCAGCAACAAGTAGGAGACTTTTTTTCTTTGGGTGTTTTTGTGCAATACATTTCATCGCAATTATAATTATGCTGAAGCTAAAAGCGCGAACATTGTTGCGAATCAGTGAAAAATAAAAGAATCGCCAATTACAATGGCAACCAATTGAAAGGGAGTCGAAGTGGACTGAAACGTGACTTTATATAAGAGTCTTCTTTCGATTTTATTCAGAGAAAGATATCTTTCGTTCTACTTCAATTTCATAAGATATCGCTCGTTATGTAAAAGATAATGGAATTCTGTATATTTTTTAATATTCCACATTCAATATATAAAGTATATATCGTGTTGGTTCTACGATTTCACGTATGAAGACTCCAAGTGGCTGTAACATCCCCCAATTGCGAGTAGCGGTGTCTAAACCATACCCCGAAACCGTCGTGTTTCAAGGATATTTCAGGCGAACTCCCGGACAAACGGCAGTTGGCGGTGACACTTTGCGGTTACTCCATTTTTTTAGTTACTGTTCGGTGGGCATTTAGGCTAATTGCTGTACCGCCACGGCCGAAATGGTGTATCGCATCGAATGTATGTACAGACCATTGCGATCGTGCGGGCAGATATCCGGTAGGTTCGCAATTGCATACAAGCGTATGCACTTGCACTATGTACTTCCCGCAGGGCGACCGATAGTGGCGGCGGAGCGTAATAGGGTGTCAACCCCTCCCGCCGCCGGAGTTGCAACGCTTGTTCGAGCACCACCCCGCCTCGCTAAAATTATTTTCTTGCGCCCCAAAGACGTCTTTTGAAAGGGCGAACTTTCTGACAGCGGCAACCTAACTAAGGGGCGAACTTTCACGGAGACAAGGCTTCCAAGGCACGACTCGCGCTTGAGCCACACCGCCGTGCTTTACAAGGGGCGATGTAATTTTTTTTCCAGCGGCAGAATATTCCGTCTCGACAAAATTCGGTATGAAACTCCGAGGAATATTGCACTCACGGGTATTCGAAATTCACACGAGTGTCAATTTCATATTTCGCGTAACGTTCGAAATTTTACCGCTTTTATTTCTACCCGCCAGATACATGTCTATTGTAATGTCATGAAAAATTATTTCGATCGATTCGATCCATGGATCGTATCGCCCGGGTTTGCATTGTGCGATTATTCCGTGTCGAATTAGTGCTGTCGAGTAAATTTACTTTTATGAAAAACCCGCGTCACGTTTATCGAGTTGCGATTAAAACTGCAGGCTGACTATTTTTCACGGCGTGACATGTAAAGCGCTTTCGTAATGGCTGATACGGTAACGTTTATGTACACGGGCGATCGAGGGATATAACGAATTGCCGTTTGGCATTCCGGTATATTCCGATCCGGTTAGCATGAACGAATTTTCTTTTTAATGGGACCGCCCGGGCCGCGCCGGACCGAGCGGGCGGAAATATGTTTGTGGATTTTTCGCTTTGGTATACAGACCGCTTTATGGGATTCCGCGTATTGTCGACAAATGCTGGAAGTATGAAAATTCCATACGTACAAATATCGATGGTGCATGCACGCATGTACGATTTCGCATCGATTCGCATACGTTCCTATGGCAATATCACAGCTAATGTTGTATACCGTGCTCGCTCGCGGGTCTCTATACGCTATCCGTAGCTATCGATGCACGCGATTCATATCGACGGCCCTTTTCCTATCAGGTTGAGCGTCTTGTTTACGAGCACTTTGCCCGCTCTTGAATCTCGTTAACTCGGATATTACCGTGGCGCTAATGTAGAGCGCGTCTTGCAGTAAAGTTATGCCAGTATCTTGAATGCTGCCCCGTAAGCGCTTCCGATCGCTTAACTTTTGATACCTATATATACGTATCTTACTGGCTAATGGATTTCACGCTTGCATTATTTTAGATCGATACAATAGGGCGAACGTATTGCTCCGGTTTATGAAGTAGTAATCTGCGACGAGATGCGTCACGATGTACTATTCTGCAATCGATGAAAAATCGCTTAGTGTCTTATTATCTCAAATGCTTTTTACATAAATACGAATAGCATGAAGTTCGAAATTGCCCTACATTACATTCATTATATAATATATATAATTATATAATGTTATACATATATAATTATATATAGAGCGGCAGTGTGGTCTAGTGGTAGAGCGCCAGACTCGTAATCTGTAATACCAGGTTCGAGTCCACTAGATCAGGTAAACATGGATATTATTATTTTCCGACACTGCGCTCCCTGCCGGGAAGAGGATTCTCGGTAGTAAAACTGGGCTCCGTCTTTCGGAAGAGACGTTAAGATGTTGGTCCAAACGGGCAAAGAGTAGGAGTTGTAGGAAAGGATGAGAAGGGAGAAAATGCAAACCCCATTGGGGACGCAGTATAATTCCAATATATATAATTATATAATAAACGATAAGAAGAGGACCAACACAGGCATTAATGGATTACATAGGAGATTATTATTATTATTATAATTAAGACAATTTTTAATTTTTCACTGCTAAAAGAACTTGCGTAGTTTTGTGGCGCGCTATACCTACAGTTTGCAAACACGTTGCAAATATTTTATATGTTTTTATATATAAACTTATATATTTTATATGATTTTATATATAAACTTTATATGCGGCATTGTTCTCGGAATATGACGTTAAGTTTGGTTTTTATTTCCGCAATAAAGCCGCAGGTAAAACCGAAAGATCCTCAGGCGACTCATTCCGTTCCGCGCTGTTTCCAAGAGGTACGAAGATATAATTAGATTCATTAAAACTACACGGTGGGCTGCTCATAACCGTAATATTTCGGAGAGTGACGGTTCATTCTTTAGTGAAATTGAATTACATCGACATAAATAATTGAAAAGATACTGAGCATTTGCATTTTTCTCAGGCCCGTATTTTTATGGTGTTACTTGTATCACAATTGTTATTTTAATCACGTCTCGAAAGCGTAAGTAAGAATGAAATTTCGTATATCTTGAGACTCGAGCAGACTGAGACACATTTAATAATCGCACTTTGAGACCTATAAATAAGTATCAATAACTATCATAATTAATTATTTATAATTATAACTTACTAACTATGCTGAGCACGTTCGCTTCCCCTTTGGGATAAACCTTCCGGGTATTTATGTCTTCAGGTACTGATCCTTCCCACCACAACAAGATCTCCTTTCACTAATCACATCCTATGAAAAGGGATCATCAGTGGAAAGAGATGTAATAAAATAGGTAAATCCCAAAACATCAAGAGCACACCAATCATCGTGTAACAATCATCGTTAGTAATTGAATATAACTGAATATAACTGAATTGTAAAAATAAATATAATATACTCTAATATATGTATTTTGTTCAATGCGTCTAAAATTGATTATTAATAAACAATCGATAAACGCCATCGTTAATTGAATCACGCGATCCGATAATTCGTATGTTACTTTGTACTCTTAATTTGAAAATAATAGGCAATTAATAATTTTCATCCCTTATCGCTTCGACTCTTTCAGATGAGTAAATCGCACGAAATATCGATAAAAAGTCATTGCTCGGATACGATAATTATTTTTGTGCAAAAGGACATTAATTATGATATTAATTAAGCCAATTTTTACGGGGTAGACCCCCAGGCTATAAAAATTTACTAACGAAGTATGAGCAAGAGAAGTGTGACTGATTTGAATTAAATTAGAAAACGCTTGAAGAATCCAGTTTTCATTGATCGGATACAATCCGATTGATTCTGGTATATCGAATAATAGGGAACGAACAATGGATTCTTCGATTCGCCTTCCTTCGACAAATGTCGCTAGAATTTAGGTCTTCCTGTCGCTTTATAACATTAATACAAACGGTGATGTTCTGCGATAGTTTAATATCACTGGCGGAATAAGTCTTATTGTTAGTGAAAGTAATGCTACGCCCCTGAGGAATTTAAATCCCGAACGGATCAATATCCCGAAATTTTTGTATTAGTTACATTAAGCGAAATAAAGTCAATTGAGTCCTAATTTGTTCAAGAATTCCAGAGCTTCCTGTTGGTTTCTTTTTCTCGAGCTATATATAAGACATTTATTTATATAATTTCGGATTAATATCAAAACATTTTATAAATAAATTATGTAACAATATTTAAACTTGTAAAATATTTCGAAATATCTTGTAAAAGTGCAAAATTAATAAACCAAGCCAATGAAATTAAACGAAAAAAATGGTTCAGATAAGAGAGAACAAAATACATGTTTTTATGTTTATATGATTTTATACTTCTCTATATACTATACGGATACGATTCTAATTTATTTAAGAAAAAAGCACTTAAAGTTTGTTATTTCATTTTAAATGCAAGAAACTTTTTATATAGCTCACAAAAATATTCAATGAAACTTATTATCATCAATCGAATATTTTTCTTATATAGTGCGACACTGAATACTGGATGTAGAAAAGCATAAGTGATTTTATGTTGCGCAAATAAGTCAACTACGGATTAAATATTGGCAAACCAATTGAAGAGTATTATAAACATATTGACATATAACGCGAGTGCATAATTTTTGAATTTTAAGCCATGCTTCAAATATACTTTTGATGGATTATATACTTTTGATGGATTATCCTTGAAAAGAACCCCTATACAACGCACAAATAATCCGAGGAGAACAGCACAAAACACAATTTTTAACGAGAGCTTTCTCGTCCAACAACACATCATAGATACAAGAGAGAATATAAGTTACATCTCGTCTCACGTATTTGTTCAATGATCATCAAAATGATTGATATGTCAGATGAGATGAGAAGAACGAGAAATATACGTAAATAATATTATTCTCCAGCCGGCATAATAAAATAGAAGTGCTGTTGCATAATTATCATTCTCTCTGTAGCAATTTAGTTATTCTAAAATAAATTAAAACAAACAGTGCATTATCCACGAACATCTTGACTGAAATTATGCGATCCCATTCGTAAACATGTCAGATATGGAATTCATTACGCAAATTCTGGAAATTCTAAATTTAGATTTTGAATTGGATTTTGAACTGAACAGGATTTTGCTTGAAGGGATTGCCATATTAATTTAAACGAGATAAGTTTGCTTTGGTTTAAAGAATTATGATAATATGAAGTTCAGAAGTTATTGATTTAACATTTATCACGCAAAATAAATTCAGCGAGAAAAAAGCGTTCCGCGATCGATCTAATCGTGTGATAAATCAGTACGCGTTTAATTTCTGGCTTTGACGTATTTTCCCTCAAGAGTTTTCTCAATAAACTGCGTTTTAGTTTTCTCCACAGCCTGCTGCTGTTTTGTTCCACTTGCGTTTCGCTCATGCTTACAACTACAATTACTGACTAATGACTGGAATACGTGGAATCGATACTGGAAATATACGAGCCACGCAGCGTACGAGCCGAATCACAATGTTGCGCACCTTCTATGTTATTTCACCTCTAATTTCGACTGCATCTGTTCGTACAATTAGCAGGCTAATACATAAAGTAATCAATTGTTTGCACATCTTCCAGCGCTCCGCTTTCCATTTACATATTAACAAACCTCTAATGTATTTATGCACTGGAAATATACTGCAAAAAGTGTTTACAAATGTGTAATAATTATTTTTAGTACTCATAACTTATACATTTTTATATATTAGCAGGCTAATACGTAAAATAAACAATCGTTTGTACATTGAGTTTTGTATGTACATATTAATAACACTCTATAGTTTATTTATGCACTGGAAATATCGCTGCGGAAAACATGTTTGTAAATGTGTAATAAATTTTTCTGATAATTATAACTTATACATTTTTATATATTTGTATATTTTTTAAATATATATATACAAATATATTCTATAATTATAAAATTTAATCACATATCGGAGATTTATCGTCTCCAACGCGTTTAAACTGATGTAATGAGCTCGTTGCGAGCAGAATAGTGGTCATGAATGTTATCGGCGTACAAACGTAGATACGATACCGTCAATTTCGATACTACGTGCTGTACTGTCGCTTCCTGTTCTGTATCCGAAAATGCCGAGGTGCCGTACAGTGCGCGCATACATACCATCGAAGTACTAGAGGTACATAATAGGCTATAGGCTTCATAATAGCTTTGAGATTGTTGCATCTGCGAAATTTCCTGGGGTTGGGCATGCACTTAAGCAGCGTGCAAGTACGCAGGTTACACGAGGCGATAGATTTTCGAATTCACTTTGTCAACATTGTCTGTTATTTAAGTAATTTACGTACAAGATGTAACATATAAAAATGAGATTAATTTTATGTAAAAAGTTATTTCTTCCTTTAATTCTACGAATAATTCATAGTCGCTTTTAAACGTTTAACATGATCTCGGAATGACGACTTTTGGCTTTACAGTTTTAATTTCAGGAATAAAGAGAGATCAGGCAGGAAATAAAGGGAGAATAAAAAATTTGAAGAGCAGGGGAACTGCGAATATGCGAACTAGAGTGCTTTTTTAGCCGAAAATTCACGGACTAAAAACGTCAAACGACGCATTGGTATAATGCGAGACTTAATTTTCTGTAATTTTTGGAAAAATTATTGCATAGGTCTCTATTGTACAGAATTTGTTCAAGAATATTTCGCTAATATTGTTTCCTGTTTATCCACTTGATATAACTTTTTTGCGAACGACTCAACGAGAATCGATGTTCTTCTCTTCTATTTTTGTAACTGGAGACAACAACATACAATTACAGAAATAACAATAGAACGTACACGTTCAGCCAATTGAAAATTCTCTACTGAAGATAAAAGAAAAATACATCTTCTGTATCGTTGTGTAGTCGTTTTCTTCCAAAATATTGTAGTAATTTAGAATTACAAAATCTCATTATTTTCTCATATTGTATATTCCCTTGTATATTATTGCACAGTCTATTTCATGTATAAAATATGAAATCATTATCTCGTGATACTGTAAAAATAAAGAATTATAATTATAAGTCGTTTTGAACTTTTTATTTTAATTATCATTACATATTCATTTTTAATATTAAATAAATTATTATATGTAATATGTGTTATGCTCTATCTTTTCAGTTGCGAAATATTGCAAATTAGTTAAATTTGACGAAAAACAGGACAGTGAGGCGATGTCGCATATATTTTACTTTACATACGCCTTAATAGGTTTTTGTATGTGACCGTTTTATGGCGCATGAGCTCACAGGATAATAAAATGACCCTCTTTCTCTCCCTCTAAGTCTCCCTTGTTTTTTAATCCCGCTTATAATCCGCGATTAAATTTTACAGACAAAAATTATATTATTACAGGCGTTGATTAATAAAATTTTTACGAGAAATCTCAATCTTCGCTACATTTTATCATTACGCTTCATGATTAACATTAAAGATTTGATCGCAATATAAATGCACTTTATTAAGTGTATTTATTATCCAATCATTGACACCTCGGATTAAAAACTTCGTCAGAAAAGCGCATAGCATCATATCTTCGCTGCTCTATAAAGCGTCACGGTAGCAGTCTTAATTAATGCTGATGCCGCGTGAGATGCGAATTCCTTTCACAAGAATTTATCTCCCGCGACAAATCGCGTCGCTAAACTATGCCAGACAACATCTTGCACCAAGCTATCGTTCGCCACGTCATGATAGCCATCGTTTATGCATTAATCAAGTTTTGATCAACAAGTTCTTGAGCAACTTGTTGCTGTCATGCAGTGGCTATTTTATGCATCGATAATTAAACTAAATCATTAGACATTATACTTTCTAATTATGTACCTGACTAAATAATAAAATTTTGCGTGGAGTGTAATTATATTTTTTACATGGCAAGATAAATGAGATTTATACTAGCATGATCAGAGTCGGTTTTAAGCAAAAACAGCACGTACTTGAGATAGGATATTTCTAAGAGATATTCCGACTATGCTTTTCTACGGAATGTTTTATATTACAGTGCCTAATTAAATTAATTTTTATTAAAATTAGATAAAAAAGAATTGTGTTTCTCCGACGACCAGCTTCCTATCTTTCACTTTAATCTTAAATGATTAAAAAATGGGTAAAGCAAATAAGTATGTTACAAAGTACGAGTACATGCAATAGCCAGTAGAGAACGAAAAAGTGGGAGGAGGTAAAAACGTAGCTCAGCGTGACGGAGGACCTAAAGTCAGCCACGAGCGTGACTTATGGAGTGAACGAGGTCACGACTTACCCACTTGCGTGCTCGCTGCTTTCATTGTCACCCTGGGCATGCAAATTGTAAACCGAGCAGCGTATATGTACCTATATTAATCTTGAGGCATCGCCTACGCGAGAGGATGGCCGGCGTAATCGTGTCGTATTTTCATTTGATCCATGAAGGATTTCACTCTCAAGTTAAGGTCGTAAGCTGTTATGCGCAAGTGCCCCTTCAACCGCGGAGACGCGAGGACCTCCTCCTTCTCCGTTCTATCTATCCATCTTCCGTGTCCTTCCCTCACGCGTCCCTCATTATACTACCTGACCGTTCGGGTAAAATGTGCCTCAATTTTATCTGACGTGGCTAACGGCGGAGGAAAGACGGATAATGTTAGTACGCACTCCTTTCCGCGGCGGGAAGAAGTTTTCTATTCCTATGGTCTTGGCGGATGTTAAAAGTTTTCCCCGGGGCGCGATTTCCAAAGGGTAGTAATCTATACGAATCCCTTTCCCCTGCAGCGGAAATATTCGATGCGGTAGACGTTACCGTCAACCAACATGATATATACACGTCGTAACGCAGCTTCTCTTTCCGATTTGTTTTAGGTAAGTCCATACGCCGATGCTATGCTCGAAATTCAATTTCCACGGAACTGCTTCGCTTACACGGTGAGTACTCGATGTAATGCCGAAATTGAGAACACTTTAATAAACGTGCAGCGCGAAATTCGGCATTTGCCAAATATTCCACGTTCTAACCATCAAAGCTTCTTAATGACAATAATAAAGTTTCCTGTACAGAATACGAGACTGAAGAGTGAATTCTGCGAATCTGTGTTTGAAAGCGCCGCCAGTTATACAGAGTACACTTAATGAGTTAATGCGCTATAGGCACCAGTCGAGGATTCACGTCATATTCACGTTATATTACGAACAATTTCATTAATACGTATACATATTTATGCAGGTCAATTGGCGTAGAATATATTGATATTAATAATTTGTTTGTCCCAAATGTTTCTTTGTGCAACTGAATTAAAATCGTAATTACATCTTCAATCGTGCAAATCGCGTTTTAACAAATCTATTTGTCGTTTATGATCTCTGAGAGATTTACTATACGCATACAAATGCGTAAATGTGTTTTCGTTGGTTTATGCGCTCGGAAAAATTCGTTGGTTAGTATTCCGTAGCCAAATAAAGCTGTACTCGGACATTCGCGGTGAATTGCGCCACGCGAATGCGAATTGTGCAGCACGTATAGGCGGAGGCGCTTTCATTTTGGTACTCTCATTGAGCTTTGCGATCGATATTTAGTAATATTTGTTTGCGCCGCCGTGCCAACGAGGGAATTGGATATAAACCCACAACTATTGACGTTTACAGGCGCGGTATTAAAAAAATTTACATTTAATAAATATTTAAATTTGTATTTTTATCCCGATATATTTATCAGTATTATTATTGCTAGTCTCCGGGTTCGTAATTAGCAAATACTTAATATGCTTGTGATATGCCTCTGAATATATTTAGCCGTAATAGAAACCTTTAAAACAAAAATTTTATGAGCGCTTTTGTGCAAGCTTTCAACCTTATTATGACATTATCGTTTGACGTCAATTTTAATAAAAGATGTATCCTTGCGCAATTTTCTATGTCTAGAGGAAAAATCCATCAAGCAATAATATGTGCGCGTGTGCGTGTCTATTTTCCAATTTTCTTCAAAAGCTCTTGCTGGTACCGTAACATCGCGATAAACATGTATCAAGAAACATAAGTCATTACCAATCACCACACGGAGAAAATTTTATATTAAAAATTACTATGTATGGCAGTAGCCGTGGACCATTGCTGGAATTATAAAAATTTTTACTATGTTATTATATTGATAATTATTAAACTCTTTTGCGAAAACATAGTAAAAATTTTTATAATTCCAGCATGGTCCACGGCTACTGCCATACATAGTAATTTTTAATATAAAATTTTCTCTGTGCAGCGTTATGTACTTAATTATACAACGCGATACTTTATCAATATAACATTCGAATATCGTATTTCGTAACGTTGCGGTTTAATTCTCGGCGGATATCCCTCGCACAACCCCCGCTATTGTCCGCATTGTAGATAGTTTTTGTCGCGTTGACCTGCATAATGTTCGAGTGAAAATTGCCCTTGTTTCGCTCGCCGGGCACAAGTGGATCGCGCGCGAAGTGGACGATATTGGCTTAAAGTTTAAAGTAGCGATCGAAGCAGGGGCAAACACACGAGACCATGGCTCGCTCTATGCACCCTGCGCCGCACGGCTCTTTGTGAGAGACGATGCGAAGTAATTAAAAGTCGATAGAACCCAGTGGCTTGCTCTAGTCCTTTCTTTACTCCGCTTTCCGTGCACGTACTTTTTCTATTCTGCTCCGAACCGTGACGCCTACGCATGCCAGTCACCCTGGCTATCAGCGGGGAAACATTCGCGCTTTAAGCGGCTTACAAGATCGCGCGGTCTCCAAATCTACTTTTGTTTGGTTTTTAGATTGGTTTGTCGTTAGCCCCCTTAAGCGCGTCGGCTGATACGTGGATTAATCTACATGAAAGTAATAGTGTAGCAAATACAGCTTGTTTTCCTTTTATCACGTTATCGCTTTAACGTATAACAGCAGCAACGTGAACATGCCACACAAGAAACCACTTCCCACAGATAATTAATATTTGTAACCCTAGGACAGTTTCCATTAAGTCTTCTTTGCGTAGTATATTTTTTATTTAATTTGTTCTTTTACATACTATTTATAATTCTGTATATTCGTAAAATTTTTCGATATGTGTGTACATTAGATATTACATTTATGACAATTCCTCTCGTTAAACAAAAATCTATTTTTTCTCCAATCGCCAGTGAATATTTAACATAAAATAAATTATAAAACGACACAACTGGCAAGTAATATATTTAATTTATTACAACGTTTCGACCATACGGATTGTGGTCCTTTTCAAGTGTTAAGAATTACATCAACCTGCAATTAAATAGATACAGAATGAACGATCGGTATACAAAATTAAAAATTTTTAAAAACCGAAAAGAGAATATAAACTTACAATTAATAATTATTGACAATTTTGATTAGTTTTGTCCTTTTACCCTTATTCTCATAAAACGATTTTATTCGAGTGCTAAATGTAACGCTGTATGGACGTGCTTTGAAACACGTGCTCTACCGTACGATGCTGCACCAGGTTGAAATGTATATATCGAAGTATTAATTGTAAATTTATATTCTCTCTTCGGTTTTTAAAAATTTTTAATTTTGTATACCGATCGTTCATTCTGTACCTATTTAATTGCGGATTGATGCAATTCTTAACACTTGAAAAGGACCACAATCCGTATGGTCGAAACGTTGTAATAAATTAAATATATTATACTTGCCAGTTGTGTCGTTTTATAATTTATTTTATGTTCTCTTGTTAAGTCCAGATATCTGCTCGTATACTGACATTATTTATTTTATTAACCAAATACACCATATGCAAGATTTTACATTAATTATGCAAGCAGTTTCATGAAGCAATATTTCGCTTTTATTATATGCGATGTTGTATATGTTTCGCTTGACTGCAAAATAAACAATTTATTTGTATTAGACTCTCTCAGAATTCTTTATCTTTATTGCAAATATACTTTCTGTATGATATACACTCGTGTCAACAGATTTCACAACTCGCTGAAAAAGCGCGGTTGTAACATTTCGCACATTATTTTTCGCAATGTCTGCGACTTTTTTTCTCAAACGAAATGTTGAAACTGCTATCTTCCATTCCGCTATCGCGTCGTGCTCGTATTGATTGCCACTGTGGAAAACGTCCAAGGTCCTGCATATGACCAGTATGAGAGAGAGAGAGAGAGAGAGAGAGAGAGAGAGAGAATGTGTGTATATATATCAAACGGACTAGCCTCCAGCGTAAAATCGATATTTATTCCCAACACACGCGCTTAATGACATTTAATTACTCGTGTAGGTGGGGTCTATCGACCACGCGGCCACGTGGATAAAAAACAAAAGGGAGAATTACACGTAATTCTCGGGTAAATTTATTGCAGTCGTCGTCGCGTGAAAAAGTTCACGTTTTTCGTATTAAAATTTGCGCGGAGCCCGACGTGAAAGAGTCGGCCGTAATCCTAATAATAGTTTCGGCGGATAATTGAGACACGCGGAACTAGCTTCGCTCCGTTTACTTGATCTTCCGGCAGATTTATACCACAGGTAAATCTATAGAGCACGGAGGCATGTATCGTACAACGGGAATTTATCGTGGGTGGTCGGCTTCCTCGAGTAACCCGAATAAATTCCACCTGAAACAATCGAATCGCCGAGATTACTCGGCACTAACGAGCCATTTGTTACGGCAGCGGGAAAGATTTTTCGTTATTACAACACTACGCGGTAATCGACTCTACGTTTACATGTTTTTATAGTGAAAAAGTGTCTAATTACGAATGCTAATGCATTTAAAATTATGACTTTTTAATTTGAAATAAAATTGGCCAGTAGTGTCGAAACAAATCTCCTCTTTGCATTTAAAATTAATTACAAATTTGGAATATTGTTTCGTATGAGGCAATTATTTTCATATTTCCCTAATATCTTGCAATAAATCATATTATTTACGCTTCATATTATTTTATGCGCTAATAATTATATAGGATATATATGAGGATTTAATTCATTAGTTTACCGACGGATTGCGGGCTATGTGTACGCGACATTTTTATTTCTTCCGATTTGTTAGTTATAGCTAACTTATTAATATCCGATACTCATAAACGGCCCATTTACCATGATTCGATATTTCTATCGTTTGGCTGTCAGATAATTTCGTTTTCATTTATTCCGCTTAAATTGCATCGCAATACGGTGAATATTATTTGCCGATCTAGAACATATATTTTGCATTTCATCATTTTGATAATAACAGACATTTACTGAATTATCGTACCGCTGTGATATGTTGTTTACACGATATGTCTAATGCATGCATATGGTTATTCCCATGAAAATATCCCGCTTGAAAATTAGTTAGAGAGACGATACGTATAAAAATAATACCAATGTTTCACTATAGATTTCTGTAACGTGAACGTCGAAATATTTCGTTCTACAGCGTTGCAGTATTAAATCCTGTCAGACATAAATTACCTTTTTCTCAGGGTGACTGCACTTGGACGTAGACAAAGTACGCTTTTTATCTTTCCCGTAAGGATTAACAACAGTGGTGTATTCTAACGATCTGAAAGTTTACTTTTTACTTGGGTATTCATTTTTCCGTTTGATTAAATCCTTCGTTTTCTATCTTGTTCTTGCTACAGTTATTTAATAGGAAATGTATTTCATATAAACTTTGTTTATATGAAATTAGAAAGTATAATGCATCTTTTTCATGCACCAACAATTCTATTCTGAGTAAAATTTATTAATTAAAAATTGTTTTTAAATTGTCAATTCAAGAAAATAATTTTTATTTGGCTAATACAAAATTTAAAAATTTTTAATTATTTTAGCTTAATTATGGATAAAGAGGAATTAACGTAAGCGTGTTTAATATGCATCACTGTTTTTGATCTACGTTTTTAATTTCTAACTTCATACATGATTTATAAGTTTTTCATCGAACCGCGGACCTTGAAGTTGTAACGATCATCTCACGACAAAGTCATAACTCCTCTATTACGCTTCGTGAACAGTCGTGCATAAAATTGATTTGTTCCTCGAGCATGTCGTTCGTCATTGCCTCTTCAATTACATATCGCGGATTGCTCATGAAATACTTTCGATCCGCGGATAAATCTATACCGTCTAAAAAAATTATATTCTTTCAAGTACATAAAGCTATCATTCGCGGAGAGAACGGTAAAAGCTATAAATTCTTCTTCTAAGTTCTATAAATAACTCTTCTATAAGTAATTTGTTCTTATGAAATCCGAGCTCAGAAGGCAGTAATATTAATTTCCAAATTAATTTCTAACTTTGTTTTTCATTTTCGTATTTATTAAAGCGTTTACTCACTTTGCAACAATTTAATGACAAAACGCTTATCAAGACCTACTTTTGTTTCGTCGCTCACTGTTCTCTAAATCCGGATGACAGGCGGTACAAAAGTACCGCAGCGAAAGTATTGCTTCGCTTGATGCGCGATAAGCGTATATATACTCTTTTATGCCTAGATCCCTATGGTAATGAGCTATACGTGAAAGAAACGAGGGGATCCGCTACCTTCTCTCTCCTCTCCCTTTTATCTTTCCAGTATAATGCGTCCTGACATTATTACCAAAGTCATTGCTCGTGGTTTCTCACTCCTGTTTGAGACAGCTATTGCCGGCTAAAGAAATAGCTGGTTCCGACGTTATGGCGGGGACAATAATTTCCGTGGCTGTCGAGATCCTTGCACTTGACGTAACGACTTCGTGACGCTACTCGACATTAGATAGCTCGATAGCTCGCATCATTCGTGTTGAATCACGGATATAATCAGGATATAGAGGACAGGTAAAAAGTAGTCACGTTCTTACGGTCCCTTATCCCAAGGGATTTTTCTTCGATTAGCTGTTGTAAGCCATACAAGTTTGAAAGACCTACAGTCGGATACGAGGGATCGGAAAATTGATTGCTCTGAAATATTCACCTTACGTAAAAATCCGTTTTTCAAAAGAAAAATAGAATATGTAACGTATTTTTCTATTTTTTAGAAATCAATATCTTATTGACATACGTCTACGTGATTGCCTCTACAATCTTTTAAAATTATAAACTAGAGATCCTAAAATTATATATTAAGATCTAAATTTAGAAAGTAATTTGTCATAGTATTATTTGGGAAAAGATATTCTTGAACTAGTTTCTTTATTGATGCATGACACTGTATTATAATAAGAAATATGTATGTAATATATAGAAAAATGTTATGACAAACGATCTCAAATTTCATTTGTTTCCGATTATTAATTGTCATAAATATCTCCTCGATAATTATTATCTCGTGTTGATTATCGCTCGAAGGAGAATAGAACTGAAATTAGTATCATTAGAGTTCGAAGTTTATGCTGAGTACGTATTCGCAAGCATCATCAGGCAAGTGCAAATTTAGCTTAGGTAACGGTGTATATCCATTAGCATCTAGAAAGCTGTCTATATATATACATCGATACAACATTAACCACGCCGCTTCGACAGACCGCTAAATGCACGTGCTACGTCCGTGCTAGGGAAATGCAGTTGCAGGATCACGTGAAGCTGCAACTCGCACCCTCTGTTGTATGTACCTGGTTTTATTCGCGATCAATACCAGATTCATGTTGGTAAAGCAGGATGGTTCCTATCATTTCCTACTATTTCCCATTATTTTCCATTAAGTTTAATAAGCAACTACTTTCTTGTATGCTTTCATCTCTCTTTTCCTTATCATTTTTTTTCCAATTATTGTACAAATACTATTTTATTTTCGTAAATAAGAAGTCTTTGAAGTATGGTACGGTAGAGGGTTCAGCACAAAAGGTAAGTTTGCTCCGACGATACGGTAGGTACCTACATCTTTGCTCTTAACATTAGCATTGCATGAGTCCTTTTGAAGGTAAGAACGATTGACCAACCTATAGCCTTTAACATTAGAAGGTAATGGGACTCCTAAATTTCGATTTTTTTCTGACAATTCATTCAAACATTCGAAAATATTTGTTAGATAATTGAAAAATTTCTCCATATGTTAAATTCTTTCTTATAGTTAAAATTCATTTACAATTGTCAATACAAAGCTTTACTCTTGATATATGCGTTGACATGCGTTATAGCGTTCGTCAAATACGCGTCTCTATGGATTATTCCAATCAAATACTTTTACTCACGTACTTTTTTCAAACATATAACGCGCGGCAACGTATGTATGGAAACCAGGGATTAATCGAACATCTCTATCTCCATTTTCTATCATAAATTTCAATTCAATATCTATGCTTTTCGAAGTAAAAGGATTAAATTAAATCTATTAGGTGTACAAATAAGTTTCCGCCGTTTGACAAAAGTTGGCGCCACCAATAAGTTATGGTTAAAATTGTCAGATGTAAAACGCCATTATCGTAAGGTTGG
Organism: Aphaenogaster floridana; assembly: GCA_003063835.1. Lineage (NCBI taxonomy): Eukaryota > Metazoa > Arthropoda > Insecta > Hymenoptera > Formicidae > Aphaenogaster > Aphaenogaster floridana. The sequence goes on from NJRP01000032.1 coordinate 310,050, forward strand.
ACATCTGTCAACAACGTAACCTTGAAATATTAGTGAATTTTTATCAGTATAATATATTCTTTTGTGTGCGAAAATGTCGAGTTTTGAGCCGAATAATCGTCATTTGCGGGAACCAACTGATTTTCTTATTTCATTCGAAGAAAACGGCGGCTGAAGCGCATCGAGAGCTTCAAAAAGTTTATGGAGATGCTGCTCTAAGTGAAACAACGTGCCGTGATTGGTTCAGTCGCTTCAAAGACGGTGATTTCGATGTTGACAACCGTCCGCGTGAAGAAAGGCCAAAAACATTCGAAGACGCGGTGTTATTTATTATGAGCTGTTGAAACCGAACGAAACCATCACTGGGGAACGGTATCGACTTCAATTGATGCGACTGAGCCGAGCACTGCGCGAAAAACGGCCACAATACGAGCAGAGGCACGACAAAGTGATTCTACTGCATGACAACGCTCGGCCTCATGTTGCCAAACCCGTTAAAACCTACGTGGAAACGCTCAAATGGGAAGTCCTACCCCACCCGCCATATTCCCCAGATATTGCGCCGTCCAATTATTACTTATTCCGATCGATGGCACATGGCCTGGCTGAGCAGCACTTCACATCATATGAAGATACCAAAAATTGGGTCGATTCATGGATAACCTCAAAAGATGAAGCATTCTTCCGACGCGGTATCCGTATGCTGCCAGAAAGATGGGAAAAAGTAGTGGCAAGCGATGGACAATACTTCGAATTCCGTTCGAGTTCCGTTCTTTTACAATAAATGCCCAATTTTTGATAAAAAACGGCGGAAACTTATTTGTACACCTAATATTATATGTGGTTATAAACAATATGTTTTACATATTACATTTTACAGAAATATATATATCTACATCATTTTTTAAATTTCATATTCATATAGCTCAATAATGTCCATTGTTTCTTTCATAAATATTATTAATTATTATTACTGGAAAATATATATTTTAAATATGTAGGCTCTCTAAATCCTCTGCTTACATATTTTCATATTTAGTTGCTTTATGCATTTCTAATTTAGTCGCGCGCGTGGACTGGTTTATAACATGACTTGGTCAAAGGATTAACGCGTCCCCGAAGAGGGAATGCAAGTACTAATTCCAATCGCGATGTATCGGATTCATTAAAATCCACGCGCAATCGAATGCTGCATCCTGTGGCGAAACGTGCACGATGCTCATATTGGAAAGTTCGTAATTATGATCACAAAGGTTTTCTGAGTCCCATCGCTGTCGATAATACAAAGCTGTTGGTGTTTCATTATACTGAATATTCAGAATTCTCAATATTTGGTGATCAGCAGCACACGAGGCGCGTATGTACAACCGTACAGAGAAACTGTGGTTTGCGGTGTATTTCAGTGGTGCTTGTTAGAGCGAGTGTTAGCTTGAAATTAGTGTTCGTAATTACGATCCTTTTCCCAACTGACGTCAGCTAATACTACTGTCACGTTGGGGACATCCAATACTATTTCAAGAAGAGTAAAGACGAAAACGGTATAGTTTCGTTCCTCGGAGAAATCGTAAATCTCTCTAATAAAAATTTAATATGAGTTTCCAATTGGAATAAACTTCTAATTTTATACGCCCATATTTCAACGATAAATTATAATTTCGAAAATAGTTGAAATAAAATTGAGAAAAAAAGATTGATATATTTTATATCTTAGATTCGAGAAACTTGACGTTTTACATTACGATTTTATTGGCAGCCAATCTTCTACAAGCTATTTATGTAAGTGCGTAAAGCTCCCAGAGAAATATATCGAGTAACAAACTTCGACAAACCGCTTACCAAACATTCCACACGATAAGTTTGCTTGTAATCACGTTGATGCCTATGCAATCGCTTAAGGCGTTGAAGATTATTAGAGTTCGATTGAAGTTTCATAATGAGATTTCAAATTGACAGCTTAATAAAATGAAATTTGTATTTAAGGCTATGATTTGTATAATAAGATTTGTATTATAAGAGTCGTAAAAAAGCAAATTATAGAGTAGAATCAAGTACAATGAATAAGCGTTTCTACGGGATGTATTATTTTCTCATGTATCAATCTATATTACAAATTTTAATAACAATATAAGATTGGACTCTCGAAAATGTACAAATAAGTGAAGAGAAAGGGCTAATGAGAGTTCGGTGCGGTAATTTGTGCGCAAATTAATAACTATTTAAACAATAGAATGTGTTTATTCACATGTTTTAATAACGTATTGGACTCAGATTTATGACTTCATAATCTCTATGTATTCTAGTGTTAGTTTGATTTTCGACCGATTCGGACATGACTCAATTTATTAATTTTAAATCATAATAAGATTAGGACCGACGAAATTCTCAAACATAAATGAGAATGGGCCAAATGTCGATCAACCGCGGATCTTGGTGCGTAATAATAATTTTTGTGAATTCCCTGTTCACATGCGAACTGCGCGCCGCATATTCGTCGGTCTTGAAACACAATTCTTACATGAACCCGGAATTAATTTACATGTTAAATTGATGAGCAATTTAATAATTTTGATGCTAACAGGCATCTATAAGATTCCTCCTTCCCCGAAAAACTGTAAGAAATTATTGCGCGAAAAATAACACCTCAACCAGGATTCGAACCTGGATCTCCCATCAATCCGGGCGTCCTACCAATTCGACCATCGAGGCATGTGGTGATATTCTTCGCAATAACAGATATATATGTTGGATAAATGTTATTTTTCGCAATAATTTCTTTACAGTTTTTCGGGGAAGGAGGGATCTTATAGATGCCTGTTAGCATCAAAATTATTAAATTGCTCGTCAATTCATGTGAATTAATTCCGAGTTCATGTAAGGATTGTGTTTCAAAACCGACGAATATGCGGTGCGCAGTTTGCATAAACAGGGAATTCAAAAATTATTATTACGCACCAAGATCCGCGGTTGACCGACATTTGGCATATTCTCATTTATGTTATTTATCGTTATTGGAATTATACTGTGTCCCCAATGGGGTTTGCATTTTCTCCCTTCTCATCCTTTCCTACAACTCCTACTCTTTGCCCAACATCTTAACGTCTCTTCCGAAAGACGGAGCCCAGTTTTACCTACCGGGAATCCTCTTCCCGGCAGGGAGCGCAGTGTCGGAAAATAATAATATCCATGTTTACTTGATCTAGTGGACTCGAACCTGGTATTACAGATTACGAGTCTGGCGCTCTACCACTAGACCACACTGCCGCCTTATTTTCATTTATGTTTATTAATTTTAATTTTTATTATATACTGTATTCTACTGTGATCATTGACGCTACCATGTTTTTATCGATTGACCTACGGACTTTTTGTTATTTATTTATTGTCTATGAAATAATTAATTATTAACTTGGTCTCACGCCCCGTGTGATGATTGATGAGTCGCTTTTTCATTTTAATATCATCATTGCTAGAGAAATTTATTTATAACCTCTGTTCTTCTCACAGATTTTGAGGATTAATAGTTATCTCTATATTCAATTATACAAAGATCATCTATGAGAGATCGGAACTTTAGTTTTGGAAATCTAAAAGTGACTCCTCAGTCCCTCCGTTGGCGTGTGACCAGGAATTTTCATCGCTGAAGATGGCTCGAACTAGAGCCGAAACGTTAAAACGTTATTGAAACATGTGAATAAACATATTCTATTGTTTAAATAGTTATTAATTTGTGCACAAATTACCGCGCCAAACTCTCATTAGCCCTTTCTCTTAAAAAATTTTAATATCGTAAGCTTATCGTTTTTTTGACTGATCTACATTTGTTTCAAATATAATTTTCTACAGTTATTTTTACGGCATTCATTATTAAAAGGAAATGCTGTATATGATGAATACATTGTATTTGTCTATTCCAAGTGAACGTCAATTTTCTTAGTATACATAACCGGGCTCTTTGCATACGAAAGCGCTGAATATGATCACCGAATTCAATGGTAATGCTAGGAGCTAACATGTAGATTCGGTCTTCATTCAGGTATTTGAGGAAAGTCGAATGAACAACGCCGAGTCAGGAAATCCGAGCGGACTTGCTCTTCCTTCGCGCGAACGATTTGCAATTCGAAACGGTCTTTATCTTTATGTACTCTTTGTTCTCAAAGAGGTAATGTCTAGAGGCATTTATACCTCTACTCACATATAATCGCTCATATATGACGAAACGCATAACTTCCAAGTATATACTACAAAATTTTTATGCTAAGAATATGTAAAATAAGATATCGGTTATTAAACATCTTACATCAGTATTTCTCTTTCTCATTACTATGTCAAGTTTTGATGCTCGAAAGATCATTGCTTACCTTAAAGTTCCTTATATTTCTTGTTCGCGTGACTGATTCCAAAGTTTCTCATCGTCATAATTCTATCAAGAGATATAGCAAAGAGAAAAGTCAACTTCTCGCGTTCGCAAAGTTTTAGTGCTATATAACGACGTAACGAACGTGCGACATTTTCGTTTCCCTTTTATTTACAAAACTTCGATTAATTTACGGTCGCCGCGCAAGAAAAATATAAAATTGCGGTTATTCATATCGTACTTGACCCCACGGATTTATTCTCTGCTTGCGGCAGTGCTCCTGAATGCAGATGTGATAACTAACGAGTGGCACACCGTGCTTTTCATCCGCATTACTTGGTACCGCGGTTACCCGGCGCCATACAGCTCGTTCTTTCTCGCTGACAGCAATGCTAATTTTCACTGGCAACAAACGTTCTAACAAGTATTACCATAACTCTTTGGTCACAATATATAATAATTACATGCAAATATAAACAATTACTCGGTCAGCATCGGCGCTGTTGATGCCGCTGCATGCCGCTACGCTTATGGGTTTTAAGGAGGCATAACAACATGGTTACCGCATTGTTTCAGTAAAATATATGCAATACCTACATATATTCCGTATTCATGCATTTTTCGTTGATTATTACACAATAAAGCTACGAGATGAGCAATTCATCAGTTTATTCTCAACACATTCGTCGACTAAAACTAAACTAAAAATTCTTATATTATATAGAATAAGTAAATTGATCACATATAGGGCAATTAATTATACAATATTTTTTCGCGATTAATGATATATCGCAAAGCGACATTGCCGTCAATGCATTTGCATTCTTCATAAATGTATCGAAGCGATAATAAATCCCTGAGTGCGATAAAGTATAATATAAAGGAAAAGGTGGAAATTTAATTATGTCGTATTCGAATAGCGTTAAATTCATTTGTAACATTTTTTCAAGCGGAGTAATTATATATGCAGTATAATGATGCGATCGTTAAAAGAAAACAGGCATCATTAGAGGCACGTTTTATATATCTTTTGTAACATTTTCCGTGAGCATCGTTTCCAATGAAATAATAAAATATTAAGATATCTAATATCATCGTTATCTCTCGTAATAATGAAATAAATGTTATCGTAGATTGTAATACGGAAACGATACGGCAGAAACTAACCCCCGGGAGAAATTCGTATTCTCCATAGACGTTCAATGAAAGGCGTGAGCTGATTGGATGGCTCTTCGTCTTCGGCAGTATTAGAACGATATTTTTCGCACTGCATCGTGTACTCAGAGCTGCACACGTGTTTTGAAATGTACGGCATTCGGTTAAAATGGATATTGGTTACAGCTCTATAGGGAGGTTCTGACGTAGATAGGATTACAGGATATCTCTGTATTGAAGCCGGTTCACAATATCCGTGCACAATTACATAACTTGGAGATGAGTCCTATCATCTCCAATACGATACGAGGACTGTCGCATTCGAATATGCAGCGCGACAAGCGTGAAGCTCTATAATATTGCTGAAAACAAAGTAGATGTTGTAATCCACTGTTTCTCATTTGCATTCTATGATTGTGGTAGCTTTCAACTATTGATATTATCTAGCAACAAACAAGACTCGGTTGCGCAGTGCGAGTATATTTAATGAGAGCCAGTTTGGAATCTGTAATAATTAGATCATAGGGTTAGAACGACTGACATTTTCGTATCCCGCATATCTATCTTAATTTTACGGAACTCTCGTTAATAGATCCCGACATTTCATTTTTTAAAGAGTACCCCCAAACAAATGGACGGACGGTGCATCTCGGTTATTGCCGCAGTCGCGGGTGGAAAAATATCGGAGTTTCAAACCCGACCGACGCGTAAACTGCTGGAAAAAAATGTTTCCATCTGCAAACGAAATGAAGGGGCAATCTTTTCGCTGATACAACCCCGGTCTATCGATCATCAGGCTTCTGTCACTCGCAACGCGCAGCGTACGTGACACCCGGCTGCAACAATAGGGCAACCACCTGCGTCAAATCGGCGTGACATTTTCGAATGCACGTTGGAAACCTAAAGGCAGATTAGCGAAAGCGCGATGGAAATGGGGGGTTGGCAGGGGTGGACGGCGGAGCATATTGTTCCGCTGTAATCTATTGTTTAATACGTCAACCGTGATACTCCGGTCTTTTCGGTTCGGTTCGCTTCTGATCGGTAGTCGTGTTGACACAGAATATTGCTGCTGCCGGGAAAATGATTGTCAGCGAACGGAGCGAAATCAGCTTCATGAAATATTTGCTTCTAAATTTTACGACTGTTTGCAGCTATAGTCAGCAAGCAAACAGGTCAGTTCTGTCAGCTCCATCAATGCTTCTTGTTTTTTTGAAAACATTCTATCTAACGCGTAACAACTTTCACAATCTATCTTGTTGATTTGATGTTGGCTATGTCGAATTTGGATTGAACGAAACCGGAAAATTTTACTCGTTTACATAAAGCTGAAAAATTTGTGTTGGTTACCGAGCAGAAAAAGGGAGAAAAAGTAAATCTGCTGTTTTTTGCGTGAGTTTTGCCTAACCAGAAATGACTTCGAAAGTTTTTTTGCAAGATTGTTTCAAACGCTCGAAGCGTTTCAAGCTTTTAAGCGCTCAAACTTCGAAATTATTATAAGTTTCAGATTCACTGGATATTAAAATTTGTAAAGATAAGAATCGTGTTTTATATTATATCGTTGTTACTTGACCTAGACTGTTTGGCAAACCTGAATAATGCTAGTACGGGCGAAATAAAATTTGTTGACGTCACCGTGACGTACTCTTCCACAACGTAAGAACCAGCAACGGAGTGCAATCGGAGGAAGGAAGATCTGGATATAGCCGGGGAAACGGGAAAAAGGAAAAAGCAGATGGCGGAAGAGCGATGAGAGAGTGTAGTGTGTGAGAAAGGCGAGGAGGAAAACGAGACGAGGGTTTCTGGAGGAAGGAGCGTTGGAGTACGGGCCTCGGGCTTGTCGATACCAGATGCACGTTAACTGAAGGTATCGACCTGGTTTAAATATTCCCCTCAACCGGCACAGTCTCTCTTCAATAATTCATTTGAAAAACGTCGTCATATCGGCCGGTTATAATAATGAGGGCGGTACAGTGGACGAGAGTGTCGCTATCATTTAACTCGACATTAATTCTGCCAATTTAATCAAGCGTAAGTACGACGTCCACAGGTTCATTATTTTCTTGACCTGAGATTGCACTTTCGAGATCGACCCATCAAACGTACGTCTCAGTTCTCGTCTCAGTTAACCCCTTCGGGGTCATTGACGCAATAGTGCGCGGAATAAAATTGTGTCCAGTGTGGCATTGACGCAATAGTGCGCACCTGATTATTTTTGCATGAAATGCCTCGATTTTGACGGTATGTCGTACCTAAGGGTTTTTTGGGTCGTTCACGGAAAGAATAGTTTTGCTGAAATATTAAAAAATTTGGTCAGATACAGATCTGAAAATAATTTTGTTTGGTCAAAATCATTATGTAGGATGCCCAAAATAGTTGCTAGAATATTAAAACTTTTTGCAGCATTATTATCATATTTGAGTGTCCTACATAGTTACTTTTGATGGTTTAACAAAATTATTTTCAGATCTGTATCTGGCCAAATTTTTAGATATTTCAGCAAAATCGTTCTTTCCGTGTTGAATCCGAATATGAAATAAAAAATTATAGTAATATAAGTAAAAATTACAAATTTTGGAATATTTGATCCATCACTTTGAATTTTGCAATTTTGATTCGAAATTTGGATTCAGCGAGTCCAAAAATCTTTAAATATCAATTGTCGATTATATCCGACAAAATTTTTCTTACCACACTGGGCACGAACAGTCTCATTCCGCTTGCCAACGAAGTGGTTAAGATATAAAATTTAATTTAAAGAGTTCGCCTTTATTGGCACTCTCAAGACGTACGCGACATCCGACAGTTTCTATGTTCTTTTTGAAATTCCTTCCAAACTCCTGCATCTTTGGATCGTGGAGTAGACCGCCCTCGCGTAACCATCCTTCTCCCGGTTCCTTTGTCGCCCGCTCCACCTCTTTAATTACGACGTGCCATCGCGTTTGCTCCTCTTACATTTTCATTTTTCACGTCCGCACTCGAACGCGCCGTAAGTTTTAACGACGAAAGTTAAGCCGCGACTGTAACCGGCATCGGAATTCACTACCCGCGAATATTGTCTGTGGATTCCGCACGTTTATTGGTCTTCTTCAACTTTTGCGAATATCACGGGGCATTTTGTGTAATTAATAGAGTAATTCATCATTAAGCGGAATATGATTAGCATTCTAATTTTTGTTTCTTTATAAAAAAAATCTCTGTCGTGTATACAGAGGAAAATAGACATTATCTCGCTTTTCATTTTCGCCATTGCGTTTTTCGCGGAAATTTATTACTAACGTTGGTTGTTGTTTGTTATCGATTCCGAACTGTTCGCGGTGTGTGCTCCTTATATCTCTCCTCTCGCGGGTACTTCTTCTCTCATTGATGCTATTTTATTGTCCGTGAACACGAAGTTTTTAAACGACTTCTCTATCCTCTATCTTGACCAGCCCTCTTCCGCTATATTTCTCGAATAGGACAAGGAGTTTGAAAATATATCGATTATATCTGTAAGTTCGCCTCACGGCGCCACGCGGGAGGACCTTTCCTCTTATTTTCTTCAACGCGCCCGTTCGTCCGTGAATAAAACCGTTCGTCTGGGTCTAGCCATCTTCGATCTGGGTGAGTAGAGTTCGTCGCCAAGTAGGTGAAAACAATGGTTCATTCGACGAGTTTTCTTATAGAGAAATCGCGAGAGCGAGACTCTCGTCAGGACAGGCGGGCGCGAAAAGGATAAGGCGCCAGCCTAACCCGAGCTACGCTTAGGGAGGTCCGAAGACGTGCGTTACTTACTTTTAATTCTGTTTCTCTCCGAGTTCGAGAAAGTTTTCCCCCCGATCCCGTCCAAGTTTTAAGCCCGACGCGATTACTTCCGAAACGAACTCATTCGGTATGTATAAGATGACACGCGCAACATGATCGATGTGCTTAATGAGTCAGTCCCTTGAAATTATTAAGCATACTTAATCCTCTTTCCTTGACAAATCCAAGACACACGTGCTACATATATTTATCATTTCTCATATAGGATTATTATATATCTCATATATTTTCCATTATGAATGATATAATAATTGTAAAAATAATCCCCTCCCCCTTAACTCTTCCTCGGCTTTTATGCATGATAGAAACACAAACATTTGGAGGTATCGTGGGTGTACGATTGCACACGAAGCAGGGACGCTATTAATCACTATCTACCTACATTTCCCGAGTATTGTCCGGCATACCGTTCCCTGCTGGCTCTCTTCCAGACATTTCAATATCCACGGCCTTTCGGGGGAGCGGGAGCAGGGAGGTCTTCGGCAAGCTCGTTGAGTCTTTTCAGGAAACATCGACGTCCGACTGCAGCGCGGAAATGCGAATCAAAATGTAGAAGAAAAAAAGAAAATGCGTTGTTGTTCAATCCGCGCAACATCGCTAGCGGGGAAGGCGAACGGACGAGCATTCGCACAGACAATCGTTCTTTCATTCTTTTTGACTTTTATTATCGCTACTCTGTTTCCGTTCCCCGTGGAAATCACATACCTCCTCCACCCAGACTCCATTCCGTATCTCTTTCTCTCCTCCATTTTTCACCCCGATGATTAGAATATATCGACGCTCAACCAGGAGAGCGGTCTTTATTTGCCGCTAGCGCAATTTCACGTTTCCACCGATGTTTCTCTGCATATTCTTTCACGACCGTTCTCGCGTAAATTGGCCGTACCGTTTTGCCGGCCGAAGCATTAGCGAATGCATTCCTGCATGCGAGAATCGATACAAAAGACATCGCTGTTTCATATAATTTCGCTAATGAGCATCATCCCACGCCACGTCGGAATTCTGTTATTTCCATTCGTTCGCTCGGACTGCCACGCGCATTTTCTCTCTCACGTTTACGCGGCTTGCCGTTGCCGTTGCTGACTTCCCGTTCGTATGCGGAGTCGTAAAAACCCGGAAATGCCGCTTGTAACTCTTGGAACGGGCGGCTACCAACGAGCTGTACGTGGCCACGTCGTTCGTAAATTGTGCGTCCATGTTTCTGCAACAACGCGCGCTTTCAATACGCACGCAAAATGTTCGTGAATTGCACGTGCTGATTAAATCTAAATTAATGAAATAAAAGTGAGAAGGGCGGAAAGATTATAAAGCGTTACAGATTTTGTACGATCTTCTTTTCTCGATAATGACGAGTTAAAATTATAAAAGTGTGACGGAGATTTTATGTAAGTAAGAGCGTATCGACCGGTTTATGTTATTTCAAAAATAAATTTCCTGTCATCACGTGAGAAGCTGTACCGGTCGAGGCAATTAAACTTTTGGTTAATAACGGCACGTAGAGGAGATAACGGATAATCCTTTTTTTTGTTCGACTTTTCGCGTCTGAGCTCTTTTCGTATTGAGAGGATACGACTGGCGGAGGAACTGAAGAAAGATGGTGAACGCGGACCTGTAAGCATTAGTTCCGGATTTAGAAGTTCCTCCCGATAATTGAGTTCCCTGCGAAAGCTTGTTGTGTCCAGAAGACGGCGACGGCGAAACTCTCGGGACAAAAGTCTCCACGAAGAAGCTCGCGATTATTAATGTCCCCAAGGAACTTGTCTCCCAGCCGATTCTTGATGGAGCATCGTCGCAACTATCGCAATGATACATAACGTCGCCTCAAGCGTTTTCAGACCGCACAGTTTTTATTGACGTGGAAAGACATCGCGCAGTCTTTGAAGCCGAACAATCGAATTTAAACGACCGATTGCATATCTTAAAGATGGAGAAAGCTTTCGAGGGAAGGCGCGCGGATTGTGCGCGGACGAAGGGAAATAAACGCTGGCTTAGATTACGAAGAAGACGGCAAGAGGTATTCGCAGTACTGCGGAATACAGAATGTCGCCATTTTATTCGTCGGTTCGCTCGTCTACCTTGTACATCTTTAAAAGATGCGAAGAGCATACGTGGAATTTTTCATGTAAATGTCAACAGAAAATGCTCGAAAAGTACGACAGAAATGCTCGGATCGTGTAAACCAATCGGCTAAGAATAATTACGGTCTATCTTTCTAGTTTGAGAAATGTATCAAGAATTATTAAAAGAGCTTATGATAAACGATCTTTTGTACATATATTGTCCAATTACTTTTCTTTGTGTACACAACGATGTATATATACAACCAACTTTTCACTTATTTATATCATCGTGTCGTTAATGTCAACTCCTTTCTTGAACCTTCAGCCCTGCCTCCCATGAGTAATTAAGAACGCCAAGATACGACGTAACGTGATAGAATAATAAACGAATCATAAAATGTAAAATGCGCGAAATGGTAGTCCCAGTCCAGCGTCAATTTTGTATTAACTCTGCATCTCTGGGATTGCAGGGATTATTAAACATAGTTACGATGACAGAGCAGAAAATTGGTATTAATTCCCTCACCGCAGAATCTGCATTAAATGTTACCATTATATCTAATCGCTTCGGATTCGTGCCACGAATATTACCGGGCGATTATACGCAATGTTATATCTTCGTTACCTCAGTCATGTTTCGACAAAATGTGTGTTACGTAAAGATAATATATACAAGATAATTCCGAATCACGCTTCTAGCTTTTGAGTTCGAAATTGGACTTGGAACTGAAATATAATGTGATAACAAGATAAGACAAAATTAGTGATGATATTTCTTCGAATCTTGCGAGAGAAAGATAGAAGGGAACTTATTTATTTAAATGCATTCAAAAGAGAATGCATTCATGAGAATAGCCGGGTAGTAAATCTGAATCACTGTCTACATTAAAATCTCATTGCTATCTCTTCAAGTTTCTACTGATAATAGCGTCTTCGATGCTAGATTTCCAGTTTGATATGCTTATAACTAATACAATAAGATGCTTTTGTGTCACGATAGAGAAATAATTTTGAGAAACAAGTGGAGAATTTGCGTCGTATCTCGCTCTAATAGTTTGACTCTCATAAAATCTGCGCGCATAAAGCACCGCCAACTGTGCGCATCCTGTTCCGCTTGGATTATGACTGCTATCGTGCCAAGTCTGCTAAACAAACTTCTGTAATTAGCGGGGATATATAGCCAAGAAGCTTAAATCAGTCCACCAGAACGAAGGAACAGCTACTCCGGGGACGTCAATATACATATGTAAACGCGCAAATATGAATGTATAAAATTTACTGTTTATTATTTTATAAATACGATTGAGTACTTATAAATATATCAGCGCGTTCGTCCACTTTTATTCGCCGATGTATGCTGTATTTTTCAACTAACATTAAACATTAATAATCACAAATTGAACTGATCTCTTTATTCATTATCCATTATCTTTGCTCACCTCCGGTTAAATAAAACAAATACGCGATAAAATCCGACGATTGTAAAATAATAAATAAATTTTCACAAGCAACTAAACGTGCAATATAGTAGTATATGTTTCTATCTGTTTGAACGTTTCGCCTGATTCAGTGCACTTCGAACAAGCTGGGTGTTCCAAACTCTGCGTACTCTGTACAGACAGTACGCTTTAATATATCTACTGCTTACCCCGACATAACTTTGTTAATTATAGCAATGGTGTTTCAAGGCATAGACAAGTAGTAATCGGCTCGAAACAATCCCGAATATTCTTGATATAACTAACAATAAGTACTGTCTTTCGCGATTACCGCTCGAGAATTCCTTACGTCCGCATACGCGCATGGTTCTCGGACGCCCTTAATGTGTGCACAAGCACAAACGCATACGGTATGCAATATGTATACGGTAACGTAAGAAGGTATCCACGCCCTCGAGACATGGTTGCAGTTTCTACTCGCGTCTACCGCCGACAGCATAATTATCACTGTGATATGCTTGAGCTCTTCAATTTGAGAAAGCTCCACTCCCGCGTCGACGTTCTCCACATTCACGGGTTTCCCCGGCGCGGCGGGGAGAGGGCTTACCGTTTCTACCTAAGCGAACAAATCCAATCACTATTTCCACCGGTTGCCTCCGGCTGATTTGCATTACGTGCACGTGTACGCGCACGCGTGCACGACGCCAATACAGGATAGTCCGTCCCTAGCCGAGCGAGGCGCCGAGACCTGAGATCGTCTTAATTAATTCCGTCTGCGAAGCCGCGAAGAAGCGATTCCTTCAACCGAGTGACGTACAGATTAGGAGTAGGCGGCGTTAATTGGTCTCCTCTGTCTTACGCGTTAATCTCGTCGTTATCAAGTTTGTGCGATACGCTCCGACTTCGATAGATACTGTCGACGACTTCTAAGAACGATTCTTGCTCTTTTTTTCTCGATATGCACCGCTCTAACGTGGCTATTCGCCAATTTCGCGACGATAAGTTCAATCTCTACATCGGTAATAACGCTCAAGGAAAAAGGAAAGATATGAGACAAGTAGAACTCGCATCTTCTTGCGTTCCTCGGATCACGAACTTCCTCTCTAGTAGATATTAGTTTGTGGACTCAGTTACCAGTGTGTGAATAGTATCCGCGATAGAATTTCAGCGCGTATATTCGCAAGAGAAAGGAGACTCGGTATAATATGAAACTCTTCGCGTTCACAGAATGCCATTTAAAATAATTGGGAATGCGATACGAAATGTAACGGATGTTTTACAAAATGAAGGCATTCCGTACCTCCATGAAATATCTGCGAACTATTTGCACATACTCCACTGGCTATGTTTTATATTAGCCGAACATTTTTTTTAAATTCTCCAACGATATGAGGCGATACTTTGCGCAAACGCAAAATGTGTTAGCTTTCGGACTTTCCGTACTTTTTGATAAGTCGCTGATGGGAATATTACATTGTCAATGCTGTGTTTATGCGACGAAGAGCGCCGTGGCCATCAGTCAATGACAACCCGTATCATTCTTTCCCCCTCGAAAGCGCCTTTCCGCTGTCAATTTCGACAGGGCTGAATGGAGAACGATGGTGTTTATCAAAGAGAGATTATGGTGGTCTATTCCCTAACGTTCAAAATCTTTGCCACTCGATTACTGTCCTTCAAACCCACCATCTCTATTTTTTTCCGAAGGACGCAACAACGATTATTCCTCTCGACCCTTTTTTATTCACTAGCATGCAAATCTAGGTTCATAATACGTGTTAATGAGCGCATTAATAATCCTAATTATCTATTCTAATTGTGATTAATTACGCGAACTTTTTTGCAAAGAGAAAGAGAGAGAGAAATCTCTGACATGTGCAGTGATACGACGCTCTTTCCGGCGAACTTCAAAATGTAATTCGTAGAAAATTACCGAGGGAACTGTCGGGGAAAATTAATTCGCCATCCATCACGGGGACCAATTACGCGTAGAACTTTTTTCACCATTCGGTCCGGCATGCGTAACGTTGGCATTTTAGGTCACGAAGAGAATTTTGGAAATGCAACACTCGGGCGTATAACGGAGCGTGGTTCGCGACGCCAGCAGTTAATTATGCTGAACGACGCAATCGGCATGGTTTCGCTATGCGGACGAATGCTTCGTTTCGATAACGCGTTTTGTTATCGGCTCACCTGCTGGATGTACGGTGATTGCGAATTATGCCGCTTGTCATCGCAGCCGGGCGTTAATGTACACGGGAACGCCGGCGTCTAACAAGGGTTCAGCCGAAACGAAGATTTGTGACAGATAATCGCGACTATTGTTTCGTAGGAACCGGCTTGATACGATTGGGATCGGCCAGCCCTTTGTCCCGGTGTACAAGCACGAATTCAATTTCAGCCAGTACGCGTCAGGCTGCATTACGATGGGTCGGCTTCGATCGATAGACGTGTAACCATGCCTCCATCGGAGCGAAATGTTGAAATTCACTTGGTACCTCTGGATCGACGTCGAGCGTGATATAAAATTGTACCGCGATAGAATGATAAAGTAATCCTGAACAATACTGCATTTCACGTACGTATTGATGTAGCTTTACATATGTATAGTGTGTGCAGATATTAGTGACTAAAAAGAGCGAGAGGGACCGTGTCACTATCAATATCTATCGATATTTGTATCAAATATATAAATTATATAAAGAATTGTAGATAGAAATCAAAGATAATATAAGTGGGATAATAATATAGTAAGAGAGAGAGGGGGGAGGGAGAGGGAGAGAGAGAGAGGGAGGGAGAGAGGGGGAGGGGGTGAGAGAGGGGGGAGAGAGAGAGAGAATAATTTTTTTTATTTCATCTGGATTGAATTTAAGATTTTATTCACACAGAACTCGCGAAATGTTGCAAATGTGAAGGTTAAAACATTATAGAGAAAGCACTTAGGACGAGCTACTATTAATATTATTTTAACTACAATCTCTCTCCGGCCGGAAGGTACTGTAATAATCCACACATTGTAATTCGTGTAATTTTAGGTCACGCAATTACGACATAATTCACTGAAGGTAAATCTAATTTTAAAGCGATATTAAGCGTTGTGCCGTATGTAGTTATTTGTTTGTCACAAAAGTAGCATAGCGCGCCGGCACTTACATGCGAGGTAACATCGGGCATGGCCTGCGGGTAAGCCACTCATTAAGCGGATTTGCGCTTCCTACCGCTAATTACTTTTCAATTCTTATGCAAAATTCGGTGTTAGCTTCGCGAAAGTCAGTTTCGACTGCGTAAATAATGATCTAATTCGCAATTTCCGCATTAAAAGCGAACGAACTGTTTGCATTAAAATATATAAAATCGACGTGCCGTGGAAAATCACTCGCCGCTCGCGTAAAAGTTAAAACTGCTTTCAGACTGTGCTCCCTGCGTTAATATTCAACATTCGGAATCATGTAATTTAAAAGTTCAGGGGAGCTCGGTGCGTTGTGGAAATTAGTTGAATTCTTGTTTAAAAGTTTTATCACGAGAACACAGCGATTCTGCTTTTATTTATTAATTATACGAGTACCGCGAAATGTTTATTAAAGGAATGATGGTTGTGCGATATATATCGTGAAGGGAGAAAATTGACAGACAGTTTAAAACGAAAATGCAATAAAAAACGTATTATAAAGCAGCTATATTATGAATTCTGATAGAAATTTCGGCATACGCTTACAGGATGACAATGTTACGATGCTGTGATACAATGTAGACTAAGGCTATAATGAAAAATTAAACAAGATTACCCGGTTGTGTGCCTCGATCAACCCCTGATATCAGCGTGATTAATGGCGATATACTTAGCTTCGAGATAGGAGGAGGGCGGTTGGGAGATGGATGTCGCAATAATTCTTTGCGCCTGGATCCAATCTGCGAGCAATAGCGTCGTGTTATTAATACCCCACGTAATAAAATTTTAGAGTCCATTACGGCTAGAACTATCCAATCGTGGAGGTTATAGATGAATTAAGAGGCGCTGTATAGGATTTATTGAATTTAACGTCTCATATACTTACAATTAGTTCTGATACGTACATATGCCGGTCGTTAAATCTCGGGATACGTTATCGCTACTCGAGGAATAGTTCCGTAAATCCTGCGAAAATTCTTTGTAAACGATTGTCCAATTTATCAACTATCATAAATTAACTCATTTAAAATTTTACATATTGCTTTCTCTCCTTAATAATCCATTAAGCTAATTTACTTAATTTACTAAGCTTGATAAAAAAGAATACTTTTCTGTGTTCTTTACTATTCTTACTGTGATATTTTAATATATTACTTTTTAACGCTTTATTTAAAGATTAGAAGAAAGAACGCGAAATCTTACTTGTATCTGTTCCACTTGTATTTGTTAACTCTTTTACATACGAAATAGCTTCTATTATTCCTCGATCACGCGTTATATCTTCACTTAATGCTTCGTTCGCTCAGAGTAGTTGTTCCATTCTCGTTTCGGTTTCGTTGCTCTTTTTCACGCTCTCTTTCGCTATTTTGCATATCGAGCGAGCTGCATCTTTAATTCGCCGCGTTGTCGCGCATCCCGCAGGAATTGTGAGAAATACGAATCTCTCGCGTCAGAGGATAATGAAAAAAAAGTTTTAAAAAAATCGAAAGCAAAAATCAGCGACTTTTCGCGTAGTGGCCAAGTGAGACGTTACTATTCATGGAAAAAGTTTTAATTTGCGTGCTTCGCGCACGTTCGGGTCTGCATCCGGGATTGCCGTTGCATCTGTGTGATAGATCGCACGTCTAAACTTTAGTGACGACGCAGAGAGTTACATCACAAAATTAGTATGCCACGACATGTGCGTAGCATATTTCTATAAAGATTGGCACTCATAATCGGTGCGGCGATATTATCAACCTATTTTTATTAAAGCTGATAATTATGTTTAATTTATTTATATTTTGGACATTATATGCGCGTGCCAGATAATAAAAAGTGACTTTAATTCAAAATATTTCTATAGTATTATATAATTATTATTCTACGATATTATATATAATATATTTATATTTATACTATGGTATTATACATAAGTAGGGTATACGCGCGCGCGCGCGCGACTTGTGTGTTTGACTTTCATTTGTTTAAGAAGCAGAATACAACAGATTAGAGAATACAATTCGAGTTTTGCCGAATGTGGTTTCTTTCTCGTGATTGATCAGATATCGATAATACTTTTTAAGCTTCATTCAACTAAACAAAATATAAGTTTCGCAAAGCAGTAGATAAAACATAGATAGAATGATGTTACTATTCATGAGAAAAGTTTTAATTTTCGATCCAAGTTTGGGTATATCTCCGCTCAACGGCATTCGAAATCGGTTTACGATCTTCGCAACGGATCCACGTCCGTCGAACTTTGATGATGGCAGGTAGAGTTTTCCGTATCAAATCGAAGAACTCCATATTCGAAACTTTTTGATGCTTCAGGAACGTAGAGTTCGCAAAGTAGTTTGTTTGTCACGTGTGCGCATAGAAGCGCGATTCTTTTCGCACGTATTCCGATGCAGCATCCTTCGTATAAATGGGAAATGTAATAAAGTCTAGTAATGTGTCCCAGTGTTGTATCGTACACGGAGTTTTCCAAGCATTAATACGAATTGAACGTAAACGGGATTTCGAATTGCCCCGCGAAGAAAAGCGCGCATTTGCGGAGAAGGTTTTTATTTCAACGCAAAGTTTTTTTAATTAAGAGATATAAATAAAAATATCAGCTTTAATTTTCACTATCCTATTCTATCTATATCAGATATGTATATATATCCAGCCGGTAGTGATGGATTCAAGACAAGACAAGACAAGAATCGGACATACTTGTCTTGTCTTGATTCTTGATTCTTACAAGATTCTTGATACTTTTATAATATCTATAAATATTCATTTACAACATCTCAATTTTATTATTTTTGAAAATTTTTATAAAAATTATCGGAAAAATATATTTTTACGAAAAAAATGTTCACTAAATACACAGAAAAGAAAAAAAAATTTTACAAAGTGTTATTAAAACATAAAATTGTATTACTAGTAAGAGTAGATATGAATATCAAATATTTTAAGAGACATTAAGATATTGTCTTGCGTTAGATATTATCATAATTTTACATAAACATTTACATTTAAATACGTTTAAGTTTTATTACAATTTAAGACTTAAGTATTAGGCTTTATTAAGATTTATAATTATTACAATTTCTTTTTCTTTCAGATTTTGGTATTATTTGGTATTATGTAAAGCAATATATTATATATTCCTTTACAATATTATTATTATTATTATTATCAAATAAAGATTTTCTATATTCAAAATGAGAAGAGACTTCAGTTTTCAATAAAACTAAAAAGTTTATTGTTTTTTTTTAAATTTCAATTTTGCATTTAATTATTTAAAATTGAGAATAGACGGGGGGATCCCAGCATGATTATAGTATAGTGTTAAATAACCGATATACATATACAGAATATACAAATATAAAATATACAATTAAATATATAAAAAATAAATAATAATAATAATATACAATATACAATTTATTATTTAGATGAAAATGTATAAATTTTTGTACCTATTTATAACAAATGACTGTGCAGATCAGTCATCCCTACCGGGATCAACCGGAAATTCCTACGCGCGAGATCACGATTTATGTGGTCCCCTTCGGAATAGTCGCGACTTATTTTTGAGAATCGATGATCGCGCGGAAAGTTTCCCTCGCATCGCTTCGCGTTCAAAACAAGTCGACTATATCCGGCAATACTCGCGGAGAAACTCGGACGGAAAATGCATCTTTTGATCGCGGCTGAATGCAGTCAGCCTCAAATTTTTGAGTTCTCATATCGATGCACTTCTGTACATATCTCTAGAAACGCAATAGCTTCAAATTACTTACTGATTTATTGCGATACTCAAAAGATGAGAATAAAAACTCATCGAGATCAGAATCTCTCCGGCATAAAACGTTCTTCTAAATGCAAATCCAATAATATCGGATCGCTATGTATTCTGTTGTATTTGACCGTTCTACATTTTCTCGCGCACGACTTTTCGGGACGTGTTCCGCGAGATTCTATACTCTGTAGCGCAACTCTTTCGAGGTTTCCTAAAAATTCCATTTCATTGTGATGTTGTCTGCAACACTGCGCAAAGAATTTAATATCGCCGGTAATTCGCTGCTACCAGCTCTCTGCACGGCCGAGTTTTAGCTTTTGCGCAAAAGCATCGCTCGAGGACATTGGCGCTTTGATGCGGTATGGAAGATATCGATGGCCCATGGTACGGCTATAATGCGATGTTAACGGCACTCTGTCTTTTTGCTTGCCGGCGGCGGAATATGCTACTTCTCATCTGTAGCTTATTAATCTAATATCGGAAATTCATTACACTCGAACGCGATAAATTAGCGATTCGACCGACCTTTTACCTTTGACTGTCTTTGCCGTTCACGTATTTTGCATTCTACCTCACGAAGCCCCGCTAAAGTTTAATTAGTTTATTTCCTAGCACAGCATCGCGCACTCTTGTGCTCCTCGCTTTTGTTTTCAATCCGTAATTGGTACACAGAGAACTGCTGAGAGGAAGGAGGATCGTTAACTTGCGGCTTTTAAGAATCTTTCGCGTTCATCATTACAAAGGGACTAACTCACTAACTCAAAAGTGGGACATACTTTAATTATAATACGCAACGACAGAATTATTTAATCAAGATTCTTTTAATTTTGCTTAATATAATTGGATTAACAGATGATTTCTCGGTTCTATAGATATTAAACAAAAGAGAGATTCTTGTTTCTTCCACTTATTTTGTTTGTTACTTATAGTCACATTCATTATTGCATAAGATTATTTCAGATTCTTTGTAAGAAGTGCTATGAATAGTTATACATATATTCGTAAATATACGTCGCGAAATATCTAACAACGTCAAATAACGATGTTCAACCGACATCTCAAGCTCTAGTTCAATTCATTACGACGAGCGTTTTGAGTGGCGCGATATTGCGAAAATTATTAACGCTTATTAGGTTGCTGCGATGAAACTCCAAAGACGACCGGCTCTCGACGGTCTTCGTTCTTCCGTATTCGAAGGGACGCGGAGAATCCAGCCGAGTCTCGAAAGTAGCAAGTTAAACGATAAATGTAAAATAACTTTCTGCATCGCGCATTTCCAAGTAGACGATAGATCCTACGGGATAGATGCAGCTGGGCGAAGGAAAATATGCTTTGTTTCGAGTCCGAGTTGTCTTCCCAGTCGCGTCGCCTCGGCATTCTGTGGAGACCACTTTGCTAAAGTACGAATTAATGAAGCTTCAATTAACTTTACTCTTCCGTGCCGTAAAACTCGCCCGTCCCGACTATCAGCTAAACTAGACGGACTGGTCTTCGAGCGAGCAGAGCTTTTGCACGGGCGCCGATGTAAAGCTTCTTCGGCGGATGATGGTGAAAGGCGAGCGTGTCGTTTCGTCAGAAATAAAAAAAAAGTAAAACGCGGGAAAAGGACATATGTGAACCGTAAGCCGAGCACGCAGCATCAAAAGCATATCAACGAAGAGCCAAAGTCGCTGCCATCGTGTCTCAAAGCGTCGATCCGCAATGACGGTAAGGGTAATGCGGTACTAAAAGTGTGGCGCATCGCATCGACTCACTGCGAAATTTATGGGCGATGCTACCGGGAAAACTCGCATAGACTGCAGACTGCGGAGCGGGTTTTAAAACGGTATTTCTCACGCATGCACGGAAAATAAATTTTTCGCTACCATAGCTAATCATGATTTGCTAAACTTTGTTTGTTGTCGTGACTATAAATTTTTAAACTACAGCAAACCGTTTTGCACCGACAGCAATAAAATAGATATCACAGCTAAGATGTTAGCTGTATATATATATATATATATATATATAAAACAACTGAAATTAGCTACCACACGCAGTTTTTAGCTACGGCAGCTACTTTTTTTTCCGTGTGTCAATGAAGGTTGAACGAATAGAAGCGATGCGTATATGATACTATCTTACAACGATATAGCCTGTTTTGGTAACGACACGAATACACATCTTTTGAGATTTTTTACGGTTCAAATGTTTTTTCCTATTTTTATGCTCAATTTTTGTCGCGCATTACATTGTTATATACCATCATTTATACTACGACATTATTCGCTTTCTTCCGTATAGTTTGCGTTGCCGCGAACATGTATTAGCTACTTTCGTCGCCTCGAAGTGCCCGAACTGAGATTGTATCGACGTTTCCGGGCACGTCGAGAATGCACGTCGAGAAGTCATTCGAAGCATATGCTCCTGCACCCGGCAATTACTATTCGAACTGTGGTTTAACTGTATCCTTGATGTTCTGCCCTTTCCCCGGGAACCTAAGAATGCTAATAATGCTAGCTGAAGCGAATGCTTAACAGAAGACCGCTAACTTAACAGAAAACTACTGCCTAATTCCTTAACTTTCGGAATAAGTAAGCGCGACGGAAAAAAGCTCGGCTTTATAGAGTTACCTCGCTCGTTGCAAATTCGATACGCATCCCGAATATTATTACGGAACAAGCTACGTGTTGGCCGCCCGAGAATGCATTACCGAAGCAAATGCAAATTCGGGTTTTGGCGCGGCGGGTCGTCTTATCAAATTACGATTATGCCGCGTTAAACGCTAAAAATACGGCGGATGCCGTATACAAATTTCTAATCTCAGATGGAGAAATGTCTCCTTGACATTTACATTCGCGACAATCTCGAATCGGCGAAATGGCTTCTTCCGCGTTGGAAAGCTCGAGTGTGTCTGTTTGATACTCCACTGGCCGGTCAAACGGTATAGAGAGAGTTCGCGATCTCCAATATGCACATACTTACGAAGTAATTCGCGTTCGCGAAACGAGAGAGAGCCTATTTACATTACAAACTTTAGCTCGGCGAATTATTACCGACGAATACCTTCGAGCCGAGTAAATATTGAGCTACAGTATCACGTCATTCACCGAGCCCATTTAACGCTGACCACCCAAATGAAGTCGATTATTCTCGCAGATTTTCCGATATCTTTCCCGTGACAAGCTCTCGATCTTCTCGATCGCTTTTTCACGAGCACTCCTCGCACGAGCATCTGGAATTGACATAATCCATTGTAAGTCACTTGACACACTTGTTCGCCTGGCATATCATTAATGAGAGTTCCTTTCAGTAATTGATTCGTTGAGTCAATATCATAATGGTGCAATTCATCGACAGATATCAGTCAAGGGCAAATAGTGACAATCGCGAGGATTCGTGAAATATCTTTGCTCGAGTGTCGTGTCGAAAATTTCCGCGTTCCATGCACAAATGCAAATTTAATTTCCTACGATATTAAAATGACATTTTTCGATGTTACGCTAAAGAATAAAAATCGCAATTTCATCCGTCAATTCCGCGTTTGTCGATTCGTTCCTGATTCATCGACGATTTTCGAGTTTCCAAATGCATATTTCGCGATCAACAGACCGAACTGCGCCCGTTTATTACTGCTGTTTCAAAGCGAGGAGCTGTTCGAGCGGATCGCATGGAGACGTTTGATCCGGTATAAACTAACATCACGTTTGTGGCCGCGTAGCCGTGTTTGCAGCGAATCCCCCCCGCACTGACGGTCGCATATCTGCCTACGTGTGCGTAATCGATAGGTGTGTTACGTCAGTGCGCATATCGTATCTTCATTAGCAAATGATTGATTACCTATAACGTATTGGATATGTCTGCGTGTTTGCCGGTGCGCGCTATTATCATGCGTTATAGAAAGCGGATTGACACGAATGTCACTGCGCGATGCGACGTCCGTGAATCGATATAAATTACCTTCAAACGACGTTACGAAGTATTACGGCGATGCTTGCGCTATCATTTATGAGATTCGGTTGTCCTCGCAATTCCATCGCGATTTGGTTTATTACAATACTTGCGTATATACTTGCATCAGATACGTATATTAGATATACATTGTGCATATCTGATATTACCGGATATCTTTTCGATTATTATTGGAGGATCCAATTCATAAAAAATAGAAGTCTTAAAATATTTTATTTAGTGAATAATTATTGCGTACTGTATATTGAGAGTGTATATCGCGTTGTTGTTGCAATGAGCTTTCACTTTCGCAGCAAACAATTTGTCCTAATTACCTCGTACTGTCGATAACATGTCAATAATAGTAACTGAATGTAGCCGTATTGATAGCATTAAATACAGCTGTCTGTTCATCAATTTACTTACTATGAAATTTCAATATTAGATCGTTTAATATTATCGTTGATTCTACAATGTTGTCATAATTGACGTGTTTAAGAATAAATATATTTAAACAGGAGATTCACCTTTTAATGAAACCGAGAAAATAATTTTTCAAGCGAAATAGCTAAGCGTTTTATTTATCTTCTGTCTTGTGTATTTTTAATATAAAAAATTCCCAAAATCAATAAAAAAGCGTGCGTTAAATTTATTATTGTACAATAATAAATCGTGGTGATGCTTGAGGCACACGAGAAGTGCATCGGAAGATAGAAACCCCGCTGAACAAAGACACAGGTACAATCCCATTCTGCAACGAGAACTTTGTTGAGAAAAAAAAATACACGTTGGACAATGCAAAACCGACGGCTCGCGATTCAGCCTATTGTTTACACTTTTCCGCGTTGGCGTTTTACATCTTTCAACACCGGCTGGATTTTACTTCTGCCTCCCGTCTCTTCGTCTCTCTTTTTTTCTCGGTTGGATGACAATGAGGTCGGCGAGATGCGATTCGCGACGCGACACGAGCGCGTCCCTCGAGAGAGCATTTTTCTTCTCCCGTTGTTTTACGCTGCGTTCGCGTTCGATGCAAATCACACGTTGCGATTTTGTGTTCGCGCATAAAATGTGTTAATACTCTAAAGCGTTTAAGGATCTCGAACGCAGATCACAGGTCAATTTTATCTATTGTCGCGTGGAAAACAAATTATTTCTGAAATTCTATCAAATATCCACATTTCTCTTTATTTAGCGAATAAAACTGATCGGAATACGTAATCTCCGTGAAAATAAATATCTTGGCAGTCATTGTTTGTCGTTACGCGACAGCAAGATATCCGGATAGCGATCCTTTAAGTAGTTTACATTTGCGGAAACGAGTTTCGTGATTCGCGAGATGAGCGAGCCGTCGAAGTGGCGCGATGTATCCATTTATCGAGGCGTGACAACGAGCATTGTCGTCACGGTGTCCAGTTCTGTCGTCGCCATTGACCATCACCGATGCAGCGACCGTTTTTATCCGCGAACGTAGCCCTCAATTAATTTCTATTCATATTGGCCGACGAGCCGATGGACGTGTTTACAACGTTCAGTAATTGCACGATTGTGTCGCGCCGCTCGATTGCGCGAATGAGAATCGACGGAATATACTCTATATACTTGTTACCGTCATACTCAGGATCATAATGCTTAACATAATAAATAAATGTAATATCAATATGTAGTAAAGAGAAATTCTGAAAGTAATAAGTATTTTTAATAAAATCAGATAAAAATTCTGCATTACGGTATTAAATTAAATTTTATATATACATGTAAATCCTTTAATATAAAATTAATTAAACAAAGCGTATTTCATGGATATTACGAGAAATCAGTTTCACAGTCATCAGAGAATATCGAGAGGAAAAACGATCGTAACGACAGACTCTTTATACTAAAATCCTAGCGCGTTGGTCTCATTTATCAAGTTACTTGCGCGAGCTGATCTAATAAAGATCTTTTTTTTTTTCGCCCCGATATTACATTACATCAAGTGAATGCTATCTCGGTTCTCTTTTGTCTTTTTATTGATCCTCGTCATGGCTGCCATATATCTGACTTGCCGGGCGGTATGACTTTACTTCTGCCGGCGCGGTTCCATAGAACGGAGCCGGAAATTGGCGACGGTGAAATACAGCGTGCACCTTCGGCAAACTCGGTGCTCGCTATTGAAAGAGCTATTAAGTCAAGGGTGCGTGACGGCAGTAGTCTCGCCCTTCTGTGGATAGCCGTCGATGGCTCGTCCTGATAGGGAACTCGTGTCGACCGCAGCTTACAATAGCCGAGACTTCTGATTGCTATAATCCTTTAATTAAAGTTTCGGGCATATTGTCACCGACTTGCCTGTCTCTTGTAATTCCTGGTTCAGCCATGTCAGCAATGAAATAGCGCTCGTGGATAACATTTACATACGAACACTATATGTCAACACAATCGATAGGTCCCGACCATGCCATGAACTTTTACATTTTTAATTATAGTATCGCTTAACCTTTTAAACAGTGAGTTTTCGTAATAGTCGGCCACATGGAATGAATTTTTTCGTATATTAAAATCACGCTTTTGAAAATCAGATTACAAGTAATTTTGTTTGCTGTTTTAAATATTATTTTTATTAGTAAATATTATTTAAATATTATTTTTATTAGCTTTAGTACAAAATTGAAGACATACGTATATGTTTGTACTGTTCAAAGGATTAAAGATCCGACGCACTTTTCACGATTGTTCAAATGTAATCGGAGCCGGATCGTTTTGTTGAAACTGGAAACGCATAATAGAGAGAGAGAGAGAGAGAGAGAGAGACGTATAAAGATATCCTAAAGTCTATTTTAATACGAATTTAATTTGCACTCAGCCGTTAAGAGATATAATATTAAAAATTGAGAAAGTACTTTACCGATGTGGATTTAAGAGAAATTCCTCCCGAGGAAAGATTAATGTTACATAATTGAAAAAAGTGTGCGACAGTTGTGGGCCAGTTCTTTCGTATATACATTGAGTTATACAAGATGCAGTCATTTCTTTCCAAGTATATAAGAATACCTAAAATTCTATACACCCGTTTCGTTTTACTAGTATTTCCCCGCGGAACCTCAAGAATCCCGCCAGTGTTGTAATGCAGGCGCTAGGCAGCCGGACGTGAACATTAAATCAGTGAATTCAGCGGGGCAGTGGTTCTTTTCTGTGCTCGCAACTCCCGGTTTACGTAAATATTTGTATCCTGCCACTAAGGCGAAAAAGTTATTTCTGAACAGAGGGTGGATTGCATAAATATGGAATTTATCGCGCAAGATTTTATGCCACGGAACTGGCATTGATATATAGAATAACGGCGGTGAGAAAAATTGCTTAGGGAAAAACTTGAAAGTACGTTTCAGCGTCGCTGACAGCGAGCCACTATGGGAAGTGAATTGCGAGAAAGAAGTACGCCGTATATACCGCATACTGTTCAATCGAATCTGTAAAAATGGCATAATATACTGAATTAAGAGATCAATTTGAGAGATTGCCACATTTCATAAATAAATATTATAAGGCTTATAGATGCATAATAATATTGCAACGAATAATCTGCAACTTTTGCAAATACGCTTATAAAAGACATTTTCCTATTAAAACGACAGGCGTCGCACAGTCGACGATATTACATTCCGAAAATTTGTAGGAGGTCATTCTTAGAGTAGTTGACATACTTTTACCGCGTTTTAGTACCGACGAGCCGATTAAGCGATTCTCGGCTACCCGAGCGAAGTTGCAGTGGCGTTTTTTTCCCGTTCTCGAAACTTAAGACTTTCGTGGAATTTCGAACCTCGGCCTGGTTCTTCTCGATTTTCTCAATTTCCATTTACTCCTGGTCTTTTTCCTCTCTTTTTTTTCTTTTTCCTCGTTCGGCCCTCTCGAGCATGCGACGCGCTCGTCCACGAAATTCAAGCGCAAATCGGTCGTCCTCGACGCGGTTGAAGATGTCGTAAAGGAAGCGCTGCATATTTATCGTGCCTCGCCAGCCTCTCTTGTCGATTCTTAAACTTTAAAGTCGATAGCTCGATCCGTCCAAAATGAATTATACAAAGTGTCCCGGAACAAACGCACTTCTTTTCAGCTGCAAACTTTCTGAACAATTTCAAATTGATTTCTCTTCAGTAAAAAATTAATTTCTCTTTTTTTCCATAATTTAGTATTCACGAAAATATAAAAAAAGAGGCACCTTTGAACGTTCCTAACGTTAGAAATCGTCCCGAGGAAACGTTTCATGCTTGTTCACATTTTATTCTATTTGGTCAACGCAAATAGGATCAAGATGTTCTTCAAGAACTACCATTGTGCTTTTGCGATATGGGCATCGCGCTGGCAGACATCGTGTAAAAAGGAAGCGTGAAGATAAAAGTATAAGGATGAAGGAGAGGTTGCAAATCCTTTGATCTAACCGCATGCATTCACTTTGCAACAATATCGTTGCAATATCGTTGCAGCGATAGAATGGACTACCATTTTTCCCTTGGCCTCGATAATTTTTATCGTTTTTATCGTTACCAAATATGTGAGAGCCATGGAAAAAAAGCAGCTAGGATTCGTAGCGTATAATCGCGTTTCAAAAATGCGCCATGAAAGCGAGAAACTACGTATAAGTCCTTTAACGTAAAAAATCGTTCAGAAAATTACTTATCAATAATAAGCTCGCCAACAATTAGAATTTTTTGTCGGCAATAAATCATTAATCTTGGAAAAGGAAATGTAGAAACAGGGAACCTCGGAGCAAGTATTTCTTAAAGATTCATTTCAATCAGAGCGATCTCCATTCGAAACTATTAAGAGCACTTTACGAAGTTAATGAGTTCAAGTACCAATTTGCAGCCGTATAATACAAATGAATTTGCTTTTGGAAGATCGCGGCATTGTTTCGTGCGTGTGCTTTTTTTATTGATAATGGCATAAATTCTAATAGATTAAACAGAAATAGACGTAACATGAATTTCTTTACATAGGATTCTTATATGAATTAGATGATAATAGAGAATGTCTCTATTAGCACGATTCTCTGTCGGTTGTTATTATTACATACGAAACATTTGACCTCATTTTCACAGGTTACAGCATAGCCCACGGCTCTTTCTTGATCATACACAAATAGAAGATAATGTTATGTAAATTCACGTATCTCCGTAAGAAAGCCTTCGTGAAACATGAAACACGCAAACCGCGTCACGGTAATTAATTATAAATTCTAACGCATCCGTACGCGAGATAACAAAGTGCTATACTTTGCAAATAACGTGAAAAAGCAATTTTGCGATGACGTTATTAAACGGATGATAAATTTAGCGAGCAAATAGCGTACGAAGCGAGCGATATATTCTTTTCGGTGCGAGATTAAATGTGACGAAGATTATCGTGAGCTCGGGAAGGCTTATTCAAAAATTAAACGAGATAGATTTAATTCGTGAAAAATTTACGTTGAAAACAAAGATTAGTACCATTAAAAATCGTCATCGTGTACAGTGCATTTGTATTAAATTCCGTTCATTCCCACGCTCGCATAATGGCTTTTATGCGCGGAATTACAAGTTCACATTTAAATTTTCTCACCCCGTATTCATATTTCATTAAGAAAGACTGTACGGCACGCACAGCAGGATGAACATTCGGGTCGATTAACATCGTGATCTACATCTGCGGAATAATTATGGATCCTCGAACAAGGGTGAACAATTCAGTTAATTAAAGTCAGTCTCTCGTCGTACTAGAGAATTGCTTTCGATCATGTCAATATCAATTGTCATTACAATAGCAATAAAGCAACGAAATATCCCTTCAAGTCGACAATTGCTATTCTAAAAATATCAAAGATCACAGCCGTATCTATCTCACAAATTATAATTCTAACTAGTTTTCTTTTGTATAATTTATTTCTACAATATTTTTTTATCAATCTTAAGCGTTCTGAATAAAAATTCAAATATTCATGATCTCACAAAAGGTATCAATAAAATAATTAACGTAGAAATGCGGATTGCGCGTTTGTAAAGGATATTTGATATTTTCAGTTTTCATTTACAACAATTGTATTATTATATTCATCAGCATTACGGGTCTGCTTTTCATGTCATTTATATTTATGCAAATAAGTAACGGTGTTTGACAAAATTCATGCGATAAACATGTGAACAACGTCAGCTTTCATCGGCCGAATATTTTAAATGCCCCGTTTTCCATTATCGATCTTTCCGGCATACGATTTTATATACATGTTATAGGTGATCGCCTCCGTGTAACGATACATGTGTAATTTCGTCGAAATATTTTTAACTGAATACGGCACAACGTGTGCAAAAGCAGCATGCGAAGCTATTCATCTATTTTCAATAAAATCACTGCAATATCCGTTTCACTGATATTAACAATATTAGTTCTATATTTATTTAATCTTTTATTCCACGCAATATAAATGTATTCACCGTGTTTAATCATAACTCGCATACAGAACCGAATATGTATGGCAGAGAAACTCCATTTATTAATTTGCTATTAATTCTACTTTATAAAATAAAAGGCGAAACAGTAAAGGATTGGTCTTTGCACGATTGTTGAATAAAGAAGTATTTAATTAAATATACGTATTTAGCACATATCAGGGATAATACGTATTAGCGTAATATTCTTTTTGTGAAATTTTTTTCTGTGAGATTTTCATAAAGTTTATTTTTTTAGCGTCTGTAATTTCACGTCTCTGACCTGCTTAAAACATTCGTCGCTGTGCACTGCACAAAATGCCTCCTGATGTAATTCTTTGAAAATATTATTACAAAATTGCATGCACGCTAGTAAAAATATACGTAAATTAAGTTTTTCTACGAACGTATTAAAAATCGCGCATAAGTTCAATGAACTTTTCATGGGGGAGACAGTCAGTGCGCGAATAAAATATCATGAAAAAATCATCGCGTTTTCAGCACCTCATTCGTGATATTTTTTCAATGCTGATCATGTCTCTTTGTAAACAATTAGATTTTCGACATTTGTTATTAGTGCACTATATTTCGTTACAAATCTATCGTTGTAACTGTAATCAAGGAGAATGACTGCTTTTAGTTAATACTGCTATTAATTAATTGCATGCAACTGATATTACACGAAAGATATTAATAAAGTTTAGTTTTGTAAATATATCGCTGGTATGAAGCAAATTACAAAAGAGAAAAGGTATGCTTTCGCATATAGATACCTCATTTTACCCCATTAAAATACTTGTATACATGCCTAAAGAATGCACTTTAGCAGCGTATCATGAATATTCTGTGTTCATTTTCTCTAGATTTAATTTCCGCTTGTATTTTTCTTAGGCAGAACAAGCATGAAGAAAAATGTATACGTAACAAAATGGCATCTAAGAAATTTATGTATAGTTCACTTGTCTATAAAGCTAATATCATGAAGAATATAAGATTAAACACTAATTGGATTTTTCATTGAGTTCTAATTTTATTCATGTTTATCAACTGCTTTTATAAACTCACTTATATATTTTCTTATGAGACTGAAAAAGGCGTTAATCGCACGATAAATAAAAAGCTTTCATTTTTCAACGAATTTTTATCATATATTCTTTATATTGTGTGTCTTCCGTGATAAATACAATTAATACTTTTTTCTTCTCTCAATTATAAAAAATTGTGTGCGTAACGATGTTGCTAATATCGAGTTGTTGCTTTAACCATTAACTTCCTTTATAGAGGCTGTATCGCCTCATACACGAGCGTAATGCTGGTAGACACTTACTTTTTAATGAGATCAGTAATATCCCAACAGCTTTGTTCCGGAGTTTCGCATACACCAGCGAAATAACCCACTACATCTATTCGCGTCTCTGCTTTATCGTTAGGAAAGGTAGAACATAATAACTTACAAGACGTTACGTGTTTATCAAAATCAACGTAGAATATAATTTGCACCAGAATGAATAAATATTTTTGGTTTATAAATTTTATTTACTACTTTTATTTGTAATTTCGAACTTTATGCGATTCGATAATCAATAACAAGAAAATACTTAAATATTCATATAATATTTTTAAGTCGTAAATCAAAATGTTTTACGAATCAAAAGTAATTTAGCAACATTCTTTATCAAAAGAAGAAAGTATTTATATTCAAATTTTGTATTTTCGAAATTATATTTTATATATCCTTCGTACCATCTTATATTGAACAATCGATGTCATCGTATATTATTGAAAGTTGCCTGCGGTGAACTTGTTAATTGGTCGCGGTAATTAAATTGAGTGATAAGCGTAGCTTTCTCTCTCTTCGAGGAAGAATAAAGCTTTCGCTGTTTGAGATACTTGACTCTACCCCTGATACTTGAAGCTACCCCTTCTTTCTATCTCGTGGTCTATCGAAGTACTACCATTACTATCCCGTTTTATCTAGCTCCCACTTCTTTCTGCACACGCTTCATTCACTTTCCTTCTACTACTACCCGTCAGCGTCACTAACTCATTTAAAACTCTGGAGACAGCCCTTTAATTAAAAAAGTTTACGCTTCTTATTGGCTGGTCCCCGCGTCACATCGAGGTCTAATTGAAAATTACTTAGCGAATAGGTATTTCCATGAATAATTTTACATCGTTGCGTGCAAAAGTGTATAATCACATTTGATCTCTGCAGTAATTTAATATATTTAAGAGTAACTTGATATATTTATGTAGTTACTAATATTTATTCGTTTAAGATAGTACGTATTTGCTAATATGCTAGAAGTTTTACTTCTTTTAATTTTGATGATTTCGACGATATACATGCGAAAAAGTGCAATATTACCTTCTAATGTAATTCTACATGGTATCTTTACTCTGAGGAAATATTCTATTCGCGTAAGCATAAAGGCGGAAACGTAAAACGTAGATGCCTCTGATGTTGTAAAGTAGATTGTACGTTGACCCTTTCTTCAGAGTCTGAAGACGGAGTATATCACACGTATACGGCAGAGGGAAATAGAATTACGTTGTTCCTTTTCTCGATGAAATTAAATTACTACCTAGCCATTAACGCGAGTAGAATTTCATTACATCTTGCTTTTCAAAAAGACGAGAAGGTTACGACGGTAACGACTACGTTCCTCGCGGGTTTATTTTTTTTTTTACGCGATTGCAGACAGCATATGGCAATCATATACGTCTACGATCCGAAACGTAATATTAATAAGAGCAACGTATCTCGCTTTTACTTTTTATCCTGACCAACGCAATCAATATGAGTGGTACGCTAAAAGAATGAACACTTAATACTCGCCCGTTTAATGTGATAAAGTTGCTTCTAACAAGTACGCGTTTCTATCTTTACCTTTTGGGTTGAAACTCTAAACGGCGCATTCGCCGTCGTAATAAATTGCGTGGCATCAAGAACGATTGTTCTCACTTTGTTCGCGTGGTACTCGTTGAATAAAAATGGCGCGAGAGCGATACCGGACAACAGTGACCGCGTATTTCTCGGAAAGCTTGAATTTAATTCATTCCTTAGAGGCACTTTCAAACCTCCGTCCATTTTCGTGCGCTGTCTCTCTTCATGAATACCTCGATTAATCGCGCGGAATTAAAAGCGTACAAAGAAGAGAGGAATGTAGGAAAAAAATGTAATTCAATTAATCTCGCACTACACTGGCTTTCGACGATGATAATTGCTCGAAAAACGTGAGTGAGTCTTTACCGAAGACTGATAAAGCTTTTGCAATACCGTATGCCATTTCAAGATATTTTATTCGCGGAATTATAATTCCCTCTTTGAAAATAATGAATTCCTACCTAAAGATATTTCATTCATTAAAAATAAAAATAAAAACGCGGATAATATTGAAATATGAAAAATATTACGCATTGATGTAGGTAGGTATATTAATATCAGATATAAATCAAATCTTCATTTTTATGATCTGGATTTTTCAGAATTGAATATTAATAATTTATTACTCGGGATAGAAAATTCATTCAAATTTTAACGCATTTATTTTGAGATAAAATGTGTTCATTTTTCCATATAATGGAGCATATCTCAGTTGTGGACTGGCACAATTAGGTTCAGAACACAGAGGAAGTATATGCTTCTAGGAATCTGAAAATTCTCGCAACAGCGCGCTGAGTAACGTTGCCGTGAAAATGGTAGCCTTAAGCGTACGCATATACCATACTTAAATAGTGTTGTCAATTTAGCAACTAACGTAAGCTACATATAGGTAAATTGCTCTGGTTTTGGCGCAGCTACGGGATCGTTATCTCAAAGTGCTCAAAGTGTGGCAAATTGAGTTTGGTGGCTGATAATTAATGCCAAATGCGCGCGAGATTTAACGGTTGTAATATCGGTTTATTAAAGTTATTGCCATAAATTTACATTAGCCACGAATTAATTCGTACTGCTTCGAAACTGCACTTAAAATGCTGGCAACACGGTCTAACAGCGGGCGCAATTCAAATTGGACATTTTCCATTGATATACTCGGATATCCCTAAATTACGTTGGGCTAACGCATTAAAGAATTTATAACATTTTAGATTAAACAAACATTAAACTCCATAGCGTTAATCCCTTAATTTTGATTTTACTTATATATTCTCAAATATTGTAAATCTTAATAATAATTTTTTTCATGTTTATAATTTAAGTAATTAAAAAAATAGAAAAAGTAATTATAATCGATCACATATTGCTTCAGCCGAGTCGGTTGTGATTTATTTATGACTAACATTTTGCATGGTAGAAATTTTCCGCGTTAGTTGCAATTTACGGCGTAATGAATTGGGAATGCGAACCCGGAAAGGAATACGATTGTAGGTTTTAAACGAGACCTCGCCGGAGCCTGAAAACTCAGAAATCCCTCGGAGCGAGATCCGAGGTTTCTGCGAAATTAAACAGGTGGTTTCATGGGTTGCTCTGATATGCTGAATACTCCGGCGTAGAATAATCAACTAAAATTGCATCTAAATTGTGATTTATAAATTTCGCATACGTATGTTTACAAAATCTACACTTCAAATCCGCGTATCCATTTCGAGGCAATGGATCTGTGAAAAAGAGATATTATATGTATCCGTAGAAGAATTCACAGATCCACTTCTTCGTATTAAAATAAATAAAAAATAACTCGAAAAACTCACTGATACGATGCGCAACGGCGGTGTTGTGACTACGCTGCGACTGTGTTGATCTGGAAAATACAAAGTCCAAATTACAGCAGCGCGCTCACAAAATAATTAAAACTTCAAAAAATAATTATCGCGCGCTCGCATTATTTTTTATTCGTCTTTCAAGTAGATCTTCATTAAAATAAATACATAATTTCCGCAAGAGAAAAAGTTCTTTTCTTAAAAAGCATAAGCTCTTATATAAGATCTCATCCCTTTTTAAAAAAGGCTGTTATAAAAAATTCGAATATATCGAAGCGTTGAAGTCCTTTTTTGAAGTCCCGCGATGCTATATTGACTATTGCGTTGCTCGCGTCTTGACTTACTTCATATCGTTTACGGCTGTCAAATCAGTGTGAATTCTGACAATTTCTTTCTCCTTAAATAAATTATGTCATTCATTATGTCATTTAAAATATATAGTACTTGAGAATAAATGGGACGCGCGGAGTGCGCGCTTTCACTGCAAATCCAAACGTGTTATTTTAGCTGAAGCTCTTCTTACACACTTCTTACTGCTTTAAATCATGTCATTTAACACAATTGAACGTATTAATTTAATATGCTTAAACGTGTTAAATGACGTAATCTAAAACGGCAAGAAAGATGTGAAAAGAGCTTCAGTCAAATATGTCATTTTTAGATGTAAAAATAACACGCTTGGATTTGCAGTGTCGTGATGTTCTAGTAGATATAAAAATTTTTTTATTTAATTCTTATTTTTCAAATCGTTCGATGAGTCAAGTAAACGGGAATACATAATCAATATATCGCAAGTAACTATTTATATAAATGACATAAAGAAGGAAGTATTTTTTTCTTGGTGCTTTGTTGTTGTCCAGGTCGACTCCTCCTTTTAAACTAGGTTTTTCTCATGCTCATATTTTGCGCAATATTCGCGTGATTAATTGCCATCGCCCGTGCACTAATTACCAAATGCGATAATCGCGCGGCATTTTGTACGGTACTCCTGGTATTAAATGTACGCTATTCCATGAAAGACACGAAATATTATTAATATTAATAATCGGTCGGTATATATCACGGCTTTTCATTATTTGAATTATTCGATTTGTGAAATGAAATAGTCGTCATGCTGACATATTTATGCTAATCGCAGATATTAATTAAGCATACTTGATAATTGTTCTAAAAAAGAACGATCACGTAGTAATGCAACGATGCACAGAGCGACTCATACCGCTATTTGCATGCTCGAGCGTTGGCGCACCAACCGCATGTACACAATAGCGCGCTGTACGCCACAAAAAAAACAAACGAACGCGGAGTTTCGTAGCCAACAAATTTCTCGTTGCTACCCGAAATATTTAATGTATTATGACTTGAGTTTACATCGAATATATCTTACTTCTTACATCTCAAATTAATTTCGTTAATTTCGATGTGCTATTTTATTTCACGTTTCGCGCTTCGCTCCGTTCGTTAGCGACAATATATCACCCAATAGAGATATATCGCTTAAATTTTAATAGGATACGTGTACTTATACATAGCAAATTTTAAATGTTTCAAATAATAAATTTGAACTCTAATCCATTTTATAATGAAAATTCGGAGATGGTTAATAAAATTTTTATATTTAAAAAAATTATAATTAAAATTTATTTGAAAAATAAAATATATCTTTGTTTTGATTAAAAAAGTATATACGATAAAATTAATATTTATAAAAATTATTTTTTCCCAAGTTTTTACATCACAAAAAAAGTGAAAAGGTTTGATGCGAGATTAAATCATAAATGTTTTGTGTAATAAACAACAATAAATCAAGAAAATTATATTAAATATGATAACCATAATTGTTGTTTGAAAATTAAGATTTCATTACTTATATATCTCGATATACACTAGTCAACAAAATTATCGCAACACGTAAATTCATATCAAAATCTCGCAAATTTCAAATAAGCATAACTCCGCGAAAAGTTGTCGTATTTGAAAAATTTTGTTGCATTCTCAAGGATAAAGTCTATACTTTAAGGTGCAATTTGTCGATTTTGAATTTATTCTCCCCTCCTCCTGCTATCTTCTCAAAAGTGAGGACGTGTTAAGTCTAAAAAAAAATTACATAATTTTTACAAACAAACGACAAAGTCGTAACAATGCCTCGTTTGAATGAAATTCAGTGTGCGCAAATCATTGCTCTTTTGGAAGAAGGATTGAGCGCGCGCGCGCGATGCGCAAAATCCGATCCGTGGTGCGCATCGGGTAATGCTAATATGTTGGCGGTAACTAAAGAAAATGCATATGTAACTTTCATACGTCGTAACTCTGCGAAAAAATATCGTAACAAGCTTCTTTTTTTTCTTAATTTGTTTGGAAAAGTTCAAATTTTACAATGATTGTGGTGATATTTACGAAAAAAATTTACTCCAGCCCGTAGAGTGTATCAAAGTATGTAATTTTTTTTTAGACACGTCTTCACTTTTGAAAAGATAGCGGGAGTAGGGGAAGATAAATTCAAAATCGACAAATTGCACCTTAAAGTATAGACTTTACCCTTGAAAATGCAAAAAAATTTCAAATACGATTTTTCGCGGAGTTATGCTTATTTAAAATTTGCGAAATTTTGATATTTTACGTGTTGCGATTGTTGACTAGTGTATATATATTTGTGCATACATGCACAAATAAATCTTACTTATTAAGAAACTATAATTATCATTTTAAATCGTTGCAGAGAATGTGGCAGAAATGTATTAAAATAGTATAATTTTTTTACTTTTTTTAGAATAAAAAAATTAAAGACAAATAATATTTTTCTAAAAACAAGAATAAATATCATTTTTTAAGTATTACATTTAATAATTCTTTTTAAATAAAGTAATTAATTAATCATTTCAATTTTTATTAAAAATCTATCAATAAATAATCTATGTGTAATGATTAAAATTTCCTATTAATAATCAGCTTGTCAACAGCAGTTAAGAAATAAAAATCGTTAAAAAATGATAGATTCATGAACATGAATATTAAAGTACCTGTAAATGGGCCAATAATAACGCAAGTAATGCAAGATAATAATATTACAAAATATTTGCAGCAATTTGATTGGCGAAAACCAATCAAAAAGCGATTAAACTGATTGAATTAGTTACAAGTATGGATCGGATATTACAACTTGCCATCCCCTATAGATTATGTATATTCATTGATTACGATATGCTTAACTGTTGGTGTATCTTGCTGTAAAAATCAGCGTTTATCTCGATAAATGAATATTAAAAATTTCACAGCCAATTTAAGACATTAACTCCGAGCGCTCGTGCCGACCTAAATATCATCGATAAATTTTCTCTTCAGTACGTATTTCCTGCCGCCCGCCATTTCCTCCCGTCTCTCGTTACGCCACGCTGTCAAGCCCACCGGGCAGTAATAAATTGCGCCCGATACAAAATGAGCTTAATACGTATTGACCAGCTATCTTCTTTCGGTACGGAATCTGCTTTATTCGCTCCTGCTTTCATCGCCGCGCTTGTCGAAATACAGAGGGGTGTCATCGCAGCCGGTGTGCTTTCCTGTCTGCGAAACCGTTCGGCAGGCATCTCACCGAAGGGAGTAAACGCTTCGGGAAGTACCGTTAAATGGTTTGACCCAATGCAATTGCGCAGGTTGGCAAGTTAACCGACTCTACTAAACTTACTTGTCCACCAGCGCTCTGGTGCCTATCGCCTTAGGGGACATACGCTGGACAAACTTGTCGGGATTGAAAGTTAAGGATGGTTACGACAAAGTATAGCCCTGTTACCCTCATCTTACACGGTGGTCGCACAGTAAGTGGACAACCATCTCAGTGATTATTGAGTAGTTTTACAAGTCGAAGGATGAGGATCTACGAAGACTTCCTGAAGATTACCTATACTGTGAAACCTTAGTGAACAATTTTATCATCTTCAAACGCGACTTGAGAGATCTAATGTCTGTTTATAATGTAAATCACGATTTATAAAAATCTTTTTAATAATTATACCAATTAAAATCTGTATATTTAGTAGAATCTTATACCGCAACTCAGTATTTTGCTATCAGTTTACTAATTACAATTTAGCAATTATTTGCTGTAATAATTAGTAAATATATGTATATACATATATTAGTTATATCGGGGTTTTCAATTTCTCATTCATCTTTTTAAATTTATTCTACACGTTTTATCCTGTTATTATCATTTTTTTTCTGAAAAGTTTGATATTTTTGCTAAATATCATTTACTAAATATTAGCATCTTTTAAGTAACAACACTTCTGGTAAAAAAAAAGATACAATTGGCGCCCTTTTTACATTTTTAATACACATCTTTTAAATGATTTTTATTATTACTTATTAGTTATATTTTATTTTTCCGTATTTTATTCCTTATTTCTTATATAACTATCATGATAAGAGCATATGTATTCAACATAAGCATCTGCGGAACGCGAAACGCAGAAGATCCGTTTTTGTTGCATGTCGCTACGTCAATTTTTCGCGGAGTTATAGCGTTTTGAAAATTCGGCACGCGCGCCTCATTCATGAAAGAAAGTCGTGCATATTTTTTGCGACAGAAAAACAGGTGCGTCAAAAAAACAGGTGTAAAAACACGTGTAGTACACGTGCTTTGAAACATGATACGGCCTGGATACGCCGCGCCGCCGAGAAACGCGCGCGCGCGCGCGCTTTTTTGATTCCTGGATCAAGATCACGGATCGATATCTCCGCGCAAAAAAATCGCAGCGATATGATCTTGATCTCGTTTGAAAGCTAAGATTCCAGCGCTTCTAATGAGTGCAGGACTGTTTATCTCGTACGACTAGTTTGCCAGATATCGTCGATTAATTATGAAAATAAAATTAATTTTATATCCGAATCGATCTCCGTCGCTTAAAGTAGAAATCACCATATGTTTAAATTACAATATCTCGATTCAGAAAAGTCGTAAAACACTTAAAACAAATTACATTGAGAAATGTACACTTTTGCGTTTGCAATGACATCAAGATCAAATTTTATTTTATTTCATTTCATTAAGAAAACGGGCAGTAAAGTTTCGGATTTTGTGATCCATTTTTATAGTATAAATTAATATTGATGGTGTGATATCATAAAAAGATACACGAAATATCATTAATAAGCAGTTAGTAATTCATAGATAGTTTTTCGTTATTTGAATTTTTTGATCCAACTATTTGTTTTTAAGCGCTCTCAATTAAAAAATTATAATAGCCAAATGACATTTTAATCATAAAAAGTTAAGTAAAGAGTTGAAAGTGCAATACAAAATGTATTTGAATTTAACTGTTAATATCTTTTTAAAATTATGCGCCAAAAATAATAATGATGCAAATATATATTGCAACAAAAGATTAATAAAATCGCATTTTTTCTGCGGTCATAACAATATTTTAATCAAATAAGTACAAAAATATTGTTTGAATAAACAATGTAGCATCATGGCCAAAATATACAATGTGTTCTTCCTCCTACCAAAAAAATATGGGGATAAAAGCTGAACATTGCATTTGGTTGGTATTGTTGTAACGATTAGGGTACTCTCTAAATTTTTTCGAGGGAATTGAGTGAAAATTTACTCCAAGCGAGTGAAAATACTGCTCAAATTTCGAAGTGACAGTATTTTCACTCTTTGGAGTGAGATTTCACTCCAAGAAATTTAGAGAGTAAGCATAAAAATTTGCGATCATGTTTGTTAATAGCTCCAGCAGAAAGAAAACAATGGAAGCCGAAAAAAAGAGACGAGACACAATGATACGCTTATACATGTCTTATCCGCAATATAATATACGATTCCCTTCTTTCTCTTGATGCATAGATTGCTGAAACCTTCGCAATCCTCTTCTGGGCACCCGATTCTCTTTCGTGTGGTTTCCCCACGATTGCTTTTTTAGAATCGTTTTGAGGCTTCGAATAATAAAAATAATAACAGATGAAATCATAAAAAACGAGAAAAAATTGAAATTGCTTTTAAAATATTTCAAAAGATGTGTACTGATGAGTAATATCGAAAATTTTCCGTACATTCCTAGTATCTTTATATATTTTTTATATAATATTGTAAAAAATGTCTTCTAATAAAATATTTGAACACTAACAACATTTAAAGTTTTGAGCATATCTTAGCATGTTACAACAAAAATTGTTTTTGCGAATGAAATCAACAGCGTGTCAGGAAAACGTGAAAAAATAAAATAAAATATCATAAAAAGCTTCTCCACTGGACAATTTATTCACGCAGTAGTCAAGATTTAGAAGGCAATTTAGAAGATGTAGGCAAATTTACATTACACGGATATTCGAGCTCAAATTTTATATTATTTATAATATATGTACGTATCTTTTCGGTGTGAAGTCCAATCAATTACAGACATTTTGGGGATTGTACATACATACACATCTACAGTGTTAATCATCGAGTGACTAGTCGAACAACGTGCAATTTAATCCATAAATAATAGAGAGAAATATTAATTGTGTATTTCTGTTTGATTAGTGTATCATTGCAAATAATATAATAATAATATATAATTATAATTAAAGTATGTCATTAACTTTTTGGAACGAGAAAGAAATTTACGCATTGAATATTTCTGTTTTTTTTTTGTGTAAACTTGATTACTCTCTTTTCTTCTCTTTTGAAATTATATAGATCAGTGAATTTTACAAAACGAGAGTCTTGGGAAGTAACACGCGATGTCAAGCTTTTATAGAATCTTGTAGCGCGATAAGTCGTTGAATCGCGTGAGGATTTCACATAACAGGTGGGTATGTCCGCTCACTTTAACGTTTCTTTTATGCGTTTCACGTGCCAAAGCATCGCGGGATTTTCCCTAGTGACACGGAGACCTTGATAGAGTTCTCACTTTATTTCGTCGTTCATGCTGCACTTTGAATCAATCGCATGATTTTAAGCCACTTTTTCCGTATCTTCATGTTTAAAATCTTATTTAAATGATATGTAATAATACATAATATAATACTTGTACTTTATACTACACTTATTCTAATATATAATTATACTTCTATAAACATAATAATACCATTCTATTTGTATTATAAGTTACTTAAAATTATTGATTGCTTGCTAGTTGCTAATACTCTTAATGTTATTTCTGTTCCAGGTATGTATTGAGGAAAATACGAGCGCTGTTAGCCGACCATTGTTCAATTTGTGCGTGAGTAAATTCGTGAACTCGGCATGGGAACGTCATTCTGTCATTTTATTTCCGCCGAGATAATCTACACGGAATCCCTATTGTCTAAGCCCGTTTTCATTCTATCCGCACTTCTGTTATCTTCGTATTGTCTTGCGCTCGCCTTCCATTCGACGTGGTTCGATAACAAGCTAGAGCGAGCAAAATATAACGAAAGAATATATACAAGCCCAGTCGCCGTGATGTCTGGAGGAAAAAGCTGCGCTGTCATATCCTTCGCGTAAGGATAAAAGGGATCGCATCTCCATTGATGATTTGTGTGCGTTTCTATCTCGGTGAAAGCCGAACGGAACATAATCTTCGCTACGAGAGCGAAGCTACCAAGCCGCTCTAAGCGATGACTTTTCTTATACAACGTTTTATCGCTAACGTGCACTTCACAATACCGTTTCTGTTTCCCGTAAGATGTATCATGCTCGCAACAATCAATCGTGCTTTCATCAGAGGTAGCTTTGCCGTAACGAATGAGGAAGTTTAATGACAGTGCTATTACGTCAAGTGCCTTAATAACGTTTCGCAGAGACTATTCCCGTCTCTACTTCGCGCTAATTCCGTATCAAACTACCAGTGAGACTGAACTTACCTCGACGCGATTACCTCCCAGGAACAGGGAAAAATACTCTCAAGCAGTTCTTTCGTTATATTTGTCACGAGTTGGGAAGTACACGTTTCGCGAAGTTTCGTCTTTTTATCGATGGAACTTAACTTGTCGCGCGATTTTCATATTCTTTTTTGTCATTTCGTGCCATCGCAGTTTGCGTTGTTCAAGCTATTGTCGTGACTTTTTATTGTAATCATGTTCATCTCTCTCTCCGCCTCTTCCTCTCTCTCTCTCTCGCATAGAAGAGAATATTATATTT
This sequence comes from Aphaenogaster floridana, assembly GCA_003063835.1. Taxonomy (NCBI): domain Eukaryota; kingdom Metazoa; phylum Arthropoda; class Insecta; order Hymenoptera; family Formicidae; genus Aphaenogaster; species Aphaenogaster floridana. The sequence continues at coordinate 352,945 of NJRP01000032.1, forward strand.
AATTCTATGACATTCGTTTGTTATACATAAAGGTTACATTTAATTAAAATATTGATTAAAAGATTGAATATCCGCTTAATACAATTGCAGTATCCTTCTATCTCATAGTATTTGATAGACTGCATATAAATATCTTCGTTCGTGAAACGATTCATGGAAATCGATGATAACACCTGACTATAACAGATATCCCAGTTTTATTGCATTTATTGGTTAAGCTATCATTTCTTTGTTAGCAGTAAAACAGATTGATTGTATTTCGCGAGTTTTTGAATTGTCGGTTAACGACTCTATTTTGGTACCTCTCTCCTCTCCCTCCCGACGTAACTGTTGGTGAGAATATAAGTACTTTATGATGCGTTAATATTAGAGGAGCGAAACGAGAGCTTTCCTCAAGGATGCGAATTTCTATTATAACATATCGGAGATGTATTACAGATAAAAACTTGAGGATCGTTGAATGGTTAATGTGACAGCTTTCTGAACGGTGCGGTTTGCTTAATCGATATTTGCACAAATACTAACAAATCAGAAATCATTGACGACAGTCGGAAAATGTATATCCTGCTGCGAACGCAAACATGGTCTCGTGTTTGGTCCTTTCCAAACGACCGCATCCATTATACACCGCAATACACAATCGCGCCTGCTCGTTTACGCACTGCAACATATGGAAACTCAGTGAGATAACCATTTTATCGGACGCGACCAGAAATGACCGGCTAGAGAAATCGTTTGTTATCATCGGATATTACATTCATGAGCGTTCTCAAAGGAGAGTCGCAAGTCCACCTCCATTCGGTTTCATCCTCGCAATCGAGTTCTCGAGTCCGTGCTGCACCGGTCAGGTCTCGCCGGCGTGACCGACGTGCATTGTATAATGAAAGGACGCACGTTCCACCTGCAGAAGAAGAAAGTGCATAATAAATCTTCCGACCTTTCCTACTACCATCCGGTGGCACCGGCTTCTCGAGTGTGAGAGTCCGCGGAAAATGAGATTTCCCCGCGGCGCGATGCGATGCGGCGCCGGCGTCTCTTGCGCTTTCAAAATTCAAAAGGAGCCGCCCCCGCGACGCTCCACTTCGGGAGAACGCGACTGGATGGTAAGCACGAAGGGACTGGGGCGAAAAGTCGGACAAGGAAAATCAGTTCGTGCTTAACGGAGAGAACTCAACGGCAACTCGTAACACCTTGGAAGTGAACGTCTCCTGTTGTCAGCTCTATGGCCGTCTTCGCTATTGTCACACAGCAAAGAAAGACGCTTCTTTCTGCGTCCTCCGCAAATATACCTATGCTTGTGCTTATGTGTCGTCTACGTCTCTCCTGTTACTTTCTTGTGCTTATCTTAACAGTACTAGACAGAATATTCCCTGTGCTTGAGAATTTTGATATTGCTTCAATTTTCTCTGACTTCAGTTTATAATTTAATTAGTTGTGAATATATAAAAAATATATTTTTAGTTGTCTTAATAATATTAATCGTGTTACTGTTATCTTGTTTACTCCAAGAAAGATATTTAAAAACATTTTTATTTTCAATAAATCAATTTCTTATTAAATTTTTACTATGAAAAAAGCATTATGGCACTGCTATTATTCTTACCGATTGGCGTTTCAATAAAATACTTGCTATTTGTATGGAAATGGAATATGAGCAACTGATTTTTCATGAGAAATACATTTTAATAGAACGCGCACATTTAAATTTATATACGTTTTATCATTTTGATTGAAAAATCCAAGCGCGCGACTGTTATCAAGCGTTGCAATCGTAATATAGAAAATGGTATTCTGACGAAAAAAGGAAGAGAAATAATAGACGCGCTCGATAGCGGCTATACTTTTCAAATGAGAACAAATATCTTGATTTAATATTAGTCCGCGACATTGGAAAAGAGGGAGAGTAGCTGTCGATTCCTTCACTTTAGTAGACAGGAGTTTACGCATTAGTAACAGAACGTCGCGCAATTCGTCTTGGTATCTGTCCCAAAAAGGACGAAAGTTCGAATAGAAAGAAAGATGTATCGCTTCCATTCCAAAGTATGTCGACGTTTCTAATTTATGAAGATATACTTTTTTTATCTCTCAAATCCTTATATATATTTTGTCGAGATACATAATGAAAAAGAATTGATAAGAATATCTTTCTTCAACTTTCACATTTTAATAAGAATATTTCTCTATTTTGTCTATTATCAAAACTAAGATATTTCTCTTATGTAATATTTGTATAGTATCGCGTCTAATCGTATTTTTCTAGTAACAGTCCGTACGGTTGCTTGCTTTTGTTTAACCGTTTGAGTGCCACGGCTCGTTGCAAAAATCTGGTCGAAAAGTGCCAAGCGACGCGATCGGGCTTCTCTTATTTCATGCCGAAAAATGCCAAATGGCGCGATCACAAAAACGAGAGAAATCTCGTTTATATTTTTTTAATAAAAAAAGTTGCTGCAAAGATTACGGAAGCAGAAGTTTTAGTTAATAAAACAGTAACGCTAATGATTGGCTGTGGTAGAATCCGAGCGCACATCCGGGCCAATGTGCTAGCACTTTTCGACATAGAATGCGAGCAGCGTGATCGCGCTGCGCGGCACTCAAACGGTTAATGAACGTAATGCGGATTATACTGGTTTTGTCTAACGAACATAATGCGGATTTCCGTTCCTGCTTCCTGCCAAGAAGACCTCATCTACCTTATACCGGTAGTTCAATTTCGCTTTGATCGTATTTGCATATTTAATTATGTATTAGTTCGATTACGCAAACTGCCGCAATAGCGATTTATATAATAGCGATAATATAAATGCATGTATAAACTTTATAAGCATGTATAAACTGCATAGACTTGCTTACTGTTTATTTTCATAACATGAAAAATTAGTCCTTTCATTTTTTTATAAAAAGTTATTTACGTACATCTTAATATTTATATATTTATATTTGGCTTACGTATAATGTTGTTTGTATATACATTTTTGGTCATATATGCCGCAACAACTTCTGTTAATAAAATATCTATATTTGATGCCACTCAGTGCAGTTTATATTTATTCATAATGTACTTAGGTTTAACGCAACAACGCAAACTGTTTAATGAAGTTTATATTCAAGCATTGCGTTTCACATTAATTTATATTATGTAGTCAAATATAATGGTTTATACATAATGAGGCGCTTTTTGTATGACAAGGCAGTTTCGGTAATGAATAAATTTTCGAACTTTTGGTCAACTTGTTGCATTCACTTAATCATTCCCCATTTCGCATAATACGAAATTATACGTTAACAAATCCGTTTTTTTCATCTTTGTGCAATAGAGTCACACCTGGATATATCTAATCATTCGTCATTGTTCTTAAGTTCTTCCAGCACGTTAGTGCAACGGGTAAATTTACAATGTGGGGCGCGGCAATTGCATAAAGCTACAGTTAGCTAAAATGGGGGTACACTTTCGGAAGTGAGGAAATTTATAATCTAAGTCCCGCCATATATTAGGCAAAGTTACTTCAAGTCGTAAACGTCGGAATATATCAATAGTCGAGCGATCCGTGTGCGTGTGGTCGCGCACGCGCGCGTAAAGATGCATTTTGCATGCATGTATACATACATATAGATCAAACGTTCCTCCCATAGTAGCAGCAACTTCCACCGCACTTATCGGTGAAATCATTTTAGTTGCTCTAATTCCGTTTTCGGCGGATTAATTAGCCTTGATGCATATGTGACAGATAAAAATTAATTACGCTTTCATTTGTCAACATTTTTTTTCGTCATACGAAAATTCTTGATGCCGCGTATATATGTTACACTTTATTATTTTATAACAAAATTCTCATTTTGACGTTTAATAAGAATTTAACATACTGCGCATTTTAGCCGTTAGTAGATATTATCAATAATAGATATTATTACATCTGGATAAAAATTGAACATCGATTGTCTTCGTTAATCAACAAGAATAATTTATAAAGTTTATAATAAGAAACTATTGAGATAGATTAATTCGGATTATATGCGAGACATCCAACATATTAAATATTTTTTCAGTGTGTATTAAAATTGCTAAGTATTTTACATCTTATGGTTTTTATCTTGAACAAAAAAATAAAAGATAGCCGAAGATATTTTAAGAAGATAAAAAGGATACAGCGGCTTTTAAAATATTTGCGACATTATTATCTCTGATAATGAATTATTTTCACAGATTCAACGATAATACGGAGGCTAATAACGGAGGCCATAAAGGGTAGAGGTATATATTGCAATGGTACAGCGGACTGTATATTTATACGTGTTGTTTTCTATCGATCCGGCTTGCGTAAGCTTTTGTTCTCGTAATTAACTACCCTTTCATTCGGTGCACCGTTTCAATCGACAAACCAGCAACATTTGTCGTTACAATGTGATACTAAAACTTATATCAGGCACCTTGTATTTCGCTATCGATCGCATAGCCGCGTATATGCGTGATCCTAAAAAACCATTTCAAGTGCGAGTTACATACATTTCGGCGACATGCTGCGCGCCTCAACAAATCTCCATGTCCGACACGACGAAGAAACTTTCATCGTATTGGTTCGGAGGAAGCAGTGTCGAATGAAAGAGGAATTGAATCTGAATTCATGCCGCGGGATACAATATGCTTTTCGTAAAGATGGGGCGCTTCTATTCCGAGAAAAGAATTTTGCGACGAGTTTTACGTGCCTGCCTCAAACAGCGTTTGATAGGAAAAAACGAGATAAAACAGAAAAGGCTGTCTACTAGATATGAATGCACGCTCCCATAGGACTAGCTTATATTGAAATCAAATATGTATCGTGATAGTGTACGAGCGTGTATAATATATAGAAGATATTAACGGTTATAGTGATTGAAGAAGTTAATACTTTTAACAGAAAGTTATAACATACACTGTAATAGTGCATCTACGTGAAATCGATTTTCCATTATTGTAAAATGCCCGTGCACGATGCGATAAAGTTCGCAACTACATAAGGTTTAGTTAGTACCTTGAGTAATTAGGCGATAGAAGATTGGCTAAACACTCACCCATATGAATTTCATACCGTGGAAGAAAGTAACTATATCGGGGTGGAAATATGGAGCAATTAGTGGAAGATGTTAGGTGAGCGTGGCGGTAGTGACCTTATCTGCTCCTAACAGGCACCAATTACCGACTTAGTTGGTAGAGTACTGACCAACGGTTTACCTGTGATTACGATGGTTTAGCATAGTTATCAGATTCAAGAAGACATCGCCGTGCGCGACAAGTATGACACCGCATCCATCTTCATTTGCAAATTTGCATTTTGAAATGAAAGTATTAAAATTTTTATGATAAACTCTTCGAATCACTTTTCAAGTGAAATAACTGTGTTATAGCGTTTTCCAGATAAACATCCGAAAATTTATTTCGATTTGCATTATTAGACATAGCAAATATAAAGTAATGAATGCATCATTTAATACTGTTATATTACATTTTTCACTGTCTACTTCTTCGTGTAAACGAAAGGCGATAGAAAACAACCTAAATAATACAAGTCATAAACCGAACCATTTGCAGATAACGCAAATGGTAAGGTAATGGTATAAGCGCATTCAGAGAGTAAATGCACTTATTGTTCTTTCGTGTTTAAAGGTAGAGAAATCTTTTGGCGATTATGACATTACGAGGGAAAAGATGGCGAACTAAATGACTAAATGGTTGTGGTAAAATTGTTTCTCAGTTACGTTCTCTCTCTCTCTGTCTCTTTCTCTCTCCTTCTCTTGCTCGTTCGCTATCGAGTCACTCTCAAAATAGCTCTTCTGTGTGAGTGAGACACGAATGTTGGCTATATGACGGAACCCCGGGCGTATCTCTCCGGAAGAAGGTTCTTTAACCACTTACCACCTCGCGCGATAGACCGCGACCGTTAATTCTGCGACTTCTCTGGCGCGACTCTCCGAACTTTATTAAAGCCAATTAAACCGGCGACACGAACTTGGAGCGAACAGTTGCGCCGATGGTATGTACCGTAAATGCAAACTCACAATTTGTCGACCCGGCGCACCTAATCTCGCAGGATATCCGTCGTAACTTCCCCGTTCATGATGCACGGAAGTCGGTCGGTGCTTGCGAAAGTTCGTTAAGGATATGTGGGCCGTTTACTTATACTACCGTTGCGCCACGTGCGACTTAACAAAGGCGAACGTTTTTACTGTTTCCACTTGATCGGAAAGAGTAATAAAATATTTTCATAAGATTTATATACAGGGTGTTTCCTAAGTAAGTACACAAACTTGAAGGGGATATTCCTTGGCTTATAAGAAGAAAAGGTCCTATAAACATGTGTCCTAAACTGCTTTGTTTTCAAAACGGGGTGTCAAAGTTGTGCAAAAAAAAATTAAAATTTCGAAAATCTGGAAAACGTTTAAAGTTATTTTATTCGGTATGCGTATATGTGATATTAGGAATTATTTTCCAGTACCAATGAAACATTTTTAGATCCAGGGGCGAGCGTATGGGTAATCATATTAAATTTTTTTAATTAAAAAATGATACGCCACTGTTTTTTTCAAGTTAAATAATTTTTTTTATTTCGAATTAAAACTCTACGAAAACTGCCTCTTGCGTTTTTTTAAAACAATGAACCGCGTTTGAGTTAAGGTAAAAAATTGCAATTAAAAACTGTAAATAGCCTCACTTTCGGATCTAAAAATGTTTGATCGGTACTGGAAAATAATTCTTAATACCACATATACGCATACCAAATTTGAATAAAATATCTTTAAACGTTTTCCAGATTTTCGAAATTTTAATTTTTTTTTGCACAACTTTGACCCACCGTATTTTGAAAACAAAGCAGTTCAGGACACATCTTTATAGGACTTTTTCTTCTTAAAATAAGCCAAGGAATATCCCCTTCAAGTTTATGTACTTACTTAGGAAACACCCTGTATATGCAGTATGCAGTTAAGCATCAGTAATTTAGATTTCTTGATAATAAAAAATCAGATAGTATAAAAATGGTTCAACAGAAACTACGATGCGTATCTTTATCGTATGATATATACATGATTTTAATTGTTTAGATAATTGTCTTATTAACGATTTCCGAAATAAAAAATTGCGAAAAAAATAGATTGTTAATTAGTGCAAAATTAATATTCCGAGCAATGAGTTTAAAGCTAATGGATGTAATTAAATTAAAAGTAAATTCATTTATCGAATATATGAATTGCATTAGTAGTAGAAAAGGCCGAAATAGGTCAGACAATTGTATGTGATAAAGGTAGAAAAGAAAGGAGATCGAAAAATTCTATAAGAAGAAAAATACGTCTGTTTAAAATAATTCTATGGGAATTGCGATAGAAAAATCAATAAAGAATATAAGAGAAAATGGGACAAGTGAACAAAAAGAGAATAAACGATTTCGAGCTACAGAATGGAGATTTCGGAATAAAAGCGAACCATTGTACCGCGATGCAGTAGCGCAAATCATAGACGATCGTCGAAAACTCGAAACCCCGTTCGTAATGGAAGCGCAATTCGCAAGCCAGACATGTATAAGATTTCAGTCGGATTACGGATTTCGATCCCGCGGGTTAACGAATCCTAGCGAGAGGCGTATGACTGAATGATCCGTACTTTAGCCGTAAATTTAACGCTGGATGTATCTGACCCATTTTCATTTTATGTTAATTCTGATTGTAATCTCCGTAATATTCCTTCTCTATGAACTCGCATCTATTATTGCCAACCAAGAATAAGCTACTCTTTTGCAAGCATTTCATAAAAAACACCAGAAGACGCATTTCGCTGGTCAGACAGACGCACGAGCGCATTCATCCGCTTGAATATCTATCCAACCTAACCGTGCCTGGCGTAAAAATCGCCGCTGGCGTTATGCCGGGTCAACGGCGCGAGGCGAAAGATACGCGATGAGAGAACGCGAGGCGCGTAGCGCGCACGGGCGACACGAGAAATAAAGAATGCGATGAAAGAACGCGATAGAGGACGGGCAAGAGTTCGGGGGACGGCGAAAGGAACGAAAGAAGCGTAAGAAACGGGATGACGAAGAATAAGACCGAAGTACAGCGTTGGTCGGTAGTATGGCCGAGTTGAAACGGCGAATAGCGCCTCGTGAGCGGGAGCGGTCGAGGGGGAACGAAGGGGCGAGTGTTCGCACGAGGGGGTGGCGAAGGGAGAGAGAGCTGGTGGATTTTGCGAGAGCGTCGCGCGAAGGGGCCGGGGGTGGCGCCGCGGGCCGCGCCGTCGCCCAGCATCCCTCGTTTCCACCCGCCCACTCTTGTAAAGGCGCACCCTCACGCCGAGAGTATCTGGTAGTCATACGCTGGCCCGTTGCGAGCCCGCTGATGTAGCTGCGCTGTTCTCGCTTCCAGTGAGTTGCGTCCACGTTATATGCGTTACGCAGTGACGACCGCGTGTTCCGATCCGATCGAAGTGTGCCCCCGAAGAATCCGTTGGGTAGATCTGTGGCCGATCAGTTTTCGCCGTCGCTCTGGACCAACGTTTGTTCGTCGTAAAACGAACGCGAAAGGTGCGAAAAGCTCGTCGTGTCATTCTCGCGATTCTTTTCCTCGAAGACGGTCGAGCGGTCGCATCCTCGATTCTCGGCAGGATAACGGTACGCAGTTGAAGTGACCGTGAGCGGTCTTGACAATCGCCAAGACCGGGGTGCTTGGTATCTCGGTGTATCTCAACGCCGACATATCCGGCAGGATTTGCTCACATGGTCCGTGTTTTGTTTCTGTGATTACCTCGCCGTGGCTCCCTCTCGACCGCTTCCGCTCGCGGCAACGAGCTGCCATCGTGTCTAAAGCGCGCGCTTCAGCGACCTCGTGTACGAGGCCAGCGTGCACGACGCGACGAGAAGACGCGGGTAGCTCGTGGAACATCCTACTGACGCGGGATGCTCGGACAACGGCGGTGCTTTCAGTGAAATGCTTGCCGATAGACGTGGCCGTAGTAGCTGTAGGATCATTGACACGATCCCCGAACCCCCGATCAACGACCTGGCTGTCATCGACAGTGGGAACGCGTTAACGTCTCGCGTCTCGACCCTCGTTCGGATGAAATCGTGTGATTGACATTATCCCGGACAGTCAGACCGTTGTAATATCGAGGACTGCCATCGTGCTTCATACTGCGTTCTCCATCATTTTCTCTGTCTCTGTCTCTCGCCACGAAGCGGAATATCCGCGCAACGGAAGTGCAACGTCATTAACGGCGTTAAACTGACAGTGCGACGTTCGCCGTTACGCGCAAAGTGCATTTAACGGCTCCGTGATCGCTTACGACGTTGAGGCGTCTTAATGTGAGGGAAGTAACAGGATAGAAACGACATTGAGAGAAAGAGAGAGAGAGAGAGAGAGAAAGAAAGAGGGAATTTACTGCACCAAATAAGATCCTTCACTCCTCGGAAGATCAGTGTTACGTTTTTTACAAGACTGCTCGAGACGCTTTTTACTACATTTACGGCAACTGGGCGCAGAAATGGATACGTTTCTGATTATCGGCATCTTCTTCTTCTGCTATGAGATGTGTGATTTAATCAGGCGGTATACCGCCCCGCAAACGATAGAAACGCATTGCCCGGCGGAAACGACCACCAAGGCATTGCCCCCGCAAAAGATATATTCGATTTCTCGCAAGATCCAAGGACCTCACGCCTGTTGCCCGCAATAGATCGCGCGTTTGATTCCGATTCGGATAATTCTTATCTAGAATCGTTTAACATTTGTTAGTGTGGGAAACGAACCGCTTTGTGTGAGCTACGGTGGACGAAAGATCTTTGCTGAACCTCAAACGGATATAGAACTCCGCCGGGCCGAGCCGGGGCAAATGGATGGCCGCACGAGATGGATTTACAGTTCCGCGCAGTGATAACAGACGCCCGTCTCGGAGATTCATGATGTTTACGGAGGTTCGAGCTAGCGACGCGATCGATAATGATTTGTCAGCTGTTACGCCACCTGGAACGTAGACCAGCGGTTCGACCAGTTCTTAGGTGACGAGTTCGTAGACGTGGTACGAATTGAAAACGGCAATTTCGCGATTCGTGTCGGTGAACGTATCGCTTCATTCATAAATGTTCTGAGATAAGGCGCGTAGCGAGTTGTGAATCGATGAAGACACGATGGATAGCATCCGTCGGGCGGTTTCGCCCGTAGACAACAAGACGATTCGCTGATGGGACTTGTTAGAGTCGTTACTAATATTGTATACAGTATTCGCGTATATGTGCGAGTATCGACGATGTGCAATCGCTTGATTTGTTCGCGAATACACTAAACCCACGGTAGCAAGTTTATTCGAGCGGTAGTAGTCGCTACAGCGCGCACAGTGCCGTCATCGCGTAATAATATGGAAAGCAAAAGATAGATCGTCGTTAGGCTTCTGAGAGACCCGGTAGGTGATATCGATTGAGACGTCGCGGCTCACCACGCGAGTGAGGGAAAAGCAAACTTGCTTGACGAACTCTTCAGTACGTGCCTGTGGATGCAAACTTTAGCGTTGGGTACCGTATGCCATCGATGCGACGGCATCAAGCCACGGTTCAAGCCATATAAACAAGAAGTTTCTTTTGTATACAATTAAAACGGCGTGAATAGTGCATCATTCCTTGAAACATAATACACGCATTGTGTCGGCATGTCCGAAGGGAGGAGAGTAGTAACATCGTTTATATGTCGTGATTGTATATATCCACTGCCCGTAACTCAATCTTAACGTTCGCAATCGCATCGAACAGTTTCTATAGAAAGTAACAACCTCGCGGTTGGTGCAGCGGCTACATCATGACGTAAAAATGTTTTGTCGAGATCTGAAGAGAAGAGGAAAGGATTGACAGCTCGAAGTGTGTTAACAGGAAAAACTGCAGCGCTATTATGTTTTGCAGTTGTCTGCAAAGGTTTTACCTTTAACGAAAGCGCGTTAAATAAATAAAATATGCCCGCGGTGCGTTGCCATGAGCGACATTTTTTTCCGGAAGAGAAATGGCATTTGCACTGTTTTTTAATTACACGTTTAGCAAAAAAACATTCAATAACATCAAATGAAAGCGCCGTAAATTAAACTGCTGCAATGTGTTTTTTGATATCGTATAATGTGATTTACGATGCATGTATATCAAAACGCTTTCCAACCGATTGTGTTTCTGATCAACTAAAGTGGGATCTCTCATGCCGGAAGATTTAACGCGAGGCGAGATTCGTTCATCAATGCGACGAAGAAGGGGAGGACCATGACTAATGTTCGATACCAGCCCCGTTCGGTGTTCCGACGCCACGACGCTCTCGTGACCCCTTTTTGGCCGATAACCCGAGAGAAATCGAAACCAGAAATCATCGAAAATTAGAAGACATGGACTCGCTGGAGCGTCTAATGAGTGCCCGTTCTCACCACCCGGCACTCACGGCAGCCACGCGATCGCAGAATGCCTTTGTACAGGCCAACCTCTGCTCCGTGATAGGCCGCAAAGGGCGACACCTCAACGGAACCTTTTGTTTAACCGGGGACACGATGGAAGGCATCATACAGTGCCTGGTCTTCCTCAAAGCTTTCTCGGTAAGGGATCCGTATCCGTGTCTCTCCCACGCCCGCGTATTCGCTCGTATTGCGTTCAATGAATCCCTGTGTTTTAACCTTTATGTGATAAGAGGTACCTTAAAAGATTCTCTTTCTCCCGATACTTTACCACTTTCGTGTATCAGAATCTTAGGACAATACATTACCCGATATATAAAACATACATTTTTGATGTCAGAAAAAAGAAAAGGATATAACGAGCTAAAATATATCCATGAAATTTAAGATAACATGTTAAAAAAACTGCATTTACGGTATTCTGATTATCTTTTAACCAGCACGGGGTTAAGTAAGAATGAATGACTGTTCGCTTAAAATGGCTAGCGTGTAAAAACGACGTTTCTTACGCTGATACTACGACAATGAGTTATTCCGGCAGTTAATTCCCGTATGTTATCTCGTTAGACGCGTTTAAAGAACGCCTGATTACATACCATTTGTCGTGCGCCGAGAGAGATTTAGATATCTTTATCACGTGTCGCCACTGTTAACTGGCAATTAAGACATTTTTTGCACGTAATCTGTTTTCTTGCTTCAGATATTCCTTTGTTTCGCGTTCGCGCTGCACTTAGAAGATTGCTTTCTTTTTAGCATAGTAAATTGAGGTGCACTTTGTAGTCCATTTCATTTTCCATATGCGACTGCAGCAACGTGGTAACGCATACGCATTGCGCGTTTATGCAAGTATATGCCTGCGAATACGTAAAACCGTGAAGATATTTCAGAAGTTCTTACGATGTGATTTGCCCTTTATCGCTGAAACGAGGGGACGATAAGTGGCTAATTAAATTAATTAAATATTGAAGTAATTCAATAGACCATTTTCCATAATTTAAGCGTTCAGTACATTACCACGATTCATTATTATATCGATCAAGTTGTTACCGTATTTTATCCGCGAGACGTACAGTTCCAGATTAACTTAATTACATTTCCACGTTCAATGTTACAAATGCACACGTATTTTGAGTCTCGAAGCAATGATTATAAGAGAGCTGTTTTGTAAGTTTACATGTATACACGGAGAAAATTTTATATTAAAAATTACTATGTATGGAGTAGCCGTGGACCATTGCTGGAATTATAAAAATTTTTACTATGTTGTCACAAATGAGTTCAATAATTATTAATATAATAACATAGTAAAAATGTTTATAATTTCAGCAATGGTCCACGGCTACTGCCATACATAGTAATTTTTAATATAAAATTTTTTCCATGTAGTAACGCGCTACATCTATTCTATGTAAAGAATATTAACCACGCGAAAAAAATACATACTTCCGAAAAGGCGAACAAGCTTTTACCTAATTGACACACTGAGAGAAAATGAAATAGTTCTGGCAACTATAATTCGGCAACTCTGAAATTTAAGTAGTTGCAACTAGTTTTACGAAGTAATA
>NJRP01000032.1:366067-428904 GCA_003063835.1 Aphaenogaster floridana
ACTATAAAAATATAGTCACGCTAACTACATTTGTGAACTATTAATTAATTAATTGATAGTGAAATAGCGACTCAACTATAATTACACAGTTATATAGACTTCATACAAGTAAGATATTATGACAACATTTTTCCAGTTTAGACAAATATTTAAACAAATATGTAGTTTATCCAACGATTTACTACAAATGGTTAATATATTACTATGTTTTCTTAGTTCATATAACTTATTTGTTGTTGTTACTGCAACTTTATAGCACATAGTTGAGGCGCTATTTGTCCACAAATTTCTAGTTGCTGATACGACTTTTTTCTCTGAGTGCATATTTTAAAATAACGAAGCATTTTACATAAGCTTCTTCTTGAAAAAAGAAATAGATACCTAAAAGAACACACGGAAGTTAGATTGTCAATAATAAGAATTCGGCACCAAATTAATTATCTTGAAGTATATCGTTACTATCGTAAACTGAAAACAGCTTTCAAACAGATAGGAATTTGCATTAGCTCAATCCCTATTAACAAAAAAAAACAATTTGAAAAAAATTTCTATCTATGTATGATATCGTTGATATTTATCAAGTAGAACGTTTATCAAGTAAAATTGTTGCAATGGTTGAAGTCAAGGTGTATATATTATGCATATTTTTTCTATATAAAGTAAATGTTTCGCTGTGTATGTAAGTTGTCCATTCCTTTAATCAACAAGACTTATATATTTTTATTTTCTTTACTTGTTTAAGAAAATATACTGCCTTAACGAGAAAAAATGTAGAAAGACATGATAAACGAACGAAAATATTACGCAAGTATATTAAAGATTCTTATATTCCTAACTACAAATACTTATCTTACGGAATATAATTAGAAGACAAACAAAAATATGAGAAATAAATCAATAAATCACAGCATTCATTAAAATGTTTGAAGTTATTAGTTATTACGTGAGAACGTACTTGCTTTGAAAGATCGATCAACTCCATTTTATGCTGCTCGTGGAATATATGGTATTTTTTAAATAATTGAATCGTTGATAGATGCTTTATAAAAAGCTTCGATCGGATTATTTATGTTCTGCTCTACGTTGCTGATCGTTAACTGACGTTATGAATTTTTCAACGGATGTTACGAGTCAACGTTAGGATGAAGCAGTTTCCATCGAATCGATCTCGATATCGCCTTTCTGCTACGTAAGATTTTCACCTCAAAAGCAAGCCTCGATAGCATTGAAAGACGAGCATGCACTTTCTTGAAGCAATAAAGCCTCGATGTTGTTTTCAAGTTGCGCATCGATACCCGAGGCAAAAAGCTTAAGAGTAGCGTCTCAAGAGAAATTTAAACTCGGAATTGCGAAAGGAATTGAGCTTTCCTTTGACCAACTCTCTCGAATTGGCGCATGGTCGAGTATACAGAACGTCCTGCTTAGTATCGTCTCATCAATCTCGGTGTAATTTAATTTGCGAGTGTGTCCGTCCTCGCATGCGCGTCTAGACCCTTTGATCGGACGCAGAAATTAAATAACGAAAATAACGTCAAACCATGAACTTATACAAGTGTGATTAGCATATACAAAATTATTCACATATACGTCCAGTGTTATGTATATAATATCCAATGTAATTTAATATAATATATATAATATATAAAATCTAATATAAATCTAATATATATCTAAATGTAATTTTTTATTTCATGATTTGCGAGCATCAGCGGCATATAAGCGCCTCTTCCCGCGCACCGAAAACGAACCGATGATTTTGTAGCGCAGCTGTGGCAGATTAAGCCTGAATACCTTCTAACCCGTACGGATCATTAATCAAACGCTTTTTGCGAGTCCGTCCGTCTGTTATACGCGGCTGCTGGTAGGTGCACGCGGATAGCGTAAAAATTTACAACGCGCCGAGGATGGGCAAACCCTTTTCTCGCTCGTGTTCCATCGCGTTTACGATGCGGCTTACGGTAGCGTGGCGATAACTTTTTTGCTCGGGACTTGTCGCCCGTCAGGAAGTCTTTCCTGCGAATCTTATATAATCTCCGTCATCGCCGTTGTCGTTGTTATCGACATCGTCGATGACGTGGTCGGTGCAGTAGCCAAGTAGATGACATTCTTCGTTTCCGTCGCACGTCCGAGATGAAGGGCGCGACGAGGGCGACGATAACATCTCTATGAGGGTGCCTATGAATTTTTATCCAATCTGCCCGCGGCTAAGGATCCACAAGAGGACGGAAAATTGCGGTGATCCCTGAAAAAAAAAAAAACTTACCCGGCCGCTTTCGCGCAACGATAAAAGTTATCGGAGGCATTGCGCTGTAACGAGGACGCCGTCTTCGCGATTCCATCCGGCCAACGAGAAGGGCTCGATCAAAGGGGCGATGTTGCCAAGAGGAAGGGGCTTCCTCTATCTATGATCTCGTAAGGAATCTCCTCGGTGATTCCGAAGAGTATCGTCATAAGATTGTCTTCAAATCTAATTTAAAATGGTATTACTTCTGAATGCAATTACATAATCAAAGTTAAAGTACGGAGGTATATATGATTTCCGTTATTAATTTTATTTCATTCTTTTTGCTTTGTAAACTTCCTCCATATTCGATTATATCAATCCTCTAATAATTTTATCGAAAGTTCAATAACGCAAAATGAATTTAATCATCGGCATATTTTGCTTTACTCGTTGTATACACTATAATAAATATTTTGTTATAAATATTAACATTTAGTTAAAATTTAGTTTACATTTCATTTTATATTATTCTGATATAAGCAAAATAAATCACATATTTGTATTAATTATTATTTATATTGAACACAGTAATTATTATTCCATTTAATACGATTTAGATACAAATAATTGACATATTATTTTCTTTTATCGTAGTCACAATCGTGTTATTAATTATGACATTTTTTACAATATTTAAACGTAACGATACAAAAGCGTTTATAATTTGTATTTGTAGTAGGAATATATTTCACATATTTAATCAAACATTCCGTTTTTGCAAAGATTTTCACATATGCGAAATCGTTGTTTGCGGTACAATTCCAAATCCTCACCACATTGCGACATATCGTGCGGCGATAAGTCTTGTGGGGAGAAGTTTACGGGACATAAGTTCTCGCCCTTCGGGAGGAATATATATCGGTCTAGCAACTATAGAATATCCGAGGGTCAAATACATGGGCTCCAGATTTTTCGACCTCCCCTTGGGTTATGAGATTTCACTTTCCCGAAAACTATTTTTATTAAGTCTTGGTGGCTCTCTATTCACGTTACGTGTCTCAAATTTATTATACCTTTATGATTACCGAGAATAATCGATGTTACCGGAGTATTTTACTTTCCGTAGAATGATTAAAATTATAATAATTACAATATATATCATATAGTTTTTGCTGTTTCATATGTAAAATATTATATAATATTATATTATATATATAAAAAAAAATGCACGGTTTCGAAAATATACTGAACGACAGTTTTACCATCGTGTATTATTCATATTCAGAAATAAATGAATAATTGCATTTATATTAATTAAGAAATTTCTGTGCCTAGGCCCTAGAGAAAATAAAAATCGGAGCGTAAGTCGAATATAAGGGGAGAGTGATAGAAGTGTAAACAAAACTTCTAGGAAGCGTAAATTGAAACAGCGGAATGTAGAAGAAGCGTTTTAAGAAACGTTTCTTTTACGTTTCATTGTTTCAATTTATGCTTCCTAAAAGTTTCGTTTACACTTCTCTCATTTTCCCCTTACATTCGACCAAGGTTGGGAAAATTACTTTATAAAAGTAACGAGTTACTTTTTAGAATCGATAACTTGTAACTGTAACGAGTTACTTTTCAGAATCGATAACTTGTAACTGTAACTAGTTACATTTTCAATGAAAAAACTGTAACTGTAACTAGTTACAGTTACAAGTTATCGATTCTGAAAAGTAACTCGTTACTTTTATAAAGTAACTTTCCCAACCTTGCATTCGACTTACGCTCGGATCTTTATTTTCGTCAGGATGTAATCGTAATCATACTATAGATTTATGTTGCTATCGTATCTAATTACCGAAAATACTTTTCGTGATGGGAAATTTCACTGGAAAATCGTCAAAGAGCGCCAGAGCGTTGAAACTTAAATCCGAAGCCTGTGTTTGGTCACGAAATAATCCATTGGTCTATTACCGAGCGTGAATGATATCCTCGTCGACGTGGAACCTCGCTTTTCCAGGAAATCGAATAACACTTCGAAAACTCTCGTTCTACCCATTCCGGATGTTCGATGGATATATCACGTGCTGTTTGGCGTTTATTTAGGAATTCAAACAATCCGCGCGTATACACATGCATATAAAACGTTATTCCGGTGAATGAGAAAAATTCATGTATCACTAGGTACTGTGCCTGTGTTTATATAACAAAAATTTAATAACGTGTAACAATAGCGAGATTGATTGTGCGAAGAATATCGGATAGAGTGCAGCGTGGAATATATTGCTTTATTGCGATACGGAAACATACCTATGTACAGAAATAATCAATGCGATGTATAATCCAGAAAAAATGTTTAGATTGATAAAAGAATAATGTTACGTATTACTCTACTTTAAAGAGTAGTAATAAGTAACGTAAAAAAAATTAACGGGCTAAGTAAGTGGGCTATGTAATAGAATATCTATCTCTATGAATTCCGACATTTTACGAATTCAATCTAGCAAAAACGCGAGGATATTGATTGATAGCAACACGTACGTTAACACAAAGATATGATTATTAATTGTTTGATTTGGTGGCAATATAATAGTATCCACGAGCGGCGATATTTTTACGCTAATTGTTTTTGCGGGATAGACAGATATTTAATGGAAATTCAGTTCATTTTTTTTCAGGATATTGTTTTCTTAGATATAAATTTTTATTCAGTTAGGGGGTAAAGAAAAAAAAATTTTTTTCGGGCATCTCAAATATGAATCCTAAGAAATTTACAGAGGAATGAAAAATAACTCGCACTTCGACGAATGTCGCGTAAACGCAGAGAGAGCCGTTTCGTTTTTGCAATGACGTACTCCCATGACGAAATTTTATTTCATTCACCAGCAATATCTGTAATTTTTACGCGAGGTGCGATCCGCTTCATCGTCAAGGATCCGAACGAACATATCGGACACGAGGGTAAGTTTTATCGTCGCCCCGATGTCGGGCATCGCACTTTATGCCAACTTTCAAGCAGACATCTACTTGGAATTTATAGCTAGTCTGCAAAGACGACTCTCACGATGATATTCCGCGTATTTTCAGAGGGAAAAATGTGGGGCAGTACTTCTCCCTCGAAAATGCTCATATTCGATTTTTGTTTCCCAACTCCCACTTTAATAAAATAATCTCAGTAAAACGGATGAGTTCACTTCATGATGTAAGACGCAGTCGCAAGTTTTCTACATTATTTCTCAAAACTTGGGGAGGATACCCTACGAGCGGATTATAACATCAAGACTTTTCCATCATTTCGAGATCCCCAAGTTGCAGTACAATAGCATCATATCCGTTCATATTTCATCCTGCCCCTGTCTTAATATGAACTCAGTAAGATGGATTTTATCCCATGAGAGGAATTAATAGCGTAGAAATATCGCCGTTCGCGGATACCATTATATTTTATTACGAATCGAACAATTAATAATCATGTCTGTTAGCGTACACGTTACTGTCAGTCAATATCTTCGTATTTTTTGCTAGATCGGATTCGTGAAATTTGGGGAAACGGCGGAAACGGGTATCATAGAATGTGACACATCGTCGACATTCTGTAGTGGACCGTGCTGTTGTTTTTGCCGGGCAAACCCGGACGTTTGTGGCCGAGGTTTCATTTGGCGGTTGTGCAAACACCGATTCGCTGCCAATAAACATTGTCCTTTCGACACGAGTGCACGAGCACTTAAGCATTCAAAGTCGTTTCGAGTTCTACACCGTGTCGTCAATGTCCACCATCTGTTACCGCGCAGCTTACTCGCTTGTCATCTTGTGATGGATTATCGCCTTTAAGATCCCACCAAAACCCAAATTAATATTCGCTCGTACGTAATGTCAATTTAATACGATTAAATTGCTCGGTGACAGCCTCGATATATCTTTCGTATTTCAACTCACACAATAATTCAATAATTCGAAAAAAATATCTCTTTTTATTAAAAGATCTATATAAAGTTGAATATTAATGTTAAGACAATAAAAATACGAATTGATCAATTTACAATATAAAATTCCCTTCGTTAATTAATACCACATGTATCAATAAAATATATGCAAATATAAATATGAATTTAATATTACTTATTAAGCTTAGCTTTGTAATTAATTCTCGCGAAGCTTACGCAATGACAGCATGGTATGCAATTCGCAGCAAAATATACCAATTATATCTGTAAATGTCAGTGAATCAAAGAAGTGACCAAAATATTTTCCTTTATCGTCTTGTCGTGAATTGACGTTGGAAATTATTCGTAAATTTACTTGCGTTATTTTCCTTCATCATGCATATTAGCAAAACGTAATGGGATTCTTTTCTCCGAACGGTGGACCGCTTCTCTCGTTGAAATATTCCGTTATATACGAACATGCTTCTGCGCCCGGTATTTTACATACACGCACCATCTGTTCAGAGTTAGATTTTCCGTCCCTACATCGTGCACGAAATACGGAGCCAAACAAACCGCAAAAACCGCCGCGTTATTAACCTTCGGATTATCAACCGGAATACCGACGTATTAAACAGAAGAATTTTTACCATCATTCTCCAGAAAAAGGCATATCCCGCGTTGCGGAATTTCATAATGCAGTCTCGTACGATGGCGAAATAGCCGATGGCAATTTTTCAATTGAATCAGCTTTTATACACGTAGAATATCGAGCGCCAGTTTCAATTATATCGAATTGAAGGCTGGCGCTTGCGTCATGTTATTTTATGTTTCACAAATGACACGGGGATTTGACACTTTAGCAAGAATAGCTCGTCGGCGTTACGCGCTAGAGCGAAATTATGCGTCATTATCTTTCATCGTATTATATATTCCCGCGCCACGCATTGCAGCTGCTATTATTGCGAGCAGTGTTTAATTATCGATAAAGAGAGGAGGTCAGAATGTTCCGGGCAAAAATCTCATCAACGGAGCGGCTGCTGGCGCGTTATATCAGCATTGCTGGAAGTGCGTCGATATACCGTTCCGCCTACAGGGATTTGTATACATGATCGAACTTAATTACGAGATATGCGTGAATTACTCGCCACGAGGGCATAAATATTCGCTGCCTGGTTATTAATAAATTGGAGAAAATTAATCATTACCTTGTATTTGTCCGATAAAAAATTATCTACTAATATATTTAACGGTATACCAACGTCAGCGTAGCACTCTCGGAGCTACGTTAATATTTGCGACGCGTTAATAGGACCACGGGTCTGTTGTTCCAAATTCGTCGTTGTTCAAGCACTACCGACCGAAACGTAGAATTTAATTTGTAATATTACCTAAATACCTATATATCTTTGACATCATACGAAAATACTGTTGCAAGTATTTACACTTGACGTTTACTTTGCACGTTATTACGAGCGGCTCGAAATAAACATTTCCACGAGATCTCGGGATTGCCGTAATTTCTTATTGTGACGAGAGATTATGGCGCGATCGTTATATCACGTTGCTATGCATTTTATAGCGTATTACATCTTGCGATTGTTAGGACTGACAGCGCTTTTATACGGGATACGCGCCATCAAACGCGGCATGCATGGCATTTCGTATTATCGTGGCGTGAAAGCATTTAGATTTTAGTAATATTACCAATATCAACGTATAATCGCACTTTGCATGTATTGCAACATATGCAAGTGGATGATAACCGCAGGCTGCTATTATTTGTAAAATATACACGGCGGTGAATGTGTACGTGACGCAAAGCCTGATATCACTGTACACAGGTTTGCGCTTATCCCGTTGCATGCTATCAATTTTCGACAATATCGTCTGCGTCGAGTGACGCACACTCATTTTCATCTATCTTTATAGATACCGAAATTTATTTGATATACGAACTCGCGTATTCAGTTAAATTAAAACAGTACGCGTAATACATCAGAGTGAAATACAATTAAATTTATTAAAATTACTTTTAAAATTATTTTTAATACTTAAAATTAAATTTCATTTTGATATAATCGTCGATAGTGGTAGACTATAAACAAGCGTGAATACTTTACCACATTCATAAGATATGGAAATTTAATAAACTTCTTTCGATTTATGTATATACACGGAGAGAATTTTTCGTTATATTTTACCGCAAAATTTTACAAATTTTATCATGTTTGGTGATAAGCTTGGGACAACTTGGCAACCTATTAAATATTACTGGTAATGATAAGAATTTTTGAAATATACATGTTATTAAACATATTTTATATTTTATTGTGATAGATATTAATAAATCAGATAAAATCTCACATAAAATTCTTCGAAATGCCATGTTGTCCTATGACTACCATGATTTTTACACGGAAAGAACGGTTTTGCTGAAATATTAAAAAATTTGGCCAGATACAGATTTGAAAAATAATTTTATTGGATCATCAAAATAATTATGTAGAACGCCTAAAATAGTTGCTAGAATATCAAAACTTTTTGCAGCATTATTATTATGTTGGAGTGTCCTACATCTGTCTCTTATACACATCTAGATGTGTATAAGAGACAGGTGTAGGATAAATTTTAAGAGAAAATGCTCTGTGTATTGTTTATTGTAATCGAAACATGGCGTCGTTCAGAAATTCATCCCCCAGCTACCTAACCGAGATAGAACAATGCAGCCTCGATCGTACCAATAGAGATGCTGATGGAGAAGATTAAGCAATCTCAGGCGCACGACATTGATAGAGCTTACATAGCACTCGTCGCCTTGAGATACCGCGGACTGCGCGCGTGGCGACCTGGCGATGTCGGCTTGAATGGGAGTCAATAGAAGGGGTGATCGGTCTCAGCAGGACGTGGGGGAGTTGGCAAGATGCATCAACGCTTTGGCAAGGAATGCTATCAGGAGTGGCAGTATGAATAGCAATGCTGTTACTATTAATGGAGCACGTCTAATATCCCTTTTAACTCTCTCGCTGTGACCGCATACTTACGCGTCACCGGAGAACCTTGTCTGACGTTGATTATAAATGGAAAAGCGAATAGTTTCATGTCCGAGAATAAAACCTGCTTCTTGTCACATCCAATTAAATAGTGTTAAATTGTTTCTTACCTTCCTAACTTTTAATAGATAATTTTCACTTGTAATTTATAATTTGATAATTGAAAAATATCAATGATAAAATGATATAATTAACAGTGTTATTTTTTATAGAGAATTAATTGTACGTATAATAATTTAGAATCAAAGCACACACTTTGCGATAAAAAGATTAAAATAAAAATCTCACGATCTCCCACACATTTTAGTCAGGTTGATTTATTTCCGACAGTAATATTCCGCAAAGAACGCGTTGGCTGATATAATAGCAGCGTGGTTTATGCCTCCGGTCGTATACGGAACACAGAACTTTAAGAAATTTTATTCGTGCAATTTACAGCTTCGTACATATAAAGAGACAACACTTATATTCCCCTGTCGTTATAAACAACGCGTACCTTCTCGCCGCCAGATATTATCTTCTCATACTTTATGTATGTCGCATCTGCAAGCGAAGGAGGAAAACGAACCTGCGCGACGGTAACGACATACATCCTTTCGAGTCCCGAATCAAGCGTGAAAATCCCTTCGCACGTTCCCTAATATCCATATTCGCATCGAAACGTTCAATATGGCTGTAGATATGAATCATATAAAATATCGCTCTCGCTGGCAACTCTCCCGGCCGGCTTAATCACCGACGTTCCACTCCGTCGATTCGACGCGATTACGTTTCCATCGAATCTTCAAAATCGGAGCAGCCGCTTTGGTTAAGCCATCGATCTCGGTTCATCGGATTACGCATTCGTCAGGGAATCATCGGACTCACCCTCCCTCCGTCGGAAAAAGAGCAGTTTTCTCTACAAATCTAATACCCCCTCCGCCGTTGCAAAAAGGCGCGAATACCGCGAGATGTCAATAAACTGTTGAAATGAAATCTATGTTAACACCTAAAGAAAATAATATTTATAATAGGGTTATATATCTGTCACCGCGCACGCGAAAATTATGTCATTATTTACAGTGGTAAAACCTTTTAAACAAATTTATTCGTGATTAATATATTCTAATAAAGAGTGACCGCAAAAATGCTCATAAATGTTCCCCAATTTTTTTGTACTCGAATTTGTGGTCATGTTTAACATCAAATGAAAGATCTCGTTAAGCTAATTACAAATATGTCGATGCCAAAGTGTACCTCCTTCCCGTTCCCGAGAAAATGGGCCCTAAAGGTCAGCAGATGGCCGTTAATCCTTAAAAAATGTGTGATTTAAAGGATTTTTCTCGGGAACGGAAAGGAGGTACACTTTGGCACCGATATATTTGTAATCAGCTTAACGAGATCTTTTATTTGATGCTAAACATGACCACAAATTCGAGTATGAAAAAATTGGGAAACATCTTGCGGTCACTCTATGCTGGTATCATGCAAAGAATGATGGACTTGTTACCTTAATTTATTACATAAATTTAGAAGTATTTATATCTAAATTTGCAATAATAAATATATCTAACACTGAATCATCAAAACCTGAATAACCTGGCGCTAGATTTATAATTCTCTTCGGAACATATACAGAATCGTCCGATTTAATGCTCTTTAAAGCTTGAAAATAAATGAAACATCAAAGCTTATTATCTGTCAAAGCGCTGTCAAAAGCGAGCTTAAACAACTCTCGGAAAATGTGCGGCATTCATTTATAAGTGTTTATTTTTGGTATAACTCTGGAGAGAACATATCCTGTAATATCTAATACGTTGGATATATTTTTCATTGTATTCAGATTTAACATCTTCAAATTTTCAATTTTGTTAAGTTTTGTTTAACGTAATAAGTAAATTAACGTAATTTTGGATCGAACCAAGAACCATGCGTGTCATAAGCATGTCCGTTAACCGCAAAGGCTTGTAATGAGTTTGCCATATAGATATCGATGATAATCCGATATTACGCTCCCTGTTTGAGAGACCGATGTTCTAGCGTGGGATGAATGTCAAAGGCAATTCTTACATTGATTGATGTGAAATTCACATCATACCACAGACGATCATGTTAAAATGACACGTAGTTGAAGATAATTTTACAGTATAATGTAATAATAATCAGGTATAGAAAAATTCATAATATGTAAATAGCAATATATTTACGGAATAAATATGATGCGTTCCTGGTGTATATAATACCTTGTCGATACTTTTAATGCATATATAATGAAAAATGATAACAAGCTATATAATCCATAATCCGAAAATAGGGCTGTAGTCCCGTTTTAAATCCTTTCTATTGTTCTATATTTGAGAACCTATGAACAATATCAACTGTATATTCACGTGCAGTATATTAAATCCTTCGCGATTGCGTTCTTTTGAATTTCAACAAAAATCACGATATATATTTTCTATAGAAACGTGAATTTAAATTAAATTTTGATCACATCTCACTGCAAATAAAAGCAATCGACCATATCTACACTAACCAAGTTATTTTTCGTGAGTTCTGCATGATTTAATCAAAATTGCATTTTCATCGATAAAAACCTATATTGTATTGTATATTTCCTAACATAAAATAGATATTTCGTATTATTATATAAATATATAATAAAATATCTATTTAATTTATTATTTATATCTTATTACTATTACTAGCGACATATTTGTTTGTACTACAATTCTGGTTTCTAGTATTAATATTTGTGCTACATTTGCGCCAGTCTCATATTACAATATCAATTATATATCTCAATATTATATGCAGATGCTAAATGGTTCACGTCGCATTCAGACATGGCCTTACGCCAACAGCACCTCCTACACGTCCGAAAAAGAGATAAATAATTAGCTTCGTGAGTATGATTGGTGTGCATAATCAATACACTGAACATTTCGAGTCATGGTTTTGCGAGCGACAAAGACCGAATTATACCAACTAGAGAGTCTATCGAAATGTACCATGCAAGCAAAACGCATTTTTCAAACTTGGTAGATAATAAACTTGCAGAAAGAAATATATATATATCGACTTTCTGTAAATTCACAGTTTTGCAAATATTCTCGTTCTCCTTTGACGATGCGCAGAAAACTTTTCGATAAACATCATTTGCTTACGAGCAAAACACTCGTGCAAACCCAGAGATGATCGATCGCGGACTGAGAATTTGCGAGAGCACTCGGACCCGGAACATACAAAGACGGTATAACCTTTGATCTAGTCGTTTGTTTTGAAATTCTCGAATACTCATCCACACTTTGTATATATGCCGATAGAGTTCGTACGGTCGTACGGTTGGGATCATTTTACATACGCACGTATCACGTTTGAAATTATATCGGCGCAGCGTAAAAATTCACAGTAACACCATACAACAGAGCTCGTTAATTAAAGATATCGCTTTCATCGCGCTAAAATAATTTCGAGAGAGCGCTGTCGCCAACGCTGGAATGGAGATCAATCCTCCTATCGGATTATATACATAAAAACGGATCAGCGGTTTAACAAAGGGACGGGATTGAATTACGCCTCGTCTTTTCGACCATTCTAGCGATTGCGATTACTCATGGCTTTTCCATTAGCGCACACATAAGTTAATAAAGGAAAATCCTCTCTCGTTGTCAAATCAATCAACCGCTGATTAACGAAGTTGCTATAAGTCTGGAAAATCCATCTGTGTGATAATCGTACTTATAAATGAAGACGGACCCCGTGTTTTTATTCGTCACGGTAGCATTAAGTTAGATTAGAAGCGCGCATGTACCACGGAATCAATTGTCAACCTCAATTCTCGATGGGGAAGCTGCTAGCGTGCAACTCCGTTACGTATAATGGCTAAGCCGTACCCGGGCACGTCGGGCTGGATCGAATCCCTTCGACCGCTCGTAGTAAGGGGTGTCTAATTGCTCGACCATCGTGTACAACGCAAGTGCAATTAAACTCCGGCTACGCAGACACCGGAGTTACGTCGATCACTTTAAGCACTTTCCCGTGAAAGCGCGCCTAAGGCTAAAAACATAAAACGACGAATATTCTTTTTCGTTTGAAGATATCACAAATGCATAAAGAGAGATCGAAATATACCTCCGGCGCACTATTTGACGCGCTAGAATCTTATTACCGGTCAGCTTTGTACCTGCCAACGAAGCTCATTCATATTTCACGAAAGTGCATCCCGTCCGAATATTGTATGGGTAGATTTCCGCGGCAGCTATATTGCGCACGACGGAAATAATGGCAAATTGTAATTTTCAGTGAGCCAACCCATGATACAGCGTCCCGTTACAATTTGAATTCCAATCTCGTCGTTCACAGCGATCGCTTTATCGGGATAACTAGACTCGTTCAATTATTGAACGAATGCATTTGTACGACAACAGCTACATTAATGGCAGTTTCATTATACATATGACTACAGATATGACGAAAATTTCGTTTCATAACACGAAGGAATGTCTTTACGAAGGAATAAATGCGGTACGCGGGTACTTTGTATTAACTAACGTATTACTACTAGTTAGCGCGATCTAACACTTTAGGATCAGTCGCGGATAAATTGCGAAAACCAGAAGCATCCGGGCTATGAAATTAATTGTTAGCCGCAATTTTCTGCATTGCTGGATTAAGATTCAACGCGCGGAATTGCAGTCAATGTTCAATCAGGAGCGTTCGATTGACTATAACATCTTTTTAATTGCTCGATTCTTGATTTCTTCGATTCTTTTCTCTCAATAAGCAATTATGGTTTATGCTTCGTACACGAAGTAAATTTTTAAAAATTGTGCATTACACAAAATCAATTTTATTGTTATTAGAAATGTGTCAACATGTTGAAATAAATTTCAATACACATTTTCCGGAAAATGCATTCTACTGTACCATCGAAGAAAGGACTAATATACGGAAAGAACGATTTTGCTGAAGTATCTAAAAATTTGGCCAGATATAAATCTGAAAATAATTTTGTTAGACCATCAAAAGCAACTGTGTAGAACGCTCAAACATGATGATGATGCTGTAAAAAGTCTTAATGTTCCAGCAACTATTTTGGGCGCCCTACATAATTATTTTGATGGCCCAACAAAATTACTTTTCAGATCTATATCTGGCCAAATTTCTAGATATTTCAGCAAAACCATTCTTTCCGTGTACTACTCATTAATAATAATGGCTAATTAATTGTCAATACTCTCGCTGTATAAAAAAATTCTGTTTAATAACTTTCGATATTAATCATTCCAAGTCGAGAACTATCGTGAGAAAAGACAGATCAACGTTATGACCGGACATAAGTCGTGACATCGGAAATCGTTAAAAATTGAAAGCAGGCGCCAGACGATGTGGCAATAAATCGTGGGATTTAACGTCGAAGATACCGTACCGCAATGGATTCTTCGTTGCATATAAATCTAGCATGGTGTCTTTGCGGTAAACCCCACGGTGCATTTCGCTGCAGCCATCGATTTGATCGTTCATCGTAAGCGTGGTATGTCTCGAGCACAATGCGAAAATTCGCTCGAGACGACTCGCCGCTCCTTCGACTCATCCCGAAAGTCGATCTGCGCGTTGGCTGCACCATAAATCGTCTTCAGCGATAAGTTCTTCTTGAACGCCTCCGTTCTATGGGAGATCCGGATTCTTTCCAAAAACATTCTACTGACGTTAATGTCTTTCATCCATCACATCGAACTATACGACGTAAAGATCGCGGAATGTCGTTCTGTTGTATTAATTGCAATACTTATTCGAATTACACAAACTTATTAACTTATCGTTGCGATGCAAACGAGATGGCAAAATCTCTCAATGAAGTGTAAATAGCTCGTTATTTATATATAATCTATACATCCAATTCTTTCGCGACGAAATTGTTATTTATATATATATATATATATATATTTTTTTTTTAAAGATATTTAATCACAACAATTATAGAAAAATTAATGAGAAGTAGCATCTTTAAAAATAAGATAAATTATTATGATCTTGTCATATGGAGAAATTTTCATTACTAATTACATCATGATCTAATTTCATAAAATATGCTTTATGCTATTTAATCTCAGTTTCCACGGAATCATAAATTTCGATAGTAATCAAATCGATAGTCGAGGTAGAATTTCTGGAGGACTTAAATTTCATTCCGAAACTATCGGGTAGTTAAAGTTAAACATCTCTCATCACAGAAAGTCCAGTTCGCTTTCTGCGATAAGCGATCGATTAATTAGGAATCTTGTTCCGCCGACGGCGCGACGACGGCATTATGGTGTAATGGCGGCTCTAGCTCGTAGCAAATAGCAATCTGTCATCAGCAGTCCATACGAGACCTAAAATCTTCCGGAAGCGACCAAACCGATTTTGTGGGACACCGCGCGTGCTTCGGGGATAATCCATGACTAATGAATTCTCTTGTCGCTTAATCGCCTTTCACCAATCGTAAGGAACAGACGGCGTTTGTTACTAGAGAGTAATTGCGGACAAATTTAGTAGGTATCTCTTAGATTAAGATCGTAAGTCGACTCACGAAAATAGAAAACAAATCTAAGAACCATCTCTTTTGCTATAAAAATTGTGAGAGAGACAGAATTTTTAAATTGAAATTTAATACATATTTTGAGTACATTATCTGATTATTATAGCAGGATAGTAATTTCCTCGTTTTATGTACATATCTCTTTTGCAAATTTAACCCTAATGAGTTCGTACAAACTAATCTTTTAATCTTTTGTGTTAATGTGTTTTAATGTGTTAAAACTAATCTTTTTTAACACATTATTTAAAATTTTTCCTTCTTATTTTAGTTTAGTATGAATAGTGTATGTAATTCGTTCCTGAATGTTTCTTAGTCCTGTATCATTCCAATTTACCATATCGATTTAACTTAAGCGCACAAGAACAAAATTGGACTTAGCATTTGCAATTGGCGTTCTACTTTACGTCTGTAATTCCGTCTTGCATACTGAAGTCCAATTTGCGTTCTATCGTTGTGCCGAATTCGGTGTAAAGGATATATAAAAGAACTAAATAGGTTATTTAGTTTTAATTCGCTACAGTGGCATAGTGACCGTTAAAGAATGCGACGGTATTATTTTACGCTACAACTGAGCTTTGTAACAACGACAGTTGCCTCTATTTTTACCATTCTGTTCGGCATTGTCGTAAAAATCTAAGATGGACCAATTTGCATAGCTTATTTCCTCAGATTATGCGACGGGGGACATTGTTTCACGCCATCGTTCGGAGGAATAAAAGTCGGGTTCCACCGTGGCGCATAATTCGCTCGTAAAGATAGGAAGGAAATGGTGCTTTCGAATGCTTCATAATGGCAGTTCCGAAGTGGTGCTTGCAGCACCGTTGTGTATTCATCAAATCGCGACACTTTTACGCGTTCTACATACATTTCCTGTAAAATATCCCAGCTTCTTGATTTCCTTCGTCCCTTTCTATTATGCGACACAATAGAATTAAATTAAAAGACTTTATGCTGAAACAGTGCATATTTCTATGTAAATTATTAACTGCAGCAATTGACAATATTTCATCAGAAATACTGAGCATTTATTTTAAATTCGTAAATAGTTCTGTTTTTACAATTTTTTCATGGAAAAATACACTTGTTTTTCATGCAAAATATTATTACATAAATTTTGCGCGTAGCGGAGTTGACGTTGGTGTAAAAAATTCCACAATGCAATATTCGCTTTTCGTTAGCTTGATATTTCCAGTTGGCTTATAATCATTCGTAATGTCAGAGAGATCTAATTCGCAGAGAGATGCCATTTCTCATAGTGCGAAAACAAATTTTAAATGATCTCCTCGTAAAGTATAAGCAGCGTAGTGATGTTGACGTCGCTATAAAAAATTCCATAGAAATTTCAGTTCTCGCCAGCATGACACGTATGAACGAATTGTAATCACTCGTGATATCAAGCGCTCACGTTGTTCGCCGTGGCGCAAGATGAAAAATTACTCGAATTTCAACAGTGTTACGTGTAAAATTTACACATGTAGTATCGCCGGACGATCCATGCAAATGCTTTTAGCCTTTGCGAAGATTTTTGAACGATCTATAACAATTTTGCGATATCAAACGTACGTAATTCGCGGTGTTGCCGCTGTTCGCAGCGCGTGAGAAGCTGTAAATTCGTATGTATCCTGAATGTTGTGATTTCTATGTTTCAGGTACGTATAATCGAGTCAAAATGGAATGCCGCTCCTCGGATATGACGTACGTGCCGCGAAACGTGAGTGTGGTCAATGTGGCCAGACGGTGCCGAAGCGTTATAACAAAAGCTCTCAGTTAATACTCTGTAAACAAAAGTAGAATGCAAATAAATCGTTTACCACACTACTCTCTTGCTCTATGTCTCTCTCTCTCTCTCTCTCTCTCTCTCTCTCTCTCTATCTCTATCTCTTTCTGTATGTCTCTTTTTCTGTTCTCACTATGCGCTTTTCTACAAGCCGCTACGTCATTACACGCACATTGGATTTCCGCGCACGGTAATCGGGATTATTCGGATTACTTGCGCATACCGAAGCTTGCAATGTTATTTGCCTAATTAATACCCAAATCGCAATGCTCGCCACGCCGTGGTGGCCGCGCGCTTCGATCGTGGTAGCGATCATTGAGTTACATTGATTTTATCGATATCGTATTGCGAGAAAATAGGTATAAGTAATTACGTTAATCTCGGACTGACGCTTTGCATCATTGCTTCGGTCCAGTGCACCGTGAATCTCTGTTTTCCTGTAATACTTGTGTCGCTACGCCAACAATCGCGTTCAATAGACATTCAATCGCTGCTTCGCTCGATTGCCGCTTTAAAAAAAATTAGTTTACTTTTTGCTTATGTCAAAGGAGGGAACAAAACCCCGAAGCTTCTCGTTTGATTTTCGTCAGCAGCTTTTATTAAAGCAGCTCTCATAATGCAAACAATGAATCCGAAAGAGATTTCAGTCTTGACATATTTTTTTAAAAGCCTGTACAACATTTAATTACGACGTCTTAAATCGTCATCTGAGTGTCTCGCGAAATACGTTTGAAGAGTAACATTTTAGAAAACATTTCAAAAATCACCAGAGACTGCTGGTCCTGAATCGGCGCCGAATCAAGACAATCAATTTATCGGACGCTTATCTTCCGTCAGCGTGACAAACGCCCAATTTCCACATCTTGAGCTCATCCATTCTAGCGGCATTTGCATGGACCGTCTTCCACGCGCGCGCATACACACACACACACACACACACACACACACACACACACACACACACACACACAACACATATACATACGTACACGTGCTCGCAAATGCACGTTCGTATCAGTGTACTTTATCAACTACATTGTCCCTTAACAAGCGAGGTCGCGAGGGAATTAGGACGCAAGCCGACAACGGTGCGACGAGGGTTTCCCGTATTTTCGCAGGGAAAGGCGATACGGCGCCCCTTAAGTGACTTTATCCGATCCGATGGTCGTTCTCCTCGCCTGAAGTCGTGCGTTCCGGCCGGATCGACTTTCAGCTCTCGTGGGCCACGGGGAGCGGCGAAGCACGGCTGGATCTTATAGCGGGCTCCTGCCCTGTGCAGGCTACTTAGATAAATAGAGCGGACGTGCGCTCGATGTTAGGGAACGGGACTGCGAGTGGAAAGTGACGGTTACTGAGTTAAACGACGATCGAGACTGCGCGGAAAGAGAGATAAAGATAGAAAAAAAGAGAAAGAGAGAGAGAGAGAGAGAAAGGCGGTGAGAGTATAGGAGCAGGCGGCGGAAGGTCGCCAGATTTGATGGACCGGAATAGACCATTACTCCGCCTCGATCGAGTAGCAGATACGCCGCTCTCGAAATCCAGTAGCGCGCCTATTATCGATCCCTATGGTCCGCGAAGGCGGCTCCCCCGGAACTGCTCGGTCCCGTGATCCCCTGGTCCGCCAGACGTTGGCCTGATTCTCTTTTTTGTAATAATCGCAACCAGCCGCGACTCAGCGGCTCACGCAAGACGATTACATCCCGTTACATCCGCTCCCGTCTGCGCTTTTCGCATCGCCGGCCTTATAAAGACCGGCAGCAGTTTGCAGGTTTTCCGGGTCTTTCGCGCGTCCGAAAATCAAGGATTCTCTAAACACGAGCGCTTTGATGGCTTTCAGAGAGACGAGTATAGATGCCAGATCTAAAGCTGAGCTTACGTGGATATTTGCATCGCGCGGTTGGATTGTAATTCGGGTATTATCCATTGTTTTAGATCGGATCAACTGCATTGTGTCCAGCTACGCGCGGATTACATGGTACACGTTGTCTAATACACGAGAGACGTGTGTGTCAAATATTTTATCTTCGACAAAAATAACATTTATTACATGTATTTATCACTTGTATTTTAGCCACAAATTCGTATTTGTATATAACTCATCCACGAAATCAAAAATTTACGGCACATCAATGAAACTTTAATTCCGTTAAGTGAGCGTTCATTGAAAATCGGAAGCATCGGAAATACATTATAGAAACATGCACATTAAAAGCTAGTGCTTTCGATCCATTCAACCAATTCTATTTTTCTTCATTGCATGAGTACGCATTGATGTATTCTGCGTAGCTCGAGTGCATTGGGAGCTATTGTTAATTCACAGAGGATGAAACGGCCGTTTCGCGATACGTCCAGTGTACAGTGCTTACCGTTAACATCACTACCGCGACAATGGCGTGCACATTGAATTTTTAGCGCAACACGAGTGTACAGATATCACGTACGCGATGCATCGTTTGCATTTAATATAACCCCGCGAAGTATTCGGTCGTTCGATCTTCTTCCTACCGTGACATGTCGACCGCAACCGAAAAGAGAAGCACGTTTGCTGTGTAGCACAGAGGCTCGATAAACTACAATGGAGCGCAATGAATTTTTCATTCACTATAAAAATATATGATTATTATATCCGATGAAATAGAATCCGAAATTGTTATAATGCACGATGAAGCATTTAGCTACGCTAACAATTTCTGTGCCTTATGCAAAATTTTAGAATTCCTATTTTTAGTGCTTTTTATACAAACAAACCATAATTATAAACAAGAGTGTTACCTTGAACAAAATCTCCAACAACAGGGTATAAAGAAAAGAGAATGCTTGCTATTATACTTATTTTCTAGATACAGGATGTTTTTACGACGAATTTTTCAATGTATTTTACATGTTACATCCAAGCTCGTTCGTTGTACAAACGATGATTATGCAGCTTATACAAAATACGCGCAAAGTATTGGAAACTGGATTAAAATTTAATGGTTCATCAAGCTTTTCTTTTGTGGCTCATTAACCGGTCGAGTTGCCTCTTTCGAAAATATGGTTCTTTGGAAAATACTTTATTAATACTTTATCTAAAAGTTCGCTTGTTTCTTTGTAAATATTTAAAATGTTTAACAATATTTAGACTGACAATTAATCTGAAAATCACATAGCCTGTTTTATGTATTAAATTTACATTATTAATGATATACCTTCCGCGAGTAAATATGCTGTTATTTCACTCGTTAAATCAAGCAATTTCCGTTTCACACAAAAATTCGAATGTATCGCTTCTTTTGTAGTTAGCTAAAAATTTATATTATGAATGTTATAATGAAAATTACACTGTAGCGTCGAACAATGGATTTTAACGCGCTATTCGAAATTTCGCCAACAATGCTATAATGCGACGAGAGACGACCGACGCGACGACGTGTCGGTCCGCGCAAATTGAAATGGGTATTTCACTTTGCGGAAAACCTGCAAAATAAATCACGCAGCCGAATTTCCCCGCAAAGTGGATATTTCTGATCGGAATTTATATCGGACTCGAAGACGCCCGTATTCCTTCTCGCGCATCTATCTGCGTAACGTACGCGTTCCGGTGAACATTTCCAGTATAAATGGATCGCGCCACACGACAAGCATTGCGATACACTTGCAGTCGTAAATTGAACCGTAAGAGGATTCGCGCGTAGCCTTCAGCTACAGAAGATCGAAGCTATTTATACTGCTATTTTCGATACATTTTCAGCAGATCACATTAACCTCTTGTGTGGATGGGTTTCTTTGATATTGCACAGAATCGCTTAACGCGTAATATATACAGCTTATATTATATAAAACCTTTTTATAAAATTATGAGAATGTAAGCATCCCAGTGCTACGGCAAAATAATCAAAAATAGAGAGAAGAAAAGTAAAAAAAGAAACAGTTTAAAAATATAAACAGTTTACGTAAATTAATATAATAACACAGTTTTTTAAGAGGATTAAATATTGCAGAAATGAATTTACTAAAGCTAGCAGGGCTGCTTGCGATCGTGTGAGTTATGTTCGATATTGCAGAAATTGTTTGCAGAAACAATGACGCAGGATATGTCGACGGATGTGACGGTTCCAGACGTAACGGGAGAAATAATCCACGACTACGTACCAAAAGAAAATATCAAAAATATATTATATGCATGTAGACGCGATACACTTTTCTGTGAAACAAATGAGGGGGGGAAACTGCATATTCCATAGTTATATCTCGGGAAGAGCTACGTGTCTTCTACTACCAAAGTTGGTTGCGTCGGTGAAGAAACAGCCGTCCGTGTCATATTATAAATCTCCTGCCGACGTGAGTGTCATTTAAATTGTCGACTGAACAGCGCAATGACCGTGCCGCGAGATGCTGGCGTTGCATAGCGCGTGCACATCACGCCGTAGCAGTTGCAGTTTCGCACGATGCGAGGGAAAAAAAACGCGATTCGCTAGCCCGTTCATCGGCTCGACCCTTTTTTATCCCTTCTCAGCCATGGAAACGTGCGCGGAATGATACAAGCGCCCACGTTTATCTCATTTGTGCACCCGCGAGACGAGAAGTGCTACACGCCGCGCTAAGCAACACGGTGTTTTATAAACGAGCTCTACCACACTCGCAATGCAGCTTTCCGTTTCCGTTTCCGCGGTCCGCAATGCGTTGCGCGACACGCTTTTCCCGCTGGCCCTGCCGAAATGTTGGATATACGTGGAAAATGTCGATTTTTACGCGATAATTTTTCGGCTCTATCATTGAAGCGTTTAACGCGTAAGTGCTATGCTCGCATGGAAGTCAATTTGACCTACATTTTAATTAATTTATTTTTTATGTATATAAATAAAATTTTTTATATTTTTATTTATAAATAATTTTATAAACTGAGACATGTTTTAATTATAAAATAATAATTTTCAAGCATTAGAAATTAAAAGAAATCCATATATTTTGAAAAATATTTTTCATGTAATATTTTGGTTAGTAAATTCATAGCTTTCGTCTGGGTCAGTTTGACCTCCACGCGCGTACTTACGTTAATCAAAAATAGAAAAAATATCTTCCGTCTTAAATATTTCTGTGAGAACAGAACTGTGCGCAACGTGCAGTTTCTCTATATTTTCACCGTACGATTCATGAGAAAATTCACGTTAGCTAACAGCTACTTGAGACCGACTTGACGGCGCCATTGACTACTGCGCGCGGCTGACTATTACGTTCTGCTACTACTGACTGCACTGCGCCGGCGATGTCTGACTTAACGCTGCCATTGACTACTATCGATCCTCGCATCGGCTTTATCGTTTACCAATGTATGATTTTTTAATCTAATTTCGATTTTTTTGCGATTATGGGGCCTATTCTATAACTCTTAACAACAGTGTCGTTATCGTTACATGATCGTGCATGAATAATTTGGTTTTTTTTGTGAAATTTGGACTTATTTGTAAAAAATCAATAACAGTTTGAATCATTAAAATAATCCCCGTTGCTTGCTATGACCTAGAGACTCTCTAACAGAGTCTGGCCATAAGCGATTTTTGTCAAAATCGTGCGAGAGAGAGGGATATACATTCACTATCGCTTTCTCTTTCTCCCTATCTCTTTCTCTGTCTCTTTTCTATCTCTTTCTCTTTCTGTTTCTCTTGTTTTTGACAAAACTAGAGAAACCAATCAAAAGTGGCCTCCTTATGGCCAGACTCTGTTTAGAGGGTCTCTACTATGACCCTGCGCCATTTATCGGATAAGCAGTGGCGTAACCTCACTTTTCTCACAGGGGGGGCCCATTCTTAAAAGACAAAGGGGCTCTGCCCGGCGTGGACGGTCAAACAAGCAAGCAAAAAAAGGAGGGAAGCCGCAAGTGTAAAGAAGCACAAAATATTTTTTGGGGTATTATCGTATATTATTATTGCACTTTTTATTATTTTTATTTATTGCACTTGTTATAATATGCCAATGTCAGGTGTACCTGTACAACTGTACGTGTGCAGCTGTATTCACGGGTTCTCTCTTCTCAAAGACAATTTTCTCGTTGCACACGTTTTTCTCGGATTTACTATAATGTAGAGGGGGCTACATGTAGCCTAAGGAGGGGCTAAGCCCCCTCTAGCCCCCCCCCCTAGTTTACGCTACTGCGGATAGGTGATGAATCCTGCTCGGAATTAAAGAAAGCTTCGTCTTTGGACGCGATAAAGTTGTTAAACCAAATTCGTATCTCGTCCACTGATTGAAAGTGGGTATCTTCTAAGCCGTGTTGCATCGATCGGAACAAGTGGTAGTCGGAAGGCGCAATGTCTGGTGAATACGCCGGGTGGGTCATGATATCCCAGCCAAGTTCCAATACTTTGTTTTTGGTCGTTTGAGCGATATGCGGTCTAGCATTGTCATGCAGTAGCTTCACTGGACGTTCTCCTTTTCCGTGCCATGGGCGTTTTCGACTTATTTCGCGACTCAAACGGCTCAATTGCATTACGTAGCGGTCCGCAGTATCTTGTTGGAATTCATAAAGAATGTCGGATATGCACCTTATCTGTTGCCATTTTTTACGCTATTGGATTAATTATTTTTTTAGGTTATATTAATCGCTCCGCTAAATGACATGTTATTTTTAGTAGTTCTATATCAACATTACATTACCGCAAAAGAGTGGGAAAACATTTAAAATTTAAATGATAATTTCATGTCTTCAAAAAAAAAACGAAATTGCTCATACACACTCCTAATATTATCATTGCGTAGGTATAATATATGGTAAAAAAGATGCGCAACGACAATATGACGATGACGACACTGTCGTTAAAGGTTACAGAATAGGCCCCTATATTTTATTTAATTTACTTTTCCTAAAATAATTATTATATTTATTTAAACAATATAATTACAAGACCGCGAAGTGTATTAAACAATTAAAAATCGAGAACGGCCAAATACGGTCATAGCAGATCTTGGTGCTCATTAATATGGGGAGGGGGGATCTTACAGATGCTTGATAGCATCAGTATCATTGTGATATTACTTTTCTGGTTTCAAGAACTGCGTTTTAAGTCCGAAAGTAACGGCGCGTAGTTCAAAAGAACTAGAAAAATCACACATAAAATATTAATGAGCATCAAGATCTGCTATGACCGCTATGACTGCTATGACTATTTTAATTATATTTATTTAATTTTACGTTAAAATGAGTGACCTGTGTTTCACATGCTATGGTATAAATGTGCATCTAAAAAATTTTTAATTTGAACATTGCTATCATTATACATCCAATTTACTTGTTTTCTACACAATTCCGCAAAAGTCGGATTATAAGCATTGCAGTAGCGGTAAATTTGATTTACGTTAAATCCTGTTTTACGAAGTTTAATATCGAAAAAGAACTTTGAGAAGAGAAGGAAATACAAGCGGAGCTTATTCTAGAGTACAGTTATTAAGCCCCTAACTATATTACAATTTAAAAGACTTAAAAGTTACTTCGATATTAATATTGGTCCAATAAGATATCAGAAATCAAACTCGACTTTTTTATCATTTCATTATTCCATTTTTATTCTATATTTCATAGTCGAAATGTCGAGAAAGATTGCGAAACTGATGTTAAGTGTTATTAATCTAGCCGCGACCGTATTTCTATCAGATGCACTCGTGAAACTTGGAACGAATTCATTCAAGATCTTTACGATTACCGCGGCTTCAATTTCCTGTCGACAAAGTCGATCGTAAGCCCATCGTAAAAGTCGTCATCCTAGTTATGTTCGGCAGTCTCTCAAGCACTTTGAGCCATTAAAAGAATTTAACTGTTTCTGGTAAATAATTCAAGGAATAGCAACGTAAATGCAACATACTGTCATTACCCGATCTCCGTATCTGGTCGTTAAGTTGCATGTTGTGTGAGTTCATCTATTATTTATGACCAACATTAAACCGGATCTCGCGAGAATGCTGTTTAAGATCTTTGCCATTGTCTAGTAAGGAAACATAATGGACGAAATATAAAAATAAAGTCCAATAAAAAACGAACTGATGGACGCTATTTTTTCTCTTTGAGCTGTAAAGTGGAAGGCGCAAAACAATACGCGTGTATTCTACTTAAAAGAGCTCGATCCGTTCCATTGACGAGTATCAATGGCGAGTATCTCGCGTATCGAACATATCGATTGCGCTCGACGGCGATATCGAAAACTTCCAGAGGATTTCACAATTTCACGACAGCGACAACGAAAGTCACGCGAAATAACTCGCTCGGCGTGCAACTTTATTTATTGCAACGAGCCACCTTTGAAATTCAATAGCACGTATATGCACAGTGGCACAACTCCTGGACGAATTCCTCACGCCGTAACTTTGGTGACGTCGTGTATCCGTATAGACTGCAAGCTTAAACACGAGGTGTGACATGCATTCAGGAGATCGCGCGGTTTCTATCAAATATGCAATTTCCATTAAATTGTTGTACGTGAACCACTTGAGGAGGCTTTTCAGAATATATGCTTTATAAATACAGATTGTGCCCGGTTAACGTAATCGTTTTGAATATACATAGCAAATCTTCATCTCGAAACTTGCGGTTCGTTATTTATACAAGCTCAAGGTAGCTATAATTATTTCTCGTGTTTGAGAAACTGAAAACGTCTATTATGGCGTACTTATAATAACTATTCTACACGTTTCAATACGGTTTGTTCTATAATATTTAGATCATATTTTCAGAATAAGCTCCTATTTGCGTAGACTTTATTTTAATAATCTAATGGATATAACAGTGTGTAATTTCAGTCAAAATTGAACGTGCTCTACAATCCGTCATGTACATACGCTTCTATCTATTTTTACCCTTATCGCGGAGCTAAAAAACAAATCGTCACATGAGCGTAAAAAAATTATTAGCCGCTATGTGTGCTGGCTATATACATATCTCTCCGACCATATATTGGCAACAGCTTGCAGCCGTACCATCGAAAGTTCCGGTAAAAAGAAGTCCCTCGGATAAAAAGCCCGGCACAGTGTATCGCTATGTACGTATATTTCTTTTGGGGCGTTTTGTATGGGGAGCGCAGCTGGTGGCGTTTGCCGAATGTCAAGCTAAGACGAATTGCTCAGACACACCGGTCTTTCTATTGACAGTCTGGATGGTCAACTTATTTTCTCGCGTTGCGTAATGGAGTTTATCTCCTCTATATCACGTCTCTCTCTCTCTGTTTCCCCGTCTCCCGTCGAACCGTAACCCTTTTCCTTCATACGTCCATTTCGTGACTCAGGATTACGAGCTGCTGCTGCAGCTGCGTCCTATTCTCGCAACAACTCTCCCTCTTCTCGCCTAGTGTGTCGCGTGTTTACGAGAAATCGAGACTGCTCCGGGAAACTCACAAAGTCACGACTCTGTCTGAGAAGGATATTACGCCTGAACTCGGC
Organism: Aphaenogaster floridana; assembly: GCA_003063835.1. Lineage (NCBI taxonomy): Eukaryota > Metazoa > Arthropoda > Insecta > Hymenoptera > Formicidae > Aphaenogaster > Aphaenogaster floridana. The sequence continues at coordinate 392,991 of NJRP01000032.1, forward strand.
GAATTTGTCGGTTGGTGGAAGGGGGAAGGGGGGGAGAGAGAGAGAGAGAGAGAGAGTGTGTGTATGTGTGTGTGTGTGTGTCGTGTATGCCATGTCCCAACTGTGGTAATCTGCTTTGCAACCGTTCGCAGGTTGATGCATAAAATAGCCCGGAAAAGTAATGAACGTAAGGCGGTAAGTTCCGACGAATCTCGCGGGAGCAGTTTGCCGTGGACCGTGATTTATCGTTGTTGAACTACACACGAAGAAGGAGCACTCGTGCGAACCGCGGCTGCTATTTATACGGATCTTGCCGCTGACCCCCTGAGAAAGAACTCGATCGTGATAGATTCAACCTTATCGCCGCATCATCCGACCGTAAAGACACCAGAAATACGTTATTACGTCCAATAATTCAGCGTTCAAGCAAAAAGCAGCGAGGAAAAATCAAAGTGAAGTAGCTTGAACAAGCAGGTCACTGTTAGACGAATCTCTGAGCACTAAAACGTTGTAAACACGTCTTGATCGATTGATCAATTTCCTGGCAAACAAAAAGCAAGTGCAACAAGAGACTATATAGTTTTTGTTAACCAACTGTTATATATCTTATTAATTAATCACATTTAGATTGAAAATCTGTGTAGAGATAAAATTACTCACACACGTGTGTCGTACAAAAATAATAAATATTGTTTAATATAAAATATTATAATGAAATTAATATTTTATAATGGTAATAATTTGTAATAAAATAAAGCAATTTTCATCATTCCTAATTAAAACTATACAAATTTCATAAATATATGAAAATCTGATGTAAATTGGTAGGAAAGTTACATCTATTTTGTAATATCACATCCTATATAATCTAGAGTACTTACTTATTTCGTAGCTACTTGCGCTACGTGTAAAACATTAATTACGAAATATTGTTAGATTCCGCGATAGATTCCCTTCTTCACCAACACCAAAATCTCGCTACAATGTTCAAGGAAGTTGTATCTGGTTATGCATCTGCGTTTCCATTAAAACGGGTGGATTTAACCAACGCGGCAAGCGCATTAAGCCGCGCTATGTGAGGAAATAGATATGCTTAATGAAACGCGCTTTCGGTACACACGGTGCCTAACTCGATTTCTACCACCGCGGTAACCAGGCCCCGCGGTACGTATGTTACTGCACGATGAACTTATTATCATATTTCCCACCTGATAACCCATGAAAACTTGATGCTTTGTCGATGCGAATGTGTAATAACAACGAATTCAAATATCATCACTAATGCGTAAAGGCCATCACACATAAAATTCCGTAAGAACATTAGACGTAAGCGTAAGAAAATCGACCAATCCCAATTGAGTGGTGGAGTTGCGAACAACACAATGCTCGATTGGGATTGGTCGATTTTCTTACGCTTACGTCTTACGTCTTTACGGAATTTTATGTGTGATGGCTTTAATTCTTGACATGCGCAATGCATCCCTCGGTATTATTGAAGCTGCGACAGTTGCGACAAACGAATGTTGAGAGAAAAAAAAGAAAAAAAAGAGAAAGTCTATGTATGGGTATGTGTGCGTTTCTTCAATATAGAGAATAATATTTTTTCACGGTCTTTCTTTTCCGATGTCATATTTGTGGCGAATATTGGATTGCATAAAATTTTCGTGAAATATTGGAAACCGCACGAAATATTATTTTATGATATCATTTTCACGCGTAAGAAAGAACTGAAAAGGTGACAATTACTGCGTGATTTACAGTTTTCCTGGGCATTGTGTTGTACCAGCGAATAGCGCAATTTCCAAACGAATTGCATTCTAAAGTAAAGTAATTGTTGGATCTGGAAAATAATTGCCCGCAAGTGACGAGAAATTTCACTATGAATGTTTTTATTGTGTCATAAACAAATACAGGGATTAATATCGTGATTGTGCCGTAACATTTGGAAAATGCTGCGAATCAACCGCGTCGCCTGGTTAATTAATTTTTTGTACTGTTTAATAAAATAGGTGGGACCTGAGTTTGCCAGTTGTACATAGTTAGACAGGAAGTTTGATCGTCTTAAGCGAAAATCAGCTTAAGGAAAACTGACTCCGAAACTGACAGTTTATCTTTTCCACTTTGGAGTTCTCAGCGGTTGGGAATAGAGTCAGCTGCTGCTTAACGATGTCTTAACCACATTTAATTATGAAACCTGTCGATATATCTTCCGGGACGTTGTAAAATTATATTTATTAACTCGCATCGCGGTAGATATAGCAGAAACATTTTACGGAACAAAACCACTTTTCTAAGTTGAAAGCTGATCGTTACGGGCGATGCAAATTACGAAAGAGAGTAAAGACGTTTTCTTCAGGTCGTTGTTAAGTCCGCGAAACAATTTCACAAATTGCAAGCGAGCCAAAGTGGAAATCGGTCGTACAGCCGTAGAGAGGAAATTGCCGAGTGCAAACTGATATTCCCCTTCTGTCTTCGGCGGATAATTAATCCCTTACATTATTCTAATGAAATACGTGAGCGCGAGAGACAGAGAACCGGAAGGGACCGGAAACTTAGTTAGGAGAAGTGAAAATAAGCGGATAATGATAATAGTTCTTGGACCATAGATTTTCCTCGGGCAAGATTAGGAGGCGTAACTTCCGGCAACTTTGGGGGGTGCAATGACAACGACGGCGAGGACGACGACGACGACAAGGAGGGTGGAAACCGACGACGTTCGATAAAATTTTACATAGCAGTTACCGGCAAATGCAATTTCAATGTTTACCTGCAGTTCTATTATAGCGACGACGGGCAGCTCGTCGTAAACATTTTACTGTGCTAACTTGTCTTTTTACGATGTGTAATAACAATAATTGTGAGCGCGAAAATAAACCACGTTGGTTATCGTAAACGGTGTCTATTTTTTGTAGTCGCGGAACCAATCAGAAGACGAGTCACAGTATACCGCGGATCGAAGGAACAGTCACGTGATATTTATAGTTTTGTTTTTCTCACGTTTCTACCATGAAACTTTATTCAAAGTCGGTCTTTTATGAAGTTTTGATACTAATAGAGATTATACATTCTTATTTCGATACGTCCTTGACTATATTCTGACGACGTTGACTATATTCTGTTATTTTAGATTAATTTTACGTCCTTGACTATATTCTGACGACGTTGACTATATTCTATTATTTTAGACTAATTTTGCCGCATTGTGCTATAAAAAAATAGTTTAATGTAATTAACATAATTTTGTAATTTATTATTGATATAGTAAAAATAAATGCCTAGCATTATTTCGACAACTAATCATATAGTTAAAAAAAAAATCAAAATCAATTTGCGCTCGTGAAAGTTTTACACATATAAAAAAGGATTCATTTATCGTTCGAGATAAATCAACACAACGCGATCGAATTTCATATTACGATTTTGTTTAAAACACAACAACATAAGTAGCACTTCGCAGCGCAATATTGGCGTAAGAGGATCCCTTAGATCCACCACGCCGATTCAACGTATTACCACGGCTTGAGACAAGTTAAACCGAAGGTGTATAGAAGACGAAAGAACGAAGAAAAAAGAGAGAAAATTATTGGTAAACCATCCCAAAAGGAACGAACGAGAAGCAGAAGGTATAGTGAAGCAGAACGGTGGATGGACGAGAGAAGAAGACGGAGGGCGGGTACGCCAATCCTTGATTTACTCCGGGTTCTTATTGAGTGGGGGAAAAAGGCGGGCAAACAGGTTATCCGAAGCACAGGATTGTCCATAGAAGTAGGAGTAGGTGGCACGTGACGTGAATGCACAACGCCATACCAATACCCTTCGCTCTCATCCTCTCGACCGCCTGCCTCTACCTCGACTTTACCCTCGTATGTGTTCTCCAGAAGAATGCGGTTGCTACCGGGCGCTACCGCCGCTGGTACTACTACCGATGCTATTACTATCGTTGTTGCTGCTACTGCTGCTGCTACCACTACCACGATAGCAATTCGTGGCTAGCAAGCTCAGACATCGACCGATATTTCCAGCTTCTTCTATGTCCTTTCAGTCGGCTCTTGCTGCGCACTTGTTCCCATGTCCACGAGACCATTTGTACGGTATTTAACGTGATTTTTCAATCTCGTCCTTTATTGTTATTTCGTTTTCCTTTCCGTCTGTTCGTTTCTCCCCATGGGGCTTCTCTCACGCGAGAGGAAAAACGAAATATTCGAAGCGAAAGCGAATCGAACTCTTATATGATTGGACCGTTTTCCTTCATTTATTTCTTTGTGCAAAGAGCAAAATACGTCATCCGTATATTTATTCGCATTGTTCATGCCATTATAATTGTTCGTCGTAGGTAAAATCAATACACATAAAACAGCAAAATGTACCATTAAAATTGAATACACACAGAAGTTTGGATAAGAGCCAGTTTTATTTGCAAAGATAACTGACGAAGTATTCGATTTGTTTATTCACGCCAGATGCAAACACGTAATGTATCCACCATTCAAATGGAATTATTTTTGTAGAATTTATTTTATCGAATATCGAAAGGGCAATTTTTGTATTGATTCTACAGTTATGTAAAATAGTATTCAATAAAAGAAAATGCAATTTGTATCAGAAACTATCCTATACAGAATAATATTTTCAGAATGCCTCGGTATGAAATAAACATGTTTTATATATACATAGTGCACACGTAATAGCAGTTGCATTAAGAGAAACAAAGGAATATATTGCTTTGATTAACTATAGGAGGAACTTTGACGCCTCGTCACTCCTTATTTTACTGCAACATCCCTGCAAGTCTGATGAAATTCAAATACGTTGTGATTTCGCATTTACCGTTATTGATCTATGTCGACAGGAAAATATCGCTCGCACGTTTGCGCAAAATGAAGAAATATAGGAAACCTAAGTAAGATATAGTCGTTTTTGGCGTAAAATTGAGCGAACATTTACATTCTTCTCGATTTCGGAAATCCCCGCAGAGGTATTAAGCTCGACCCCGCGAAGTTTTTATTAGTCCCAGAAAGTTTCACAACCTCAAAGGAAGGAAGATCTGTCGACTGCAGACCGCAGTAATTTATAATTCCACCGGCAAAGTTTAACGTAAAGCCGCAGAATGGAACGAACCGAAATTACGTAGTCTCCTGCGAATACTTCACGATAGCTTATTATTGAAAATAGCTTCTTAAAATAGTCGCGGTCGCGAAAGAAATAGCATTTGCATCGGGGAATTAGCGGCACTGTCCGCAAAATATAGATTTGTCACAAGCTTGCGACCGATCAAGGAGCGATCGAACGTTTTGCATATTCATAACGACGAGAGAAATTACTCCGTCGAGACGCACACAGCCCATAGCAGAATGCGGATGACATTTCCTGTCCAGCGACATCAAATTTCTTCAATCATACAAAATTTACACTCACGTGGTCTCTGCGATCTCAGAATTTCGATTCGATCGATCCGTAAACGCAATGCCCGTCGGGGGGATATGTGAGACACGCGAGCGCGAGGTTTCCAAGAAGAAAATTTAATAAAAGGTATCTCGTTACGGTATGTGGCGTGTGTGACGGGGTGGTTCGACGGTGTCGAGATACTTGGCACCTCTTCGACAAGAATATAAGCCACCGTCATCTGGGGTCGAGCGCGAAGAGACACACTCGCACACTCACATTCGTGCTCCCGTTCTCTTCTCTGTTACAGCACACGAACCCAACCACACATGCAGACGCATTCACAAATACGATACCCGTACACACGATCTGCCTCGACTCCGTTCTCTTCCTCCATCAAACGAGTCACTCCGCCATTTCCTTGTAAGCTATAGTAGTGCAAAACTAATTACTATTCATGTCACGAGCAGTTCCCAGCCACGCCCGCACGGGGCGCGAAGCAATGCAAATAAATTATTATAGCGAATATATGAAAAGCCATAATTTTGTATCCGCCGACGTCCTTGTTCGTCTGCTCTTTATGAATTGAAGGCGGTCTTTTGCCCTTGGCAGAATTATCGGCGATACGATTAAAGAGTTGAGAAGTTTAAGTTTAAGAAAAAGGCGCTGCCACATCCGACTTTGGCGCATCGCCAGATTCGCGTATAGTTTTAAAATAAGGAATTCTTATCATGATAGATGGTTTCGGAAGTGCGTACCTACGAGGTATAGTACTTTACCAATATTATTGAAGTTTTGTTTTCATAGTAAACGACCTGAAATTAAGCGGGGAGAGATAATAACGAAAGCTGGTCGCGTAGACTGTAATTAAGGTATACGCTACCGATATCTTTTGAGATAATCTCACTTCGTGAAAAGATAACGAGCGCGGCTTTCCCTGGTCGCGGGGTTAATGAAGACAGCCATTCTGAACTAATGTTCATTCCTATTTCTCCGTTAAAACGGCTTTTGCGCTGGGATAAATACACATTACTGAAATTACTTTGAAGGTATTTGCACAAACAATGAGCTTTTTTGTAAACACGCGAGTTTTCTGCCGTCGTGTATTTTTACGTTCAGGATTTCTGGGAGATGCTCATTTTTATTCCAACGTAAACGAATGAATTCCTCATAAAGCGAAGAATAATAGCGGAATAGTACATATGAAATTGCAGTTATACGCAAATCTGTTTTAAATATGACATCTGCCGTGCTTGATTATAACTCAATTTCCATCCATTATTTTTTTCATGCAATGGAAGAACGTGTCACCAGAATGACGTTCGTGAAATAGCAGATTTATGCCTAAGCTTATTTTAAATTTGACATTTACGCGTATCATACGCGCGTATAAATATAATTCAATGCTGGCAGTATTCCCTAATGCCGATAGAAAATAACGTGCAATGTGATTTTAAACGACCATCAATAACGCTTCGCCGCAGGATTACAGAATCCTGGTTTGGCGAAGAATACATAAAATGAAAAGGTCGCAAGATTAATTTTGTCATACTAGAATTAAGATGTCAAGTGCAAAAAAAATATCTGGCTACGTGTCACCGCGCAAATTATGATGAAAGCCACTCGTAGTTTTTTTAACTTGTATCGCGGAGTAAAAGTGACGATTGCCTCCGGGAGGGAAGTGGCACAACTCATTTACGATGCTAATTACTTCGAACAATTAATTAACTCAGTTATATCAAACTGAATAGAACTTATCGGTCTGCTCGCTTGAGAGGTTCATTTTATATACCTAAACACGGTGCGTCCTCGGTACTTTGCATAAAAGGGAGTAGCAAGATGCTAATTGCCTTCCTACGTAGGAAAGTTTCGTCGGGAACATCGAGCTCTCGCGGAAAATATTATTACCCTTAATCGTGGCTCGATAAACATCGCGTCCCTTGCGTCGCTTCGAAAACACTTGCAATTAAATGAATGCGCAGCACTATTCGGCGAAGGACGCGAAGCAGACAGATAGTCCGCTAAAATCTTGCGCAATACAAGCAATCCAGTCCTAGCTCCAGTGCCGCGTGGTCCCATTTATTTTCAACTGTCAATAAAACGCAAATAAATTCCCGTTGGTTGCCGAAGCTAAATATATTTCGTTCCGAATACCTCCATATCCCCGGTAACAGTCCCTGAGTTTTGTTCGCGGCAAGGGATTACGCGCTGAAAATTCGGCATTTTCGTTTCGCATTTTTTCACAAAAACGAGAAACGCGAAAGTACACATTCATCGTGCATGTTAATAAGCGTTATCAGTGGACTTTCAATGATTAATGAGAAATTTACGTCCTATCTATTTTGAAGATTTACGAATGTATGTGATATTAATATTACGTATTAATATTGACATCTCTTCACAAATAGAGACATAATCGTTTTAGTATCGTATATTTAAATCGCATAAAATATTAATGTAAAATCTCACTTTCTTTCTATTTCTTTCTATTTTATTATATTTAATAGATCAAAATTCGCAATAATTATATATAATATAATCGCTAAAAAATGCGAGTAAATGCAGATATAAAGATATTTATTTACGGTTGGATGATGAGTGGAATTCATGTGCCAAAAGAGATGTATAAATATTGTCCAGATGTGAATTCCCGTACAAATATATGGCATCATTCCATATATAATCAATTTGCTGCAATAAATCCAGTAACTGGGAACATATATTGATTTGAATTAAAATAAAATGCCGCTAGGGATGCGGGGGACCGTCTAACAAATTATTCGTCGGTTTTGCCGACGAATAATTAGTGAAAATATTGACGGTAACATATTGCAGCACAGAGAGATTCGCTTCGTCAAAAGAAACTTGTGAGCTCTCTCTTCTCCCTTCTCCCTTTCTCTCTGTCTCTTTTCTCCCACTTGTCATATTACAGTGATAAAAAAAATCAATTAAATGATAAAGAACATACCATATGGTTCTCTCTTGTTTATGTTCAAGAGGCTCATTCTTTGAATCTTTGACGATAGTTTCGACATATCCATACGCGATATAATACAACGCCATATAACGTTTGAATATCAGTATTGCAAACAATATATTTTTTGTTTTAAATGCTTCAATGCTTGCGTCATAGAGACATGGTTAATAATCGTAACAGTTGTAGCAGGATGATAACAGAATGTAAAATTAATACAAGTTTGTATCATGCAAGCATGACGTTCGCACAATGTAGCCCTACGATATGTCCACACTACAACATAATAGAGAATGCAGTGCGGCATCTGCCGAGAACTTTGCTACGTGATTTGTTAACGAGATGAGGCTGTACGACGCGATTTAACTTTCCTACGAGATGAGGAGATGTAACGACACCACATCATCCGCAATAAAATTAATGTGCATATGAGTCAAGTTAGACATCTAAAGTATTTTGATACAAATCTGATTAACTCGATAAAAGGGAAATGTTTCCGTTTGAATACATATTACAGTAAAAATTTGAGTAAATGTCTATATAATTTAAGACTACAATTTAAGATGGTTACTTTTGAATATATGAAGCGCGCAAATATTTACAAAGCTGTGGAATATACGGTAACGTCTGACGAGCGCGGCGAAGCGTGCATTCAAGCAATTGAAGTCAGAATTAACGTCCTGGAAAATGTTGAAAATCCAGGAAGTGTGATGATAAACGTCAATTTGCTTACAACGGACAGACTTTCCTCCTCGTTGCATCGAGGAAAGATTGTCATCGAGCGCTTTAGAAAATTTATGGGAAATTGAAAATTGTGTCAAAAAAGCGTTTATAATCTATTTGAGCCGAGTTTTATGCACGAATTTATATTAGAACGTTCTGTGAGCTTATTTTGTGTGTAAAAACGTGGGGAGAACAAAATAATAATAATGGAAACTAAATTCTTGGGATTTGCTCTTGTCACAGTTAAACAAAGCACAGTATATAAGATTACATGAAGATGTTTCGGAAACTCTCGGAAAAGGAATTTCTTCGCGCAAAGGGAAGGAAGAAAATGCAGATAGCGCGTAAACGAACAAAATAGGAGGATGCATAATCTTTAATGCCGATTCGCAAAGCTAAGACTTCGGAATTATTCACATTCATTACGAAACTAAATCGCTTTACAAGGAGGAATATTACCTTCGCATCGCTGCATTAAGAGAAGAGAATTTCAGGTAGTAAAATATTCCATGGCGAACCATTTTCACAGATATACTTCTCGCAACGGGTACTTTCCTCCGTCAAGCAACGCAAACTCGATTTAAATATTTTTCTCCCTGCAGTCCACGTGAGATGGTATAAGTTTGGAGCGCGCACAAACTAAACTATCCGAAACCTTTCAACTTTTACGATCGTTAATCGGTGCAGCGCTCCGCTCTCATCATTTTCGAAACTACCTTGAGCGGCAACGACGAACGCGCCCGGAGGACGCTTCGGCTCCAGGCAACCGCAAAACCGCGAGCGAAGGCTTATCGAGTTAAGCCTGGCCAAAATCACGGCTCGCCGCGTCTCGCCTCGGGGCCATAGATATCTTGAGATACTACCGAAATATTCGGCAATTCCATCTGGCGAGAGAAAGCCGCTCGACTTTCGCGGCACAACTAAGTTGATGGGTAATGAAGATAAGAGCGCGATGGGAAAGAGGAAAGTCGAAAGGGAGAGAACGCCGAGAATTCTCCAATTAAATCCGGTGCCCTACCAATTCCTTCTATCTTCTCTCTCACTCTTTTTCCCTCCTTTCTCTCCCCCTCTCTCCTTACGACGTCACACAAACTCCATCCCTCTGTGTGACCGTTATTCTAGAATCTACCGTGTCTCCCTTTTCCTCATTTTCTTTCCTTTCTTTTGTTATCCGATACACTGCCGCCTACGACAGAAATCTAAATCCCCCCTCGATAGCATGGATACTCCGGGTAGTAATTCCGGATTTGTAAATCGTTTTACGTGAGAGCATTTTTTGCTCGCCACCGAATAAATTGCGTTCAGGTACATCTCAATGACCGGATAAAGCTGTTAGAAACGTTAGCCTGCCGACTATCTCAATCACTAGAATCCCCGTTGCGTCTGTTTTAAAAAAAAAACTGCTCTAGGAATTTAAGGCTAAAGGTTTCGCAGGATATATTTGCTATTATAAATAACAGTGCGATAATAATTTAACATAACGTAACATTCTCAACATCCTGTATGTTTGAAGGACACACTTTTTAAAACTCGTGTCACTCAATACTATGCAAAAATACAATTTGATCGCATTGCGATCGCATCATCATCGCGATGCAAAATCAACGTTTTACACTGCGTACGCTCTCGAAATACCTCCACGCTCTACGGGAAATAATCGAAGCACTCGAAACGTTGCGTAGGCAGCGTAGAACCGATATAGGGTGGCTCGCGAAATCTCATTTTTGTCCGATGAATGCACTTCCGGGATAATGTGCGCGAGCGCGCGCGCGGGTGGCGTGTATAAGAGCGGGTAAAAAAAAAAGGGAGAAACTGATAGAAGGGAAATGGGACGGGGCGGTGGCGGAAAATAGGGTGGGCTGCGATAGGACGGGTCGCGTGTGTAGGCCAGAATCGGGGTGTTCCGGGAGGGAACCGGGACGCGCGGAACGTGATTAATCGATGTTACCGAGCTAGACGAAGCGAAAGAGGGCGCCGTGACAAAGGTCGACTTCGCCATGGCGCCTCCACGCATAGCACCGTCGGATTACCGGGACGGTAACGAGTTAACGACGAAGGCCGGCTCTCGTCGACACGACGCAGGCCATTACCCATGACAAATACTGCGCTATGACGTTGACTTTTTCTTTCCATCCGCTCCGCTTTGCCTCCCTCCCTCCCACCCTCCCTTTCCCACCCCCGCCCGCCATCGTATCATTCCGCGTCAGTCGAGGCGACACCGGGCTGCGAAAATGAATTTTTGCTTGGCAACGGACTTTTGTGCGGCACGGAGACGCTAAGCCCGGCCATTAGCGCGACCCGTATCTCATGCCAACCGCAGGATTGCCGGCCGAGCTTTCTTATGGTGTACCTTAGAAACGAGGGATTTGCCTGGAATGGTTCTGGTCTGGTTCTCTTCTAAACGAACAGTAACACCAATTGGTCAATATCCGTCTGTGGTTCCTTAGGATTTACCTTATCGTTTATTCGAGAGACTTTATTCTTATGATAGCAAGTTAGTGAAGTGCGTATTTGAGAAATGATCGTACAACATGTTATTTATATCACCATCAAATCATGAATTTTGCGAGAAATTCACCAACGAAGTGATCGCGTTGTCGTGAGAATATTTCGTTTCCAACAAGAATTGTGAGCGCCGAGTGTGACTTTTCATCAAGATGCCTTCAATTCTGTGAGGATCGCTGCATGCAAATCGACAGGTTGTCAGATAACTTGATAAATCGGAAAACGATGCCTAACAATGCGCTTTTTTAATAGCAATTTTCCTATAAATCCACCATCTAAGGTTAAATTAAGCGGAAAATATTACCGTACGAAAATCTGCAGCATTAAATGCAGCATTTTCAATAGAATTTCTTTATTATTCAACGATACACATATACAAGAGCCGTCTATTTCAGGCAATATGAGATTATATCGTTTACGCTATGCGATCTCCTGAAAATCTTAGCGGCGTTATCACGACGAGTTCATATTATCATCCTTAGAATATGAAGGAGTCGGGGGACGCGCACGCTATAATTGAAAATACCGAAGCGCACTTGAAAATGTCGATAAATCCCTGATACCTCGCCGCCTCGACCGTGGTCGTGACGCAAACCCGATTCGAGGGATACGAACGAAGTTGAATGAGACGGCCGAGAGCAGGCACAGCCCGATGATGGCGAACGGGGGATGAACGAGAGACTGAATGGGGTAACCGCGCATAACACATGTATCGTTGATTTGATGAATTTCAACTCCGTCGCATGCAAATAAACAGAGAGGAGAGAGAGGGAGAAAGAGAGGGAGAAAGAGAGAGAGAGAGATTGTATATTATAATATACTACTTATTTTTGCGTATTCCACATCAGCATTTTCTGGCAATGACAGATTCTTTGACGAATGCGGAGTCAATTTTCCGTTCGTCAAAAATTGGACGGGAAAAGCAATTACGCAGTTAGTTAATATTGGAAATTAAAAACTTCAAACCAATTTAGCTTTAAGATTGTAAATCGTGGACAGAAGGCTAAAAATTGAATAAATTTTAAGTGGACTTTGTTTCAACAAAAATTAAATTTGAGATTTAATTAAAGATATATAATGAAAAAAAACTTAAAAATTGGAATTTTCAACAAAAAAAATAGCTAAAAACTTTAATTTTCTAAATCGCCAGTAAATAATTAATATATGTAATAAATTGTAAGACGACCCAACTGGCAAGAGATGGTATTCTATTTATCACTACGTATCAACCATACGGATTGTGGTCCTCTACGAGTAACAAATTTAATATTAATAATGCGAGGTGTATAATAACCAGAAACTTTAATTTAATATTAAAGTTTCTGATTATTAAACAAGAGATAGTAGTTTCTTCGCCAGTCAATTAAACAATAAATTAAAGAAAATGTATTCGACGATAATGTGTCTGGCAATTTATTGAAGATGTTACATCAAGAACGACGTTTCGATCGTGAATTACAATCCTCCTCAGGTTTATAGAGAGACGAACAAAAAACAATCCGTAGCTCAACCATTGTGCACGCAATAAGTCACATCTATGGAAAGTATTGTTCATCGATATGAAATAGAATTAAAATTTTTGTCAATTTGAAAGACACCATACGGAATTCTAACGAGCACGAATCAGGAAAAACGTCCAAACCACACAATATATGAAACAATTATGATTATTATACACCTCGACCGAAAAATGGTGTCACACGAAACGAATACGTTCTTCTTAACATCATCGGTTATTGCGATAAATATTATCACATGCCTCGGTGGTCGAACTGGCTACGACGCCCGCACGGAGGTCCAGGCTCAAATCCTGGCTGAGGTAATATTTTTCTCAACAAATTCTTAACAGTTTTTGTGATGGGAGGGGGGAAGGGGAGAATCTTATAGATGCTTTAGCATTATTAATATTAAATTTGTTACTTGTAGAGGACCACGATCCGTATGGTTGATACGTAGTGATAAATAGAATACCATCTCTTGCCAGTTGGGTCGTCTTACAATTTATTACATATGTTAAAAAAAATTAGATTCTAGATGTGTTAAAGAATTTTTCAATAATAAAAATAGCGATGCTATTGGAACTTGTTTTATTTTAGATCTCTAGTGACGAAAGTAGACTGTAGAGTTTTCGATTAAGGACAAGATAAATAGATGAGTAGATTTACATGTTATTAAGATCTGAAAGTGATAGCATGTACATTTGTGATATACGAAATACAATACGATAAAGTTTTTAATTTTTGAGCCACAATTTTTGACGGATCATCAATTTCATATCAATTTATACATCGTTTTTTCAAATAAATAAAAAGGAAATCATTAGAAAACCCGAAACGAGACCAAACACGCGTCTATGTGACGTGGCTAGTCATTTACACGCTTTATATTTGTATAACATGACGCACAACTCAACTCGCGCTTTTGACGTCACACCGCACACGTACAAGCCACACAGCGATATTCACGGCGATATGAGAGAAGCATAGGAAAAAGAAAAAAAATTTTTTACGCGAGTGACATTGTAGCCGCAAACTGTCGGGACTAGTAACGATTTTTTCTGCACAACTTTGCGACTTGGAGTTCTGCGAAGCGCGGGTGGATGCGCTTACGACAGAAGAACGTCATTTCATTAGCGATGCGAGCCTTTTCTCTTCTATCCATTCACTTATGATATAGACGCTTCCACGAGCTTTATTACGAACTTTGCCGGCGAGAGATAACGAAGCAGAGATAGACGCGAAAAACATGTTCCCTCGCTTCCCACGTGCTGCGTGGAACCAATCCCACGCAGCGGTACATGCGGCTTCCATAGTCGGCATAAAAATAGAACCTACAACAATGTTTCGCAGCGTTTGCCGCAACGCAATGTTTATTTCATACTTCACGCCATACTTCGCGCTAACCAGCACGGGCGTAGCCTGAATGATTCGTTACTACGTATTGCATGACATTTTTATGAAGCGGTAAAAGGATCTCGGATTTCTCCCCGACGCAAGTTTTGTTAAAAAAAAATAAAAGAAAAAAATAAGCCCCCTATTCTCGTACACTGAGAAAAAAAATTTGTTGAAAAAACAAAATATATATATATATTTAGTCCGGTACGTTCAACTAAAACATTAGTTGGTTTAACTAAAGGTTAGTTGAATTAAAAAGGGTACAGTTCATTCATGTCAACCATCGAAATTTTTTAATCAAGAATTAGTTGATTCAACTAATGTTCAGTTAAACCAACTAATGTTTTACGACATTTTACGTTGAACGTATCGGACTAAATATTTTGTTTTTTCAACAAATTTTTTTTCTCAGTGTATATATATAATAAATCACATACAGACATGAAAGGAAAAAAGTTATATGATTTACGCATAAAGGTTTTCTATCAAAAAGAAATTATAAATTATTATAATGAATAATCGCGGTTTTGTTTAATTGTAATAATTGTAACGAGAGCTTCCGCTCCGAATGCCTTTTTGTTCTTCAATTGTCATCAATTGCGAATGTATAGACGCGAGCACAAAGGGGCTAATTGGAATTACATATCTGCAATTCATGCCGCATGCTTTTGCCGACTTACACGTGACGATCCCAGATACATGTACGAGTGAGTTAAAAATAATTCGTGCGAGCGCATGGAATTAAACGGATCGGCGCGACGTAACAGCGGCGGAGTGCGATTTAAATTGGAGCGCACGGCTGCAGGGATTCGAATTTTGCAACCGGACAAAGGCGATCGCTTGCAACCGACAGTTAAATCGATGAAACGATGCCCGCTTTCATTGATTAGAATCCGGCGTTCAGCCTATGGCGCGGCACGTCCGAATCGAGCCGCAAACTCACGAAACCGCGAGCCAAACGAGTACTAGCGGCAGCTGCGTGCTCGATTGCGTGCGTTCGTACGTGCGTGTAGTTTGGGGACGTATGTCACAACACGGTGTGTCGCGTACACGTATGATGCGTATCCCAGCCCGGCATTCTGCCGACGTACTCGATTGCGCGTCACGCAACGATGATATAAATTGAATTGTGGCGTGGCGTAAACGCATCAACGACGCCGCTCGAGCACGGAGGCGAGCTTCAAGGGTTGCGCCTTTAATGTCTTATCCGAATGAACGAACGAGGTTGGACATCCCGAGCTGAAGGGGCGAACGACCGAGGCAGCGGCAGGGGACAAGATCTACACGGACGGAACCCTCGGTATCGCCTAGTTTGCCGTCGCGATATTTCTTTGTTTATTCGTCCTCCCTCTACAGGAGACGGTACTTCCTCTCTCGACATTTCCTCTCTCGAGCGGGCAGTCCGGCGTTTTCTTTGCTCTCGAAATGCGTCGAATCTGATTACGCGATGTACACGAAACGAGATGTGAAAGTAGAAAAAACGCTTGCCGTTCGTTCGGCGATATTGGCTACTCGATATCGGCCACTCTCCGGGTATGCCGGATAATACTCGTTATTTCAAGATTGATCCGAGCTGAGAATACTCGGTGGAAATCAACTGCGGTAGTAAGACCCGCGCTCTCGCGTAATTTATATGCATGACTGCGAGACGGTATTACCCTGAATCCAAAATATGCCACGAAAATATTCGATATTGCGTATTTGAAAAAAAAATAATGCGCCGACAGTATTCGTTTTGCGTATGAATATTTAGAAAATATTCACGATTCCCTCTAAAAAAATGTTTTCTGTTTCCTTTAACTTACACTACTGTATAAATGCTGTTTGTAAAAGTGTGAAGATACATTTTTTCTTATGGATTTGAAAAAGTATTTCTTATATCCCTCATTATCACTTACATTGAAAAAAAATGTTTGGTAAACTTGTGAGATGCATTTAGTAATACTTATTTTGAAGAGAGAGTATTTGATTATTTATTACTATTTATTTAATTATTTATTACGATTTATTACTACTGGCGATTTAGAAAATTAATATTAAAGTTTATTTGATTATTATTACCGATTATAATAATAGTAACAAAACATTTTGTAATAATTATAAACATTTGTAATAATTATAAGAGTAAATTTTGTTTAGTTGAGGCAACTAAATTATGTAACACTTATTATACGTTTAGTTGAAACTATTTCACCAAGCCGGCTTGGTTAAATTTACTCTTTTATAATTATTAGAAATGTTTATAATTATTATATACAAAATGTTTCGTTATTATTATTATATAATCGGTAATAATAATCAAATACTTTAAAAAAGGTATTATTAAATGCATCTCACAAGTTTACCAAGAATTTATTTTTCAGTGTAGAAAGTATAGTGAATATAGATAGCTCTTCCAACAATGAGATAAATAACTCTTTAACAGTTACCTACTAGTAACTGCTATAATTAACGGTATCACGCACGCGATATCGTTAACAAGACATAAGATACGACAATTATCATCTCGCGTATTATACCCGGGCTTGTTGAAACCTACCATGAGCCTAATTACATACTGCTGCACGTTGTGCAGTGGAATTTTGTACACGTTTCTAAGCCTACACGCATTTGCCGACGTACTGACCTATTTCGCTCGAGGCGGTTCTGCACCGCCCCGAATTATACATTGACTGCATTTCGGCGTTTCTCAACCCGATAACACACCCGCACCCGACATCCTTGGTACCTGGCGATTGCGCCGCGAAATTATGGAAGACCCTGATGAAAAGTTTATCGCGACAGCATACACGATGAGAATATAAACCGCCGCGTCGAATGGAAATTTCACATCGCTGAATAATTCTATTGTATTATACGCGCACTACGCGCATAATTTATCAGGTGCTCTTGCGATAATGATGAGGCACGACCGGGAAGGCACAACACGGACGAGCGATTGATTTTCCCGCACGATTATCGGCACTCTTTCGGTCATTCGCGTCGAGAAAAAGATTTCAATCGTGATTTTGTCGCTTCATCGCCGAGTAGGATGTAGGTGGATGTAGGTGCGACGATTTCGTCGTGCGAAGGCAACAAAAGAGACGGCAGAATGCAACGCACATATATATACGCGTACATCTCGCGCGCGGTCTATTTGAAGAGAAGTGTTCGATACATGGAAGTGCTCACGACTTTTTTTCCTTCCATCTCGCCGTTGACCGGACTAGGTGAACCTACGCAAATAGTGAACGAACGATGAAAGTTATAACGCTCAAATTTGGATGGTTGATTTTTATTCGTGCCGCTCAACTTCCCCCCGGGGCTTTCACTCGGACTTTTTCTCGTTATCCTGCCGTATGATTGCGGAGGGTGACGATAACGACCTATTGTACCACTCTCTGCTTCGCGGTAGCAAAAAGGTACCGCGTATGACGTCACACCTTTTAGCAGAATTTTTTTAATTCTTGACAATAAATATCTCTCGTTAACGAAATTTTAAATCAAAATAAAAATATCGTCAATTAACAATTTCGCTCGTTTGCTGATTTATTTCGAAATTAATTGCAGAGTACCTTCATTAGGGGAAAGGCTGGCGCTAAAATAATAACAGGTCGAGTAGAATGGCCTGTTTGACGTACCGTGGGAGAGAAAATTAAATGTCACGCGTAATGAAACTTTGAGCATCAGATTTTGTGCTCGTTCATAGTTCTCAGTCATTCACGAGAACGGACTTGTAGATGGGATGCGTCAATGATAGAAGCGGCAGGAAATACGGAGAAAAAGGATTCTAAAAAGAAAGGAGAAGGCTATTGGATGGTAGACGTAGCCTTTCGACCTCGAGTTCCGTTTGATCTTCCCTCAGAGACAAACTGTCGTCTTCTTACGTCTCACCGACTTCCTAGCGCGGCATCTGCGCTTGCATTGTAACCTAGCTGCCTGCAGCTATGTTCCCTTTTTCTTTTATCTTTTTTGCATGCACAATTCTCGCCTACTGCTTTTGCGCCGGCTTTTCTCTCATCGCTTTTATCGTTCGCGTACTTCATGGTGGGCATTGCAACAAGCCCGGCCGCACCTTGTGACGCGATGCGATAAGAATATGACGTTGTGTGCCGTGCTCGCGAATAAAATCGTTAAATGCACCTGTGCAATTTTCGGGACAAATGCAATGCGATCTAGTGCGCGTCCTTTACACGGTGAAGTAATGTGATTTGGAATTCTGTAGATGTTTCGAAATCGTGCGTGGAATGTGTTGTGTCTACGTTAACTTTTGTCATCTAAAACAAAATGTACGAGGAAAAATTGGTACCCAAAAATATATTTCATGGACCTACAATCCCTAGCTTTATATAACTATCACCGCGAATATTTATTGCTAAATGAATCGCGCAATACCAGCGCGTCGACACCAGCACTCTCATCATTAAATCTGCGGTTTGCTTTACTCACATTTGCTCGTTATCGTCCGTTAGCGCTCTGCGGAATTTCCCACCACGCAGAAATGAAAATGGCATTGCCGAAGCGTGAAAATGAAGAGAGAGAAAAAAAGTATAGGATAATGGTTAGTACGATGAATATCACTTGTTTCAGCGCTGCATGACGCTCGCAATTTTTGAGGCGTGATAAACTATTCTTGGCACATTTTGATTAAATCCACGCATTAGCAAAGTTTCCACTATTATAGAAATATGGAACTGTCGGAATCACCAGAAATTCGAGTAATTAGCGTGCACGTGGGATTTCGTTGAGCTCAAATTTGTATACGTCCGAAACTTTTTCATAATCTAACAACAAATCGTGTGTTTTGCATGCAGTACTTTTAATTTGTAACATCAGAACTTTTTCAATTTAATGCTCGTTGTAATTTTCGTTTATAATCGTTCTATAATGCAAAAAATATTTAATTTAATTTAATTTTTGGATTTTCACTTTCGAATAGTAGTTCATTATTTTAATGTTATATGATATTTAAGCTTGCGTATGTTGGTGTTATACTTTCTTTGATAAAAAATGTTCCTATTTGAATCGTTTTGATTAAATAATGCATTTCGTGAACGTTGAAATCATACATACGCGATTATTTGCACAGCGATAGTCGATAGAGTCCTAGACGCTACTAGATGCGTTAAATGTAAAAGTCGAACAGAGTGCATTCTATACTTTCGCGTTTGACGTCCCAGTAAATACAACCGTTGCGTCCTGAATTCGAAAGCAAACTGTCAGCACCAATACCCAGTATAAACTGGCATTGGATGTACATCCCGATAAGAACTTGGTTCTCCGCTTGCCGAATCGATCTTCGTGCGAGTCTTTACGCAAATAGTTTTAGCGTCACTGCATCGATACATCTTATCAATTATCTGCATATGCGTTAATAGTGGATGTTGATTGACTGTTTGATCGTTCGAATTATATGAGAACTAATAGATAATAAAAATAAAGATATTTGATATTGTTTGTAAAATAGTAATAAATAAGTGTAAATAAATATAATTTTTACATAAATAAAATAATAATTTACACTTTCAATGTGATATAACGTGAGACGAATTCCTTTAGAATTCTAATGACATCAGGGACTTCCCATTTCATGCATAGATATGAGCAACTCTGTCCATTGATCATAGTTATAATGGTGACGGGGTCACTATTTGTTAATTCACTGTATTAGTAAGATAGCTATTAATGTCCCGAAGCTTTCAGATACGTGAAAGGAAAAAAATATAAAAATGGAAATTTATTATTGGTGCGTGAAAATCTGTAAAAACCCGCTACGCCGACTCTCATGGTTTTCGCGTGAGAGTAGGTACACCAACGTTCCACCAAAGTACTAGCGAGCAGGAATTATACGTCAGGCTAGATATTCATGCGCAAATGTTTCGCATTCTGAATTGAAACCCGTCGATTACCCGTCGCATCATGGCTCGTCGAGGTCGATTATGCGATGCCACGCACGACTGCCTCCTGCTAATGCTGCGATCTTGCAGTCCGTCGGTGCGGCGTAGCCCTCTCAAAGCACGCAGGTTACAAATTACAGGCGCCCCGACGCCGGTGCCCTCATGTCGCGACGTAAAATTATGATCTCCCTCTCACCTCCAATTAAGCCGACCGCCCACGCTCGCTTCCCTGTCGGCACTCGATCTTCTGAAAAGCTCGGCGGGCGCTCTCGTGACGTCAACATGCCACGGCTCTCAGTTTTGTTTGTCCCGAGATTTCCCCTACGCATATTTTACCGCGTAGGGGATACAACGAACATTATTTCAACGTCGCAATTCTATATATCTTCTACGTGATGTAACTGATTGTTGTGAAGCTTCTTGATTTTCGGAAATTTACTATTTAATTGATTTAACGAAAAATGAACTGAATTCTTGGTAAAAGAACAATTAAAAAACCAATTTTTAATTGTTTCTTTAGATTATCTTTTTTTAAGGAAAATTATAATCTACAATCTTTTCGAATAAAAATATAATCAATATATATTCCAGATAATGAACCGAATAGAGTAGCGCGAGTTTCGTATAGTACCTATACAAAGCGCAGGAAGAGAACGGATCGATGGTGCGTATCAATCCGAGAGGTTTCTATCGATTGGAAATTGCCCCACGTTGCAAGCTGTACTTCGGAATGAATGATCCATGTGTAGCCGACAGTGCTAACAATGAGAAATACAAACAGACCTCAGGCTGCCTATAGGTTGGATCGCTAGATTTCATTGCGTCGAGATGAGTCACTCCAATCACGTTCAATTATGGGCGAAGTACTCGAACGGATTAGATCGATCGACATCGTCATTATCCCTTGATGAGTACGAAACTCTTGATGTGAAAAGGATGAACTAGCTATCGCGATATTGTCAGTTCAAATTTGAATTTCGTACATATTTGTGCTATCCATCTCTCTTTGTTGATGCCCTATATATTGATCATTTCCGAGAGTTTATATAAAATCGAATAAACTACACAAGTCTATTTAAGCATTTATTATATTGCATGAGTGGACACAAATTTATTTGATTAAAAATTATGTGTAGAGCATTAATATTTAATAATATTTAATAATATGACCATCAACATCAATTTCGTTGTACTTCATTTCACACGCATCTATAATAAAAATATCGTTTCAAATCTGCATTCGGTTAGGTCAACCATTTTTTTGAATGTCAAAATTAACAAGTTGAGAAAGAGTGAGAGAGGGACAGATTGTTAACCATACGTGGGAACACGGACAATACGCGACAACAGAACCGGCCAGATCGATTTTAGCACGGAACTCAGTTCTCGATACGAAGCATGTCAACTCACTGTAAATAATGACGTACACGGTTTTGCGACAGACATGTATCAATCTGACAGACCTGTAACTGGCGTCCTCGCGTTTATTTTAATTAATCCATTAATTGATTCAAAGCATTGCCAAAATTGCGTGAATGGAGATTTGTCGCTCACAATCAACGAACTACACAATACAAAGTGTGTACGTTACTTTGATGTCGAAACTAGAAACTCATATGCTACTTTATGCGGGCGCCATGTCGTATTATCGGACACCTATTGGTGTTCTGACATGCAAAGACGGCAGTTCAAAGAGATACATGTCATACCGTATCATGATTGGATAACGATCAATTTTATTGAATGCGCAAATGCTGGAAGGTAATCATTTAAGTAGAAAAGAAGCTAAATATAAAAAATATAAAGTACATAATGTAGAATTATATTGGAATAAGTTTTGACAATACAAATAATGTGCATAATAATTAGTGATTACATTGTTTCAGAATTTGATACAATGTAATAAAAAATTATTATTATTATTATCTCTGAATTTCAGAGATAATAAGAGTCATATATTCAATTCCGCCATTTTAAACGACGGTCTTATAAATATATTTATGCGTCATATACGATATTTTATGGCATTGTTCGTTTTGTCATTCATTGTATAATGGTTACTAGTTATAAGATTTAGAAAATAACCAAAATTGAGTGTTATTTGCAACCTCACAACAAAATAATTAAAATATCGGTCAGTTTGTTTTAACTAAAACTAATTCTCGTTTCTCATCACGACACGAACTCATTAGTACGTAATTAACAGTTTGTTTAAAATGATG
Organism: Aphaenogaster floridana; assembly: GCA_003063835.1. Taxonomy (NCBI): domain Eukaryota; kingdom Metazoa; phylum Arthropoda; class Insecta; order Hymenoptera; family Formicidae; genus Aphaenogaster; species Aphaenogaster floridana. The sequence continues at coordinate 415,546 of NJRP01000032.1, forward strand.
AGCTTTGCAGAATTAAACGATGTAGAATGCAATATCGCATGTAGTTTAAACGCATTATCTCTCATTAATTGAACCATTTATAGATTATGAAATACTGTATGTCCTAAATAAACAAAAGCTCTAAAAATAAAAAATTACTGAACGTTTTCGTCGATTTCTCTTTGCCCATGTTCTGCTGAATAATCTCTATGCGTGACTAACATTCTTCAGCATCCCGAAACTTTTTTACTTTTACCGACACCGGGAAAGAGCAATACCTCGCGTTTAAAGTCAGCATATTTGAAAACTCTTCTCGTCCTAGAATGCAACTATTCGAAACCGACAGAGTATACAGTGTGTCGAGAAACTTCAGACTTCACTATAGGACAGAGTAATATTTTCCTGTACATTTTAGATCTTTTTCTTTCTCTATCGAGTTCGTCCAAGTTTTCACTCGTGAGTGAAACACTTCCCCTTTTTTATCATCTTTAGACCATGAATCATCACGCGTGTACAGCACACGATTAATATTAGACATATAAAAAAATAGTTCATACATCGTGAATCAAAATTGATTATGACAAAGATACAATCCAATGCGCACGCTATTTTTAGAACCTTTTTTCACGGCACTTTATTATCCATACTTATCTTGCCAAATATTCGGGACTAATCGCGGGATCAGAACTTTCATCAGGCACAAAAGAGGTATCATTACCGATGAATAGGATCCCGCACGAACGAGGCACCAACTTCGTGCGCGTCCGATTTCTCTTGCGACTATTCTCATCTCTACTCCCTCTGTGTTATCCCTTGCTCTTCCCTATAACTCCGAGCGGTTCCTTTTCTATTTCCCCTAATGAATATCACCAATAATAGTAATAAGAGAGAACGGTAGAACTCCAATGGAGGGTATAGCGCTGTCTTTATTTGACTTGTTTACGACTCCTTCGTCACTTCTGCGTAATATTCTTGTTAAAGCTGGGAGAAATACTGCGCGCAATCTACGACAGAATGTCACAAGTTTCATTAATTAAGGGGAAGCGTCTCTGAGTGAGTGCCACCGTCGTCGTTTGCCGTACGTGAACGCGAACGGTAGCACCTGATAGTGTTAAGTAGGACTCGCAATGTGAGAAAGGACTAATATGTTCCAGAGATGACATCCCGACTAATGCTTGACTGTTAATAATTACCACAACAACTGAATTTCTGAGTTATATTTAACGTTCATTATCATAGTTGACCAAATATTGAAGGGATGAATCTTGATCACTCTACAAAAATTATTTTTCTTTACTTCACTTCTTACAAATTGTCTGCGTGATTCTCAAATATCCAGAAAGGAAAAAATATTACTTTAATTTGTCAACTCTTTTATGCAAGTGTTAGTTTAGGAAAAGTTCTATTGCGCGATGTTTAACCCTCCGAGGCCACACCTCTTTTTTTAATACGCCCCGGCCACACTGGATGGTCGCCATCCAGATGGATTCAAAGTCTCATAATTCCAGTTAATGTGCACCAATAAAGTTGTAAAAATTCATGAAACATCTTAAGGGTGTTGTTCAAAAATATGTATGGTGCAGAACCCGAAATGTGTTCCCAATTTTTTATAAAAAATCAAAAAGGAAAAAATTTGGAAAAATGACTTTTTTAATTTAAAAATTCGTTTTTTTTAGATTCCATGTTAAGTAGCGCCCATTTAGGAAATTATGTAAAAATGGTGTTATTTTAAGGGAAAAAATACGTCACACCCATAATAATTTTCAAATGTTTACCAAACATAACTGACATGGCTCAAAGCCTTTCTACTGCACGGATCTTCGAAAGAGAAACTCAAACTAGGAATTCTAGGTGGAGGGACACTGATTGTATAAAGCCTATCTTAAAAATATCAGGGCTGAATTTTTGTCTGGGTGGCCGCTACCCAGTGTGGCCTTTAATATTATAATAATATATATGGATAATTTAAGCACGATTTCATTGTCGACTGTTTATTTTTGGAGATGGAAAGAAGACAATGTCTACATTATTCAACGGTGACAGCTGACAATAATTGCTTTGTTAATTGTAATGTCAGACATGCGGAAACCCGATTCGTGATCTCACTTTCGTGACACTCTCCACGAGGTGGAGAGACATCACCCAGCATTTACCAAACATGATCCCAACTCGGGATTCGGTAGCACGCGGACATTGAGCCTGAAATTGTGAGATTGACCCCGACTTCAACATTGCTCCGAATGCAAATCGGATAGTTTACACCAACGCAACGGCTCGAGACGCTTTCAGATTACATCTCCTGATGTATGTTCGAGGACGCCTGACGACAGCGAGAATGTCAGAGTCCGGTATGTGTTAGCCCCAATCTAGAAAATGACAGGGTGCTTACGTGGCAATGCCTCGTGGTCCAATTACGACAGAGAATTTCTCCTATTAATTTCTTTCATGTTGAACAAGCAGGGAAAACGAACGAAATACCGTCAAACGCACGTTTCGCTAAAACTTCAACATAAACAGCAACAAATTATGCAAAATTTTCGGGAGCTATTGAAACGATTATTATTGTAACTATTGTTACCGTGGTTCCTGCATACTTGAATAAACAATGATTCGATGGATACGATTCAATCAAATGTACGTAATGAAGCGTACGTATTATCATTACTGTTTATCATGTTTTCGCCCGGCGCATTATGCATGCGAGAAAATTTACATTCAAATGCATTCTGACATTTCGAAATTGGTTCCGTTACGTACGCCTGATTATAGCGGGGGTTTTAATTCGCGGACGTGAACAATAAAATCCCTGTTTTTCGTCGATCTGCATGTCCCGCGGCGAAAGCGCTGACAATAGAATGATATCCATTACTTCGCTTCGTGTACTCGCTAATAACCCTTGCCTAATAATGCAATCTATTAACAAGCGTGACTAGAGTGCAGCGGAATTCCTCTGTACTATTCATACGTAAATAGCTGGCCACCGTGTTATAGGGATCTGTAGCCGACGAAACGTTTGTTACTTATCGGATTGTTCCGGATAGTTTCGTGAGTCTGTGATTTTGATCCTCAAAATGACATCACGTTCCCCATCGGAGTCAATGTACTGTCACCGACATAGTTGAAACGTGATATGCGCTGTTACCGGATCTAGAACTACGTTGGAAACTCCGTTTTCACAAAGGCTCCGACGTGTAACAAACGCAACACGTAACATACTTGTCCTCTTTGAGGGGAAGTACATAGCTAACAACTATATGGTATTTTTACTGAGCGCATTTAATAATAGACAGTCGACGAAAACTTCACGTTTCCTTACTCTTTAATATGAAAATTTTACTGTATGCAAAACGTGTACGTTAACGTCCGTAAATAATGCATGATTAAATGAGGATATTTTTCCAGCTTTTTAAGGTAGTTGCGAGTTAAATATCGTCAATTGTTTTTACTATTTGCGCGGTCGCTGCACAATGGGACGGAAGTTATTAATTGTTTGCTTCTTTTCCATATTCGTGTACAAAGGTCGCGGAAGTCTGAGAATTAACGGTGACCCGGCGAAAATTCATTGGTGACCCGGGGACTAAAAAATATGAATCGCGAAAGAAAGAACAATACTCGTGAATTTAAAACCATCCAAGATGGCGGTCTAATTAAGAAGCACCACGAGGTAAATATGAATGTTGAGCGGAAGCAGTACACGAACATAAGAAAAAGGGACGGGTAGAAAGGAACGAGTTACATAGTTCATCCGGAATGTCAGACTTCCTACTCGTGCATCTTCTTTTATTTCTAAATGGGAAGATAAGACCGCTGTGCTGTGCATTATAGATAAGTGTACATGAAAGCATGCAAATCTGCAGCATTTTAAACTCGTATTTTATTCATTATAAGTGCTGACGCTGTAATTTTAAAATAGCACAAAACAAGAACTGCGAATATATTTCCGAAGATGTGTTTTTAGTTAATCTAAAAAATTACTACGTAATTATTTGACAAACAAATTCCTTAAAAAAACAAATTTTCTTTGACACGTTTAATATTTACAGTGAACGTAATTACTGATTACTATCTAAATTAGGCGAGTTTCCGTGGTCCTTATTTCTTGAGATGGAAAACGAAATGTTATAACGCGGCGGAATGTTTAGAAAGGGGCAACGAAGTCTGAAATTTTACAACAGAGGTAGAGAATTACTCAAATCTGCGTCCCCTACGAGCAAATGTCGCCAAAAGTCGTAAAGTGGTAAGATAGGGTGTGCGGCGATAGGCACGTGGCTTGAAATTCCCCGGGACACAGTTTGCAAATGTTCTACCGAAATAACCCCTGGAGCATAGTCCCGAAAAGATTTTCCTGTGTTGGATCGAGTGGTTCGTGAACCGAAGAAAGCAATATCTACACAAACGATTCAACTACATCAGTTCGAATACGGTACACATGTGGTCTCGCAGATTCAATTTTTCATTTTAATGCAATAACCAATTGTAAAGCTCGCAGTATAAAAACATTGATTTGCAATAATATTGAACAACGAGAGCGAAATATATTACAATACCGTGTATCAAAGTTCGTAAAATGAGAAAAATCACATGTTAGTGAAAGAAAGCAATTATCGTTATTTTAATGGCCTGAATCTATAAAAAAAATGAAAGGATATCAAGAGGAAATATTTCGAAAATATTCTCTTTCGGGAAACTATGTTTGTATTCTGTGAGATTAAACGAAAGATAAACCGCCGTGTTTTACGCAGTTGCATTGCAGTTAACGTGACTGAGATTACTTCGACATGTATGCGCGAAATGTAACTCACACGCGCGTCGTCGCGTACGGTATTACAAATTCAAATGCAGCACTCATATTGTCAGAGTTATGTTCCCCAGAGGTGACTTGTCACAGAGTCGACATTTCAGAATGCGCGACCGTAACCCCTTGTACCGATATGTAAATACAACTGATGGAGATCTCGCGGAAGTCTCGCCGGAGCACATAGAACAGTGGACCGTATCATTTGGCGATTGAAATGCAGATCTCAATGCAGATTAATGACATCCCAAAGTAGATGCGTGCTCGTCGATCCGCTAGACGTGCTTGCCTACTCTGACAGAAATGATATAACGCTCGCGATCCTCGGGTCTTCCGCAAGATGATATACGTGAACCTCATGTCGCACGATCGCGATACATATTTCTGTGAAAACGCAAATTTCTTTTGTGAACGTTTGTAATTAGTCATTAAATTATCAAATCATGTGCAATATTTTTGTGTGCATAATTTTACATATACATATATTAAATTTATATATTCTTAATTATATACATTATATATATTACTAATTTTAAAACAAAAAATATGTCACAGATCTCTGCATCAAAATCTTTCTCTCGTTTTTAGGAATGAATTAAAGTTAAAAGCATACAAATATATAGAATCAAAGGAAATGCATTTTCAGAGGAAATGGAGGACATCTAAAATTTCACAAAGAGGATTTGTCTCTGCAGTAACTCGATAAAGACTTTTCACACAAACAGCGCGAACGTGTTCGCACTGTGTTTTGTACATCGTAAAGGACCGACTTACAACTGACAAATCGATTTTCCAATAAAATGTATTTGCGCCCGTTTTGCATCGATGATTATTACATCATAAAGCAAAGCGTACTATAATAAATTTCGCTTTAACGATCGATAAGGAGGACTGCAAATTGAATTATTAAATTTCGATAGCAGAACTAAATTGATTGGAAATAACTATGCGTAGTACTTGTCACTGACTATATCTCTCTTGCCATGTATTTGAATATATAAAATAATTAAATTGTATAATGTTTATTTAAATTGTATATAATATATATAACATATATATAATATTTATATATATATAATATTTATTTGCTTATGAAAAGGCTTTGGAATCTTTTCATTTTGTAAAGTACTACTAAGAAAATTTATTAAATATCATCACTACCAATTTAAAACGATTTTATACATCCAACTTTGCAAGTTCCCAACTCCGCTTAATGGGTCTCAGTGTCGAATATGCAAGTTAGACATGCGCTGTGCCTTGCGTAACTGTTTTTGTCAAAGGGATATGCAGGTGTAAAAGCGAGTGGTATCTAATTAGAGGTCAGCTTTGCTAGTCGACCTTAATTCACCGGTTGAGACTCACTTTTCGTTTGTCCGCCCTTTCTCTCGGCTGCATATATCTATAGCACCATTCGGGTTTAGTACACGGCTGCATTACGTATCTCGCATAGCCGTTTGTGCATTGCAAAATAGAAATATAGAAGCAAAAAGGAATTGTTAAACTCGAACAAGAATACAAGCGATTCAGAGACATAGACTTGAAATAATAAAAGAGCAAATATATAATAGTGTTGCGGACTATTTTATATCTGAATGTATCGTTTAATCATTAAATTTTCCAAAGTCGAAACACACAAAGGAATAAAAGTAAAATTATTTTTTTGCATGTAAAATTACTTTTTCTGAAAAAGCGATTCAATACGATGATACGATGACGAGAACTGCAGATCGAGATATTTTTTTAAATGTCGCTCGATTATCCTTTCGATTCTCGGCACAGCGTGGACTGTTAAGATTCGCGCAAATGATATGGATCATTCGAAAAATTGCCTTGGCGGTATCGAGCCCTCTCTATTGGCAATAACAGTGCTCTACCTTCCTCTCCCTTCCTTTTCTATTACGCAAAGATTTATTTTCCTCGAGGGATGAACGATTTCCGCAGATGGCCGCTACGTGACAATATAAACTTTAATCTACGCATCATGTCTCTCGCCCTATCTTTCCCATATACAATGACAAGAATGCAATATCTGCGAATTGATTGCGTATAAATCTCTGATTAATTTTTCGAATAACAAATATTTCATATTTCATAGCAAGATGTTTCTGTTGCATAAATTGATCACGTAATCGCGAGAAATTTCCACCAATAGAAACGCATGATTAAATAACACTTCATTTTAAACGGTTTTAATTTTTGATGATGTCATAGCTAGCAGTACACATAAAAAAGAATTAAATTAACATAAAAAAGAATTAAATTAAATTCCAGACACACATTCTGATATTCGCAGTGCATCGCATAGAATGTAATTGCGTTGTAAATGGTTGGGAGTACGCCAAGCGTCTGTACTACTATGAAAATTTTGTTTTTCCCTTTATGGCATTCTAATCTAATGTAATTATTCGTGTAAATGTCGGAGAAATAGAGAACCGTACTAAAATTCTATTAACATTTTATTAATATCAATAGAAAATAGAACATTCATTATCACCACCGAAAAGTGATTTCCTTATCAATAAGTATATCAGGAATAATTCGATATAAAAAATATTTCAATACGACTCGCCTTGAAATTTATTTTGTGATAAAATTTCAGTTTAATTTCATACAGATTATTTAGTAAGGATTATATTCTATCGTTTGTAAATGTTATATTTAGTTGATTCTGTTGTCACATCAGTAGTCGTCAAATTACTCTTTCACAGAAATTATTTGTAGAGTTGAGTCAAATGCAATGTTTGTTGAAATTACTGCCGCTTTTAGTTTCAAGAGTTACCAGATCGAGTGGCAAACTTTGTCATCTTATTACGTGCAACATGAGTTTCCGAACGTTATGGTAAACCGTAGTAAAAGGGTTGGCCAAAAGCAAGAAAGTCCGAGCATGCCATTATTGAACACAACGCCTCTGTAACAATTCTATTTTCCCAACATTGGTTTACGCTTTACCGGCGCCAAATGCGGTATTAGTTGCGAGTTTGATAAAAGAGTAACATTCCTTCTCGCGGAAAGTTCACCTTCGCTCTCACGTGTTTTGCAGAAGAATAGTTTCAAGAATATTCTTTCGGAATGTAAAACGAAACCAATGCTCCTCTAGCCAATCTTCCAACTTACAATACAATTCCTCGAGAAACAGAGAATAAAGTTAAGATCTGATGTGCCATTTGATCGGAACTGTTGAGCCGAGATAAGCTCCACTTTCAATTGTCGGCTTTCAATTGCAGTCAGTTTTATAAACGGTCCTGCGTAAGTCATGAATTTTTACGAGCAATCGACGCTCGTAAAAATTGGTCATAACCTCGCCGTAGACACAGATATGGCCGTAAGGAATTCATGATCGATACGGGTACGTTTGGAAGAAAACGAAGCAAGGAAGGAGAGAGAAGGAGAAACGCGGAGGATGAGCGCGAGATACTTCTCCGGAAATTACGCTCTCTCTGCGGAGGCAGCACTTCCGGTCTGGCTATATATAAGTCGTCCCCAGTAAGAAGAAGAACCGCGAACGGACATAGCCCGTAAACTTTTCGTGTCCGAAATGTTTTGTCTGCAGCGTTTTAGGTATCCCTAAAAATACATCGTTACTACACAGCCGGTCCAAATATACGTATAGTTTCGTCAGATGATCACTGTCCCGAATCGTCCAATGCATATACATTACATAGATTTTTGAGCGAGTAAAAACGTGAATTGGGAATGGCTTTATTCATTGTCCTTTTATGCGCAATAATGAGTGATATTGTAATGCTCTTAAAAAGATGCAATATGTATGTATAATTCAATGCAAATTTTCGCTCGTTCATATACATGTATTATAAAATGCTGTTATTTATTCATTTTATGCGTATCGCGTAAATCGGATATTGTTTTCAACGTCGGACATGAAATATATTTAATGAACCAAGAAATTCTATAGGTACACAAAAACGATACTGCATTCGGGTTCGGGAAAGTATACACACCTACCAATTAATATTAATAATAATAACATAAGGTAATCAGCGATTGGTTGTCAAAATGGTATTATTTGTTTCACCCTGCGCGTGACTATATCCGGATTTTGAAATAACGGAATAGTGTTACGTAACCATTCGTTTGACATACATCCGAGTATCGAACGATGAGGCTTTCAGTTAGCAACATTTCCGCGATTAAATACTGATGGTACCTATATACATCTCCCTCGGGAACTTCCGATCCCGTTTGTGTCCAGAGTTATTATTTATGACCATCTCATATATTTGGACACAGGAGAGCCAATAATGTACATATTGTTAGAATGAACTTTGCTTGTCAACATTGTTGCGCGTAAAACACTCTACGGATTATGCAGTTATACGATTGTCAACGTTTTCAATGCGTTTTCTTCTTTTTTATGTGCAGCTCGTGGGCGGCGAATTCGACATGGAGCTGAATTTCGTGATACAGGACGCGCAGAACATCAGGCACATGCTGGAGCTTCTCGACCATTGCCCACCCAATCTCCAGGTAAGCGAGCGACGTGATGTTAAACTAGGTCGAATTAATTACGCGCGGAAAATATCCAACGTAAATCCAGGGAGAATGCGGTGCAGAGTATGGGTAAGCGAGCGCCCGTCGATATCGCAATATCGGTAATTGAAATTGAAAATCTATTGTGTGCATGGGCGCCCTTACAACTTTTTTCAAGGGGGGGCAGAGTGTAAAACTTAGGGTTGCCAAACAATTTCTTCAAATAATATTTTTTTATAGAAATATTTATGTAGATTTTTATTTTTAATTGTATAAATTTTAAACTAAAATTATCTGATTGTCAATAAAATCATTCTAAATTGAAAAAATTAAAATCCAGGGGGGGCACATGCCCCTCTTTGCCCCCCCTCATGGGCGCCCCTGATTGTGTGTATATGTATATATGTGTATAGACATATATATATATCGCAGACATATACATGTGTGTGTGTGTGTGTGTGTGTGTGTGTGTGTGTGTGTGTGTGTGTGTATATACAACGCGCTTCTTGCAGTGTTCTCGAGAATGTGAAGAACATGAAGATAGAAAAGTGATTTCTGAGATCCTTCTCGGATATCATCGAGTTACACTATTGCGTCGGAGCTGATCGAAGAGTCTCAAACTACTCAATCTTCCCCTTGTCTCGACAGTTCTTGCAATAGACTGCAATTTATATCACTTTATGAGATTTTTCATTTCTCACTATTCGGTTCATCTAATTCCTTTCACCGTCTGTCAACACTTTCTAAAAGTAATTGAATCACGATTTTTATTTCATATTTCAATTTTTACTTTGCAAATCACTGATCAACAAAAATTAAATGTCTCTGGCAAGCACTGCTTAATTTAAGTACGTAGTTTAGCATATGTGCAAGGCAAATATTTAACAATTCAAATATTTCAATAATATTATGTTTACCGCGATTGGTTTTTTTACTACCGCAGAGCTTCCTATATCGCCTATTCCTTCTGTCGCAATAGAATAATTCTGCTGTACTACTGAATATGAATTATCTCCAATAAAAAACGAAGCGATCAATACCGTGCATCACATGTACGCTGCACACGCGTCAAATAAAACTGCGGTAATTGAAGTTATGCGAAAAAAGGGACTTTTTTTAATACTGAAATTGCAACAGCGAAACGCCGCGCCGGTATGATGACGCATTTTGGGAAGGAAAACTGTGGAGTGTAAAGGCACATGTATGAATTTCTGGATTTCTCTCTTTTCTGCCTTTCTTCCTATCGCTACCTCGCTATTTGATGCGAAAAAAGAACGCATAGCGTGCGTAGGACACGCACAATCTCGGCGTACAAAAGGATCGGAATCCATTACGCGGCAAATTTTTCTCGGATAAAAACGAGATTTTTTTTTTCGATCACGTAGCATGAGATTTATCACCGCTTTGAAGCATCGTCCGCATCCTCCGCTTTTCGTGCTCGTGAAACATCCAGAGGCGCATCGATTCACAGTGAGGAAAAAATATGATCTCGCGATATCGTACTATCAATAAAAAAATAGCCTGGTGTAATCTGATCGATATTGATCGATGTAGATGTATATCGAGTATCGGTATATAATAACTGACCAAGAGAGCAGTGATTTGTCAAAATATTACTGGCACAAATAAATTGTCCAGTCCATTTTAACAAATTTAACACAAATCTTTAATTCTCCAATACGGTAAAATGCGTTCCTATTAATTAATAAAAAATAAGCGCTTTAGTTATTTTATTTTCAGTGATAATTTAATTTGTCCTGTTTTAACTCGATTTTTAATAAAAATAAACATTCCGAACAATTCTATTTAATTAAAGATAAATACGCAACTATAGCTTTAAAAAATGTTTACAATCGAGTTTTATTTTTATAATGTAAAGATATTTTGTTTTAATTTAGCACAAACGCATTTGCAAATGGTTAAAATTCGAGTGTTATTTTATTTAAAACAAACAACGTATTTTCGCGAAGCTTAGGTGCAAAGATTAAAGAGAAAGACTTTCCGCAAAAAGCACCATCTGCTATGTATCTTCGAAGTTCGTGTACGCCTTGCTTCGTTAAAAGCGGCGTACGACTCGGCGAGAAAGGAAAGTAAGGATGGCGAACTTTTGTAAATAATAGCGGGTCCTTAGCCGCCATGTCGGGTGGAGGAAAATCCGTTTACGCTTTCGTCGCTCTTCGCAAACTCATACACGACACTTGAGCTTTCGCTGCAAACTTTTGGCGTGAAAGTAAATAGAAATTTAAACTAGATGGATAGAATAGACAAAGTTATGAACGTTCTGTTCCTTCGCTAATCATCCGTGGTCGCCTGTCCTTCTCCCTATCAACGAAAACCACAAATTGCTGTGCAACAAAGACAGTTTAAGTCGAAATCAGATTTACGTAAATTCGTTGTCTACTAAAAATTCCTGCCCAGCTAAATTACCGAATTCCTAAAATTTCCAGCAGCACTGCGATTTACGCGAAAACTGGAAAGCTGTCGTATCTGGCAGCTGTAGCTGAAATGAGAATTAATTTGTACTATATACGCGGCTAGAAACGCTCGTTTCAGTGTGGAACAATCACCGCATATAAACGTTAAGATGCAAGTCCATGGCGTAAAAACCGAGCCCACTTATTACATACAAGATGTTTCTATATACCCTTTCCTTATACTGCAAAAAATATTTATGTGAAATTACATGATTATGCTGGGTTTTTTTCCGACCCAGCATAATCATGCAATATTGCTACCCACATGGAAAATTGCAAGTGATTACAAGTGATTTCACATGAAATTACAAGTGATTTTTGCATAAAAATAGTTATTTTACCATTATGTATTTTCATTTTTAAAAATCTAAAAAAAAAATTACAGTGATAATTAGGTAATTTTCCGGTTTTGAACAAGTAATTTCCATGTAAAAATATATGGATTTCTTTTAGTGTACGTATATTTTTTCTTGATATAAATTTTATGAAAAAACAAGAAAGCTTTGAACATTAGATATCTTTATAATCAAACGTGAATATAACGTTATCTTAAACTAACGTCCCCTTGAAATTAATTGAAGAAGTGATAATTTCTGTACATAATTCTGTATATAAAAGTTTTACAGTTATCATGTGTGTGTGCGATATTTTAATAATATTTTAATATTCTAAAGAAATGAAAATCCTAATACGGAAATACCGATTACAACAGATATCTTCATTTTACATTGTATTAAACTTCATATAATTTTATTTATTTTATATCAAATCACACAAATTACTAATAAATATAGATAGATGAGTTATAAAAGATAAAAAAACAATTGACATATTAGAGATAAATTCAATCAACAATCATGAATGTGTTTTTTAATTAAATACATAAATAAAATATACTATAAAATGTACAATATATATATAACTGTGAAAGATATTTCCTGTTTTATTTTTATTTATGATTGTACACATATTGAAAGTCTCTAAATATTATTTTCCTGAGAGAAAGAGAGAAACACACACACACACAGTTTATAAAATATTTAATCCTAGATATTTATGAATTAATGAAGAAATGTATCAATTAAAACTTTATTATAATTTTACTCTATATTTTTCTTTTTTTCCTTATTTTCATTATTAATCTATGTAATAAATCACAAAATTTAACTAATTAATCGATTAATATGCTCAGTACTAAAATTTTGTGCAAAAAAGATTTCTTCATAATATTTTCAATTTTTTGAAAATCTTGTACGTGGAGTGCTTGATAAAGAATATAAGAGATGATATCTTTACTGTATGTAGAAGTAATTTTCTTCTGCAAAAGTTATTTTATTATTGTTTATCATATTTTCAACCATTTTATCAAACATCAAATGTTTTACAACATTTGTAAAATTTTTTATTTTTTTATTATTACAAGTTTGTCTTATAAAATTCAGACACAACTGAATCTTATAATTAGTAATAAATTAATAAATAATAAATTATTTTATGAGCTTTGTATGTATTTCATACGCATAATAATCTCATATGTTCCAGGATTAAATATTGATACTAATCCATTCTAGCCTATCTATGATAAGGTGCAATAAATCTATGAAAAAATTGGGAATTTGCACA
>NJRP01000032.1:429824-447871 GCA_003063835.1 Aphaenogaster floridana
AAAAAAATTTTTTTCACAAAAACAAAGCTTCCTCTATGAGGAAGCAATATATTTATTTGCAATATTCTTAAACTCCTAATGTATGCTTCTATACATATACATAAGTATATTTGATAATTTTTTATTCTATAGATCCATTACCTCAAAATATAACTTGTCACTTACCATACGATGCGCAACAGCGAAGCTGATGGTAATGCGAACTATATCGATCTGTAAAATACAAATGTATCACAATTAGAGCAACTCTTAAAATAATTAATATTTAAAAAAAAACAATTATTTCTCATGTGAAATAATTTTAAAATAATTTTACAAGTAACAAATGAAATAGTAAATAACCTCATAGCTGCTCCGCTGTCGCCTGATGCCTCCCAGGCCTCCTCCTCCTCTTAGGTTCCTTGGTTGCGTTCATACGACAAAACACTTTCGAAAGCAGGGTTAATTACGACCGCGCACGTTGCTCGCTATGTAAAATACAAGGATCGCACGACACTTGGCACGACACTCCCGTTGTTAACCGCGACGTCCCGTAAATTAGCATAATGGATGAATCTCGAACGGTCGGTTGATATAACGCCGAAGTTATATTGCGCGGTTAACATACGGAGCTAATTAGGGCTGTACTTGTACTGTACATAGGAAATAATCGTGTCTTTCATCCTCTAGTACCTATGAAGATCGCATACAGAGAGATAATACCGCGCAAATGATTTCAAGGCCACGTAACAAAAACAAAATACGACGTACGCCGTATCGAGTACCGTACTATGGTACTTTGACCCACTTACTGTGGGACGGAAATCCATTTGGGGAATTAAAGAAGAAGAAGAAAAAGAGTACCGCGTACACCAGTCAACTGGCCGCTTCCGCGAAATATTTAATGTACTACGAAATAAAATTCCTTATATCTGGAATCAATCGTTAATGAACGATTGATATACCGTAACGGCTTTTCGTTGCTCGAACCGACTCGGCCCGATCGTGTTCCAAGTACGAAAATACTAGACGGGAAATTCCAAGCACGACGCAAGATAATTTCGATCCGAGGGGCGTTAGGAAAATCGTCGCTCGTATATATGTATATAAGCACTACGAAAAGCAACAATTTATAATTCCCTACCTCAACTAAACGAATCGCGCGAGAGAGAAAAGAGAGAGATATTTGTCTCGATGGAATGTCGTTCGCTCTGATATCCTTATCATGATCCGAATCCGAATCGTAAACAGCACGAGGCTCTACGCGTGAGTAATAATGAGGTACCTTGTTTACAGAACGGTATGCGTGTAAAGGAGGTACGTTTGAAAAATCAAAATGTGTCAATGTGTTTAAAAGTTATGTTTATATGGGTTTACAACTTTTCACGCGAAGTGAGGTCCACTTGTGTGTATCACTAGTTTGTTTATAACTTTTGTTTAAACAAATTCCGTCGGCTTTTTTATAGCAGAAAATGCTTAGAAATATGAGTTTAACAATACATATCAAAGTCAGAGTCGTTCTGAGGTGTTTCTTTAAAAAAAGTAAATATTTACCCCACAACTGCAACCAAAAATAGAGAAATGGATCTTTTAATATTATAAGTTAAAAATATTATATGTTATGTCTAAAGTATATAAAGTGCCTATTTATAAATTTAATAAAATTCTAACTTTAACTTTTATTTTCTTAGAAACTATACGGTCAATTGATTTAAGATGCTGTCATATTAATTTTGCTTCAAATAACATTCTATATAATTTTTAAACAGATTGAAGCATTTTAATTTTTTGATCATATCTCCTTAAGTTCTAAGCCACAAAAAACATGCCGAACGTCATGTGCTAACTATGTGCTAACTAATTCACCAATGCGAAATATTTATCGGATAAAAATTATTATCTTAGTTATCTACGATTCGCATTAGATTGCAGAAGAGTTCTACTTGTAATTTTATACGACTGCTTGCACATGTATATCGAGATATGATATTTTATACACGCTTGTATTTTGAATCCTCAAAAGTTTTCCGGCACGCAATATTATAAGAAAAATTCTATCTTGAATTACAATCTAAAGTGGACTTTAAGAAACAAATACATGCCGAGATATATTTTGTTTCTTGCATTCTGAATATTAATATTAAAAAATATAATATCGATATTTTCGTACTTCCAACTCTAATTAATTTTCAATAAAAAATATTGTACGCGATGATTGTGAGATACCCTCTATATTCATATTTGTGCATCAGTAATATAATTTACTAGTGATCGGTTCCTGCCATATCTACAGAGCAGTCCGAGCAATATTCTAAAATGTTAATGCTGTTATGGTACTTTCCTCGATCGATGAACGCTAATATGCTCCGCATCTATCTTCTCTTGCTTGCAGTCCTCGCAGTAAACGATTATCAAAATATATATGTATATATAAAAAATTCTTTTAAAATTACTGTCAACAATCATAGGTTAACGAAGGCTTCTTTAGATTATGCACAGTTGTAATTTTATAAAGTTTGCTCAAAATTATTCGGAAAACATGATTTTTTTATGTATTTACATACCTAAAGTTCTATTTTTAAAATTCTCCGCTTTTCAGTCAATTATAACTCAAAAATTGACGTACTAACGTTAAAACATTTTTCGCATCATTTCTTGGCTCTAATATTTGCCATTAGAATATACATCGCTGGTTTTGAGACGCATCACATATTTCACTGTACGTTCGCGTGGAACCATCCATCTCCTTGAGATCTAAGCCAAGCATAATGGACCAGCGTAATGCTCGCGAAAGCGTATTCTACCTAAATCTCTAGTACTTTTCTGTTAAAATCTTTGAGTAGACGAACATTCTGCGGGAACCGCGAACATAGCGACGCGTTAAAGAGACACAATGCAGTTTGAAAGTGCCATTTGCGACGCATTCGTATTTATGTCACTTTGAAAAATCGACGGTACGCTTTCTAAATGAACAGCTCACCTATCTTGCATTACATTCCTGTCTTCACCCATTCAATGAACATTTTGAAGGAAAATTTTCATCTAACGAAGAATCATAATTTTTAAGAATAATGTAACAGTAACTGATTTTCAACAATAAAAAAAGTTAGCATAATAAGTGCAACTTCTTATCTTATATGTAATTAACATTAATAGAAGTCGCTTACTCAATTTGTTGTTACGACGTAATACGATTATCATGATTATATCTTTAAGAATATTCCTTCGAAAAAGTGAGAGAACAGAAGCGTATCCCACGATTGATAATAAGGAATAGAGGATCAAATTAAATTTTCAGCGCAGTAAAGCAATTTCGCTATTCGTGGATGAAGATGCGGGCACGTGGTGCGTTTTCGAAGAGGAAAATTAAAATGGATGAGACACCCGTCCCGAAGGAAAGGTCGGGTAATGTGAACGCCTTCACTCGAGTGCTATTTCAGAAAATGGCAAGAATATGGAGGCTAAGACATTCTTTTGACGTACTGTTGTTTACGGTTGAATGGATATACGTCAAATCGAATTTCGCGTTATCTGTTATCGCTCGCTAACTCAACAGAACACGACGTCTCTCGCGGAAAACTCATTACAGCATCCTCTCTTTATCATGCATATCAGAGTGTAAGATAAATGTTCCCTACTCTTTGATAAACAGCTTTTGTCTATCCATTTCTTAGATTTCGCGGAACACGATATGGTAAACATTTTTACGCGATTGTATTGATACATCAGTAACGTTTTAAATTGTCATGCGATGACAGGGAAGAATTTTTGCTTTGATTTGAATTATTTATTATCAAACGTAAAATTGTCTGGAAAATATAATATTGAAAAGAATATTTTTATTTTTATGGGAAAGATAATGCGCGCGCAATGAATGCGATCTAACGATTCACATGATGAATTTACAACCAGCGTAAACGAGGATATCAGTTTTTCACTACGCGAAATGCAGCAGCGATTTGCCATGAGAGTCACAAACGTTCGTGAACTCGATTTTATCCGGGTATTATGTCGCATTGTTATTTTGATGAGATGTAAAGCCGGATTACCGCTGGCGTATACTGCACTCCACATGCGATATTTTACGCACGTCATAAAAATCTATGAGATGTATTTTTATAGTAGTATATAAAAAGATAATTGATATTTCGATAAAGAGATAATTGATATACATTAACGTGACAGAGGAATAAATTAGAATTGTTTTCATTTGCTAATTAATTGCTTAAGAATAACGTAGAAATTCACACACATGCACAGTGCACATATATTATTTTATTATATTTATAATAAATTTAAATTTCTTGATAAACATTTATGTAATAGTTTATGATTTTATCGGGTTCATAAGTGAATTAAATTTAGTGAAAAATATTGATAGCGATACAGTTAATTAGCTACTAAATATTAGAGGATTATTAAAGCGTAGCATAGCCTTTAGAATTTGGACCTTATTACTTCCAATTGACAAACTCTGAACTTTCATTAGATTTCATTACCCCCCTATATATTGCGTTCTATTCAGTTTACTGACTATTAACAGCGTTTAAGCGTAATAACTTGGATATTGCAGGACGGTTCGCAGCCTTCATAAATTGCGAAACGGGTTATAGATGCTATTCCTGCAACAAACGCAGGATATAAATTGTAATTCCTGCGAATATGTCAGTCTTTTTTTTACCAGAAAAAAAAAACATCGATCGACCAACGAGAGAAGTACCATTTATCTCCCGAAAAAGAAATCCGACGCGCACACAAGTTCATAAAGAAGTAAAAACAATTTTCGTTGACTTGTCAAAAACGCAACGTAGAGATAACGATTTCACATGCGCAAAACTTATTTAAACATTATAGAAAATCAGTAAAAATTGAGTTGATAAAATAAATTAGTTCCTTTTAACAAATACAGGCAATGTCTGCATTGTCGGATAGATATGTAAAATTTGAATTTTTAATCGCACTATAAAATAAACATTTCTCGACGATGTTGCTAAAATCAATACTTATTGTTAGTGGAGTATTGACAATATCTACGTTTCTCTTTAGATTGCGAAAATAATTTAGGTCAACGACTGCAAGATAAATATTAACTATAGTGTCAGTTGTAAAATCGACAATTCGCTTGTATTTCGACAGTCACTCTAGATATTCTCTCTCTCTCTCTCTCTCTCTCTCTCTCTCTCTCTCTTTCATAGTTAATTACGTTTAATTTATTTATAAGTATCCATAATGACAGTGATATCAGTTAATCGCATACCATTACTCTGGAGAATTGTACATAATTACCTACTAAATAATTCGCGCTATTCGTGGGCGAAAGGGATCTAACGATTTACACGAACACAATTTCCACCTATACCGGAGGGGGGGGGGATAGGGATCAACAGGGAAATTAAATGTCAAATGTTAATGCGATCAGTATTGAATCATTACACAATTAAGTAGCAACGGTCGCGCATCTTGTCTTGTTACATGTTTGATGAAATTTCGTCGAACGCATTGTGCGTTTCATTTGGATCTCTGGTTACTGTGAGGTTAATTGCTCGCAATAAATTCAATTATTATCACAATGTTGCACGGAATATTTCAGTTCAAAGGAAACCACTACGCGTATCTGCAATATATATCTGTAATGTATATGTACATACAGATTTTCCAGCTTTTATAAAATTATTCGATTTGTGATTTTATCAAGTGTTACGATTAATGCTCTACATAATTCTCGAATTGTTTTATGGTAATTTCGCACTCGTTCTGTCATTAACGTATTATTAATTATTACAATGATACCTGTAATATGCATATTCTATTTTAGTATCATTTTCTGATCCAAAATGCTCCATTTGTATGGTTTCTTTCGTTTTTAACGTAATTTTTTAAATTTAAAATACCGAATTCAGACTATATCAAACAGTACGCAGTATAAAATGTTATCTAAAATAAAAGTTAGTTATTTTAAATCAATTTATGTTTAAATCTCTTGTGTAAGGGAATAGATATAATTCAAGAATATTATCGAGAGAGATCTCTCACGTTATCTTCGTTACGAGATCTTTTTCGTTATTTTTCTCGCGTATTTAGAGCACGTTTTAAGTTTAAAGATATTTCGATTATCTGATAGGAAGGCAAACTTGCGCAAGGGTTAAAGGAAAGGTTTCGTCTTTCCAAAGATAGGCATCTACGCTCATAGTTGATGAGAGGAGAAGCCTCGACAGGCCAATAAGGCTGCGCCTTTATATGCGTGTAGCAAACTCGGTAAATTAGCTACACGGACGAGAATGCAGATTACAGATGCTGTACTACCTCGGTCGAAGCTCCGCTATGTTGCACGTGCGCCACCTAATTACTACATCAAGTCGGGCAAAAATGTTCGCGATTTTGTAGTGCGTCACAAAGATTTACAACGTATCGCCAACGCGAAAAGTTGCAGACCGTTGCGTCGGTGATCGGGTATCGCGCGGTTGTAATTTTCACCTCTGCATCACCAATTATGTTGCTCGTGTTACACACCGGTACGATTACATGCATCTCGCTTACACGTGCTCGCATGTACGTCCACGCGTACGAATATTGGGTTATTAACCCGGGCGGAATATTAATCCTGGTTAGCAGCAAGTGCCATGATAATGGTGACACTTGTGCTGCGGTCACAGAGAATTTATGCCGACGAATCTCGCGGTGCGGCTTATTCCGGCGATTCGATGCCGATGAATCGCAACCGGCTTCGTTCAACGCGATTAATTTCGCAACTGTTTATTATAGTTTCAATAGTAACTGAACAATATAAAGCAGTATTATTATAATAATTTATGAATAGATGCGATACTTGTAAATATAAATATAGCGGCGTTGCTAATTTACATTTCTGCACAATAGCCATGCTTGCGTCACAATCACGACGAATTTTACAATCGGCGGGATTGTTCTCTCTATTGATATAAATTAATGCTGTTATACGCGACTGTTTGAAATAGTTACAATAGTTGGAAAATACACCGCGAGTTTATTGATTTCCAAAATTATGAGAACTACTTTCTTGATTATAACGAATTTGCGATTTGATGTATCGCAAATTGACTTTGTATTGGTCTAAGATATTTATCTTAGACTCGAAAGTTTCGTGAAAGAAAGTTGTTTCTCGCTTCTGGAATATATTATTAACAACCAAAGAGAGAGGAGTAGGCGTGTCTAAGCTTTTAGACTGAGAGAAAGTTCTAACATTTTCAAGAAGTTATATCTGCTGATATTCGCTAGTCGGCCATATTTCTATAAAAATTTCATCGGGAGCTCTACCATACATCACACAGCACGTGCGCCTATATTTTCCTGCGCTGCGGTAGCGGCAAGAAAATGATTTCTTGCTGCAACAATTCCGTAGACCATATAACATGCCACAGAAAATATTTATAGTAAGCTAAACAGTCGGTAAACAATATCAACAATATGATAAAAATATTTTTGAAAAAAAAAATAAGTATACGCATATTTAGAAAAAATATCTTTCCGTCAAATTAAATATTAAAATGTAGTGCATAAATTTAAATTCGTGCTCTCTGATATGCTTATTCTCTATTTATCAACATCCAGAAAAAATCTCCATGTTTTCAATTGATGAACGCTCGCACTTTAAATCATAGAGATCCGTTCGGACCAATTTAGCAGACAGTCAACAAGTTTTCGAATGAGCACTCTACGTAACAAGGGTACTACTCTATTTACATCCATCGACTTTTCATAACTGCACGTTGGACCGCGTCGGTTTAGCCGACTCTCTTGCAGAGAGTGCCAGAGAGACACTCTGTCCAGTGTCGAGCGTTCATCAATCCGGATACAGACGCACGCGTGGGATATGTATGAATGATGCGAGTTCAAAATATCCGTGGGACGAATAGCAAAACGAAGGCGACGAAACGATCGAGTGGACACGCTCGAGCGGAGATTCGAACGTCGTTACGCCATTGCGTGAGTAGAATATATTGATTTATCACAGCCCCGTCCACCCCGATCGCACCGTCGTTGCCGCCGTTACCGCCATCGCCTCGTCGTCTCTCTGAATTTCTCCTCGTCACTTCGAACGCGCAACTAACTCTGTCTTCGATTGTGGAAAACCCTCGTTTCTCTCGCCCGCGCGAGCTGTACTTCAACTCCGATTCACCTCTATCGACGTGCCGTTCGCGCGACATCCGTGCGGAGCATTATTGTCCCTGGTATTGACGATGTCGCCCTTGTTATGCCCGGACTTCGCGCATTGATCCACGCGGGATATATCCATATCCACGCCTGTGGCCTGTCAATGATATTATGCCGCGTGACGAGCCTTCGTACCGCCGGAATTTCTTCTCACTTGCCGTCGAAACATATTGTGGAACGCTATACTCACGCACGTATTACGTGTAATGGCGACAAGCGTGATGATGTGTGAAATTACTAACCCATATCGCGCCTTTCATATCTTGTTCTTCTAACATCTTAGATTACCATCCAGGTTCGAATCCTGGTTGAAGTAAAATTTTTCGCAACAAATTCTTTACATTATAATTAATTCTACTCTCTTTAGAAAAGACCAAAACCCATGGTCGAAAAAAACGTCGCGATTCGTGATATATTAATTTAAATTAAGAACTGGCCAGTTGAGTCGAAACAAAAATCTCTTCTGTGGTTTGATATTTACTGGCGAATAATATCCTATCTCTTGTTTATCTTAGATTACGTTTGAACGTGTTACAGTTGGATACACACGAAAAACTTATATATCAATAAATAAGTTCCTTTTTATATTAATGAGTTCTTTTTCTTGCCACAATAAGTAATATCAGAAACCGTAATGCAGTTCAATTTGCAAGTAAATATGAAGTAGATTGACGCAATCGATGATAAATATGAGAGCAATTCTCTCATCATATAAATTACTGTCCGCAAAGAGCTATTTCGCATCGGTGGTTGCGATGTTAACCAATATTTACTCTCATCTCCGATCTGTCTGCAATCGCATGGAAAACATCGATTTTCCTACACGGGGAAGACCGTAGAAAAATTACCCGTGTCGTTGATGCAACCTCCAACGCCGTCATTGCGTCTCGACTACAACCGAGCGTTATCGCGAGAATTCTATTCAAACGGTAGGAGCACTCGAGAGCTTCGAGCGTCTAAACATTCCGCGGGTGTAATCGAGTTGGTGCAATTGCACCCGACGCAGAGAAGTCGGTACGACGGAAAATCGGAAATTCGAGAGACACCGCCGACGAAGGCCAGACATTTCCATCTTTAGCGTGCGTATTCCCATGCAATATGGACGAAAAGATCAGTCGGCAGTAATGAAAGTCGAGCATACCCTGTTTTATTTTACCTGGCAGTTTATCTTCACTACCTTACAAATCTTGGACGATTAATCATTTACTGCGGGTGCATATAGCGAGTTTAATTTTCAAAAACAAACATCAGAACCGTTGCATTGTGTCCACATGTGGTGAAAGAGAGTAATTAAAAGGTACAGCGTTGGAGCGAAATAACAGTTTGATTTTTCGCAAATATGAAAAAAGCAAGAAAAAATTATGGTCTTGAAATATATAGTTTTAATGTTCTTTTATTCTTTAAATAATAATTGTGCCTGAGAGAAAAAGAGAGGTGGGGGGAAGAGAAAGAAAAAGAAAAGAGGAGGGAGAGAGAATAAGAACATTCTTAATGTTTTAGCAGAGAAGGTATGAATAAAGAAAGGTAGTCTAATATCATTTGCATCAAAGGGTGCGTAATGGCTCCTTGGCTCTTTATTACGCGTTCAAAGCCCATTTCACGTAAGTAAGACGAACGAGTATTAATGAGGAACAATTCGTCGTGATTTGCACATCGTCTCAAAGCATAGAGGTGGGAGGTAGCGAGATATCAGTATACGACGTGGTATATTACTATGGTTCCCCTTTAAAACTAGTTTGGTTGAATATCGTGTATAACGCTGATCTCGAAAAGAAGGCAGAGGCCAGAGATAGTGAAGTTGAACGTTACACCAACGCACAAACAATACACGATTCGCAAATTATTCACGGACAGTGCGTCCCATTTTTATGAGCTGAGCGTCAATCCAAGTTGGGTAAACAGAGAAGAAAAATGTGCCGGAAAGATTGTGCGCGTTGGGATTTAAAGAGTTCATATTCCGGTAAAAGGGCATGAGGATGAACTATGTAAACATTGTTTGCATACTGGCATAATTCCTGTCAAACATAACTTTCCGTCAAACATAATTTCTAATTTCATACATTGTGCGTATATTTAATTTAATTGGCACACAATGGTAAAATATTATATTGAATAAAAATAAAAATAGAGAGAGAGAACGAAGCGATACTCTGAAAAATGATTCCCCTCGAGTTCAACGAGTGAGGCTTATTTCCACTGCAAATACACAGACTGAAAGTCTGATATCTTGATCTCCTATAACGAACGATCGAACGTATCGATCATATACGTACATAGCCGAAGGCTAAGCCATGTCGATATGCTGATGAGGATTTAGTTCCACGTCACGCTTCCGTGACGTTATACCCAACGATGTAAAGGGAGAAACGATCCATCCAGAAAGGAGGCTGGCTCCCTGCTTCAATACGCGACCGAGATGCATTCTGATGCCAGGGGTCTCTTCGTATCCTCGCCCTCTTCTTCGCTTACTCCGATCTACTTGCCCTTCCCTTCAACAACACTTCGCGACTTGCGTCGATCCATCGCACCGGAAAATTATTCCACGGAGGGGGCACCCAGGGCTTTGCCACCGAGTCTCGTGACACCGATTGCACGATCCCGGCGAATCGGATGAGCGATAACGCGACCCACGCTGACGTCACTGTGGATAACTTAGAAATTTTCGTTCGGGCTGCACAGCGAAGGCACTGGCCCGGAAAAGTGCGAGACAGAGAGCTTTACAACAGCATTTAACGGAGGTTAAAATTATCGAGAAGAGTCTGTCTCGTTCGTGCTATCGATCTCATCTGCACACGAGCAAGATATCAAAACGTGCGTAACATTTTATATTACTAAATATGTATATATAAAATATAAATAAGTATTTCATTTATAAAGCGCTTTCGCGTTCTCGAGATGCCGAGCGTTGAATTTAGAAAGGATATACGTAAACCGCGATTTGTCAGAAATGCATTATCAGGCTATACGAGTTATCCCAGAACCACTTCGCCAACTCTTTCATGTTCTTTGACAAATCCAAAAAGCAATCTTCTGTCAATAAAAATATTTTCTATAGATTCTGTTAAAGCTCGTCTAAAGTGAAGCGAAGAATTTTTAAAATTAGATACGCCTGCGAGATGAAGCAACGTCTCTGACTTGCAATGACATTTTTAAATCAATATCTTTTATTTTGAAGCTCACGCACGGAAGATATGCTTATATTTGCCTATGCTGATATTGGCTTCAAATTTTTGACATTCCATTTCAGACTACATTACGATACAGAAAATATTTATCGAAATGCTCACGCCGTGATAAAAATTTTATAAATTGATTTCTAAATCTAATCGTTATGTTTTCCATACGCACAACATTGTAAAAGTCCTTATCCAAAACGTAGTCTAAAATGTCCTAATATGATCTCGCAGAAGCATTACGTATATATATATAATTATTGTATAAACTTAATATAAATAAATTCATATTTTAAACAATGCTAGTAGCGCATTTAAATATAATTAAATAATATTAAAGATTTAATACGTTTATATTGCAAAATGTAACAAAATATGAATAAAATTTCATAGTGCTTTGGTACAATTGAATAAAATCATAATATAAAATTTCCATATATCTGATAAAAGACAATATATCATTATTACAACTTGAAATATTTTTGATTTTCCACTTTTGAAAACAAACGTACAACAATGTATATTATTATTTTCTAATTCCAAAAAAAGTAAAAATTATATGATATTACGATCAAAATTTTAACAAGCGCATGTTTTATTCTCATCTCCATAAAGGAAGATCAATTTAAATACTTCATAAAATTTTAAAATCCGTTACACAATTACTGTTTTCATACTTTCTGACGAATGTAATAGAAACATTTATCGGCATTATAAATTTGCTTTATAAATTCGCATTTCAGTAAAATCACGAACATCAATAACTTCATATAAGATCAAGGTGGATTCTTATAGTAAGATTATGAGTTTTCGAAATTAAAAACAAGAACACAATCTGGTCGCAGTCCGATTAGGACCCATTATGATCGACTTATTGAAAACGTAAAGCTTCAGTTTTCATCCGGAAGACAGACAACGGTTTTCATTTACTTCGCCTTCGCCGACAAACGTCTTGACGCGCGCTTCGATCATGCCCGTGCTTTATTGCCAATCAGAGACTAGGGAGAGAAATGGTGCTCGTCAACTCGCGAACGAAACGAACAAGAAGTGGAAATTCCGGTGCGGAAGCGATGTCTACTTTTTTTACCATTCTCTTTCTTACGGTGCATTGGGTGAAGCGATAAACGATATGATCTATGTCTGTAAAGGTTCGCTTTTAATTAAAAGCTGACGCAATAAACATCCGTCGACAGAATTTGTTAAATATGTTAGAAATTCTGATTTTAATTTTAATACATTCTTCAATCATTGACGGATAATTAAAATTATTTTTTAAGCGGCAAATTCGTGCGTATGACATATACGATAATACACATTTACGTGTCCTAAAGGTTATCGAAATCATAGAAGTATTTTTCTCGGGGAAATGTACTTCGATTTCGAAGAGACACAATCGTCACACGTATGTTATCTTTTACATAGAGTTACTTTTCTAACATTTTTCTCTGTCTTCAATAGTATAGCGGGTACAGGAGTGAATTACTTTGCGCGAAACGCCCTGTCTTGCGCGATTTCAATTTTCCGCTCGACCCCCAGTACGCTTTCGCGATTTTCCTCGCAACAACGCTCTGCCGATCGTTACGAGCCTCTGCACAAAGAGATCCACGCCGCCATTTCACTCGGGCCCTTTATTTCCCTTTTTATTTCATGGTGAGTGAGCGTATCTGCATGTTCGATTGAGCCGCGACAACGGCAACGGCGATGACTCATCTCGCCGACAGTCCCTTGTACAGTCGTAGTACATACTCTAAGTCGTATACCCCGTTGTCAACGGACTTAATTAATGTCTCGTTTTATCTCGTCCCGGTAACCACGAACTTTATGTCCTCCAATGACATCTGCTTTAATTCAACGCGCCACAGTCGCTTTGAGGGAATAATAATTTATTACACCGAATGAACTGACCGCGAATCGTTCATTACGTTGAGTACAATGTGCCTTGAAGGATTAAGGTCCAAAAACTTCTTGTTACTATTTGTTCGAAAAAAATATATCACTTCCTTCGAACACTTCCGTCTGAACGCTGAGCTCTTTCGTCGAAAAAGCTCGCTCGATTTTTCCGGATTAGTGTGGCGAGCGCGGAAATAACGCGAAAAAAGAAAGGTTGCAATTACAAACATCCGGCAGTTATACTTGCCGTTACTGCAATCGACGCGCCGTTTATCGGGAAAATGGTATTTGCAGCGTACCGATTTTACCACATTCTGCACATTCCGGAGGGCATTCGCAGTATATGAGTTCTACCAAGCGATGCGCTATTTTCAGAGAGGCGATAAAAAATTACAGAACCTTTATTCATATAATCGAAAGTACGTAGGTCTGACTAATTTCACTTAATCAATTTTCAAGTGTCCAAAAAAAAACTTGTGCTAAATTTTACAAAGTTTAAGCATCTCTTCTTTTTCTGTCATCAGGTTCAAAGTAACATAAATCATTTGTATGATGACACACGTCCATTTTGGTGAAATATTTCGGGTAACCTACTAGAGTCTGGAGTCCCGTACACAAGCGTAATTTCATAAAACTGCAGTATGTCAAATTACTGTCCAAGTAACTCGCTGTCGACGGAAAAGAATTTCTACGTAACAGCGTTACTCAAGTTTGCGGTCGAAATTTCGTTGTCATTTCACGAACGTAACGGCGTGTTATGCAATAATTTAATAACGAGGTTGTACAAACTCGTCCAATTCATTTCATCTATAATTGCTGTATTAATTATGACAAAAATCTTAATAACATTTGAAATCCTTACAAGATATTCAAACTTCCTCAAAATTACAAAAGATTTTGCAAATTTCGAAACCAAATATTTCGATCTTAAATCGTGGACTTTTTCGAGAGAAAGAATATAAGACGGAATTTACAGAAAACTAGAAAATTGATAGGAATTCAATATGTAACAAATGAATATTGCATAAACGCATTATGTAAGTAATGAAAATCCTGTGTTGCAAATCGTCCTGTAAAACCATATTATTATAATAACTGCATAATATGCTGTTTACATACTTATAAACTAAATTATGTACGACAAGAGTTTGTAGAAGAGGTATATTACACGCGCATTATGGTGTAATATCTGAAAATGGGTTAACATTGTATCGCATTACACGGTTGGTATATTAATGTCGTGAGTATATACATGTATATACAAGAACACTAACGTGCAAATCGTGTATTGTAATACACAATAGATTTTTTTATTATAGTTCATAAATGACGAAATCATTTCAATGCAAAATAACTTTGCATTGCGAAAAAAAGTGCCACAACTGGTAATGACTCATATATGAGCACCATGAATAGCTCTGCCAATTTTCAACGGATTTGCATTAAACTTGATAAATCCTTACAGATAAGCTTCCATGTATAATACGAAATTATTCGCTCTCACCAATTTTGGCACAAAACGTTGATTTCGGATCCACCAGTTAACTGGTTAATATACATGAGTAAAATTGTAAACAATTATGATAGTTAACTATAAGATATAATAGATAATATCTATTGAAGGAAACTTCGGTGCTACTAGTACAAGCTACTCTATCATCCGGCCGATATATCAGGCTTGAACTGTTAAAACTTAGGTAGTTCTCTCATTCACCAAGGACGACTTTGCTCGTCAGACCATTTGGGACCGAAACTTGTCGCACGAGAAGTTTAAAATGCATCATGAAGATGTCGGCGGACATCTCTGGGGATGACTGCCCCGCGGGATCGTTGTTTTATTCGGCGCTCACCCGTTCGTGAAGATACATTTCAATTCAAAAACGGAAGAGTGGCATCAGGTGAGAACACGAAGACGCCCCATCGCGCACAGAGTATTCGTCAACGTGCCTGGAATCGTGAACGGCGTTCAATCTTATTTGAATCGATCTCCATAAATCCCTGTTAAATTTGAACGTGCGAAATCTCGATGCGTGCGTAGAAAGATTGTACACAACCAAGGCAGAGAGATTTCCTAAGAAATTTCCATCCGTCCCGAGATTGACTGGAAGGGAATGGTTGAAAGCTGTGAGACGAAAAGGCGCCGGTCAAAAGGATGGGAAACCTCAACGAAATTTTCTGCTACGGGATGAGAAACCGAGTGAGGCTTATGGTTTCGCCCTCCGTGTATATCAGCCGTATCTCTGGGATTATAGGGAAAAGTGAGTTTATTCTGAGAAGCCTCCGATGGAGACGCCGACGTAAGTCCAAAGCCGATCGCGATCGATTCGTTACTTTAAGTAGATGTGATGGTAAATCAGTGTATATCTGGCATTGATCGACTTAGTGACAAATGTTTTAATGTGTTACAACACGGTAACTATCGATCATATATTATATTTTGCAATTATCACAATTTCCTTAGTAATTTAACAATTTATTACTATTAGATACGTTTTTATTTATTACTATAACATTACTAGTACATACGTAATGAAGATCGTTTTTCAATAGTACAGCTCGTGAAAAATTTTATATTTTGCTAGAACACACAATTAATTGTAAATGTTTATTAATCAGTTGATTGTAAATGTTTATTAAGTAATTAAAAATTCAAGAATATATGAAGTGCGATTATAATCTTGTTACTAAAAAATATAAAGCCCGAGAACGATGTGCAATAAAACGAAAGCAGGTCAATCATAATTTAGTTGTCAACTCTGTGAATCACTGGTTTCGCGCGCGCGCGATATAAAAAGCAATCTACTGTAAAGATTCTTTAAATCGAGATACAAATCGTTAGGCTTGTAAATTGCATATTTGTATATATACTTCTGCGGATCTAAATATAATGATTAAGCGATAATGATTATAAAACTGTAGTTTCATAATCTTAACATAGAAAGTAGATACAGAAAAGCATTGATTTTACATATACACATATATATTGAATTCAGCACAAACTATATAGATGTATATGTGACAAGTTGTCCATTGCCTTAGTTTAGAATATATCACGTGGCCAAGTTTCCGAAGAACTCAATCAATCCGTGTCTGCTCTTAAGATACTCCATATATATTACGTTAGTTTGTAAACTTCCTAGCTATCGTTCGATAGGAAATCGCCTGCAATTCGGTTACCGAATCGTGCTTCTAATTAACTATGGCTCTCGAACATAGATCGATACAACGTTTGCGTCATCAACTGACTCGAGTCAAACAACCCAAATATTTAGATTTAGATATCATTAACGCTTAATGTTAATATTAAAGTAAAAGTGATATTACTTCGTGCTCGTTTTTAAAATTAATTTTATATGCTAAAGGGATGGATCTTGCATGTAACATTTATTTAATCATATACCGTCGTCTCAATTTCTCTTTGACACACTAGTGATATAACAAAATTATGTTTCTAGCATTTGCCACTGTCGTGTTTCCTTCGAGCAAAAGCGACACTAAGCGAAGCTTTTACTTATGTAAATTAAAGTATTCTTAACCGACTGAGTGCTATTTCCGAGAGAAGCTCTCTGAATAAATATTCTACAAAAGAATGTTTCATTTATTTAATTATAACGTTTCTCATCAGAAACAATTGCGCGGGACTTCACACTCGCGAAGTTTTACATGTATCGTCCAGCAAAAAATGCATTGTGAAAACTTTTTAAATACGACATAAACATGAAAGTTTGTTACATCCTCAAGACCTATATTATTAAAGTTGTCTGCATTAAATAGAAGTGTTAATGTATTATTGCTACGGCAGATATACAGGTGTTAATTATAATATCTCTCAAAAAAATAATTGTAACTTTTCAAAACTGTGATATAAATTGACATAATTATTATTTTGTCAAGTAACACTCAAGTAATACTCTTAAAGGAATTGATCTTTTATACTATAAGACGCGTTTTAAAAAGTGGTCTTAATCAAGCGAGATGAGAGAGAAGACGAGAGAGAAAGACTTTGATTGAATGCATTTATTCTGTTTGTATAAAAATACCAATATGCTTTCTCTTTTCAATGTTTTCTTCCCACAAGCCATTTAATTTTCAATATTACGTTTTTACTCACAAAATTGTCAGATTAAAGCGGATATCTTTTACTTTTCTTCCTCAGTACGTTGCACTGTGCTTCAAACTGTACGAATGCAAAGCAGCATCGAGCGACATCGTTTTTAGTACCCGCGATTGCGCCATACTGTATTCGCCGTTTTGCGAGCACAAATGCGAATACATTCCAGATAAGAGGCAAAACTACCATTGTGAGGTAACACCGGTGCAAAGTCTCGCTCGTGGTATTAACCTTGTATTAAAATTGTACACAATGCATCACGCGAATAAGTTTTTAATGTATCTCCACGCCTCGGAAAACTTAACGTTTTCTCCTCGTGCAGACTACGAAATCCCGCACGGGTTTTTACGGCTTCGCTACTCGCGCTTTTCTCGAGTAGCGCTCCGTGCGAGCTTTCTCATCGAAATAACTCTCGGCCTCTTCTCTCTCATCTCTCACGCCCCGTTCTAGCCCCGTTTCTAGCGTGAAAAATCGTGGCTTTCGAGTGATGGAGCTTTTTTGGTAAGTGGCAAAGAGGCAACTATTTGAACTGATCGTAAATTCTCATACATCTTTCTGTAAGAAAGCAATCAAACTAGCTAAACGGTATTATGTACGTTTGAAAGTTTGACAAATATTCTTTAAAAATTAATCAGTAATAATATTTTCAAGCAAATAAGGTAAATGTCCCAGTGACCGGACACGAACCTATATCCGGACACTTA
>NJRP01000032.1:454259-468863 GCA_003063835.1 Aphaenogaster floridana
TGTATTAATACTTCGAATTCGATGTCTACGTGTCCGAGATCGCCGATGACGAGGTCCAAGTAGTTCGTTCCGTAGTTTTCGGTGTCTAGGTGTATTAATACTTCGAATTCGATGTCTGCGTCTGCGCCTAATGTCTGTCTGTTTGTTCGCGAACTCCTCTTTCATTTTCTTTTAATCGAAGAGGGAGAGAGAGAGAGAGAGAGAGAGAGAGAGAGAAAGAGAGAGAGGCGATAATTAAATATAAAACAATAACTACGTAGCGCGTGCAGAAAAAGGAGAATAAAAATATGCGCGGGCGAAAAAGCTAGTTCACTATACACTGAGAAAAAAGCTGTTGCTTCAATTAAAATGTTATCACGGGGTGCCAAAAACATAAGTAGTTCATTCAATTGTATTATTAATAGACCCAATACTTGGATTATTAAAACAACGATTGAATTATTGGTTTAAAAATGCAGACATTGGGTCTAATAATAATACAATTGAATTACTTTATGTTATTGGCACCCCGTGATAACACTTTAATTGAAGCACCAGTTTTTGTTTCTCAGTGTACTAATGTAGTATCAAAGAGTAATTGTATGTGTATGGTGTGAGTGTATTAGAAATTATCTGGCCAAAAATTATATGTTGTTAACATTTCACTTACTGTTTAATGAACTAATTACTTTAATTCTACATATTTTTTATATTCAAGCATTTTTAAACGTATTATAGAAGAATTTACATTCTGTACTTATATAATACGTGCGCCACAAAATCTAACACACACATTATACGGCAAGTCATGCATATTATGTGATATACTAGAATGTGTATACAACTACGAAGTACCTTACTGCATATTATTTTGTGTGCAAATACGCTGTGGTTCACGTATTTCAAGATACCCCAGGATTCTGTTTAATTAGCGGTAGTTTCACGTAAATGTCGTAATGACTCCTTGTTGTCGGGATTTGATATGAATTTCACGACTTGGCTCGATGAAGAATAACCATCACGAGCCCACATAATTCCCAAAATTTCTACTTTGCTCTCATAAAATATCTTCTACGCGACACGAAAGCAGAATAAGTAACTACGCTCCGGATTTTGCCAACTTTATCATCGGCTCTCATTGTTATTTATCACACAGGTTTCGATAACGTCGGACGGATTGTTATTATCGTGATATTCTGCGCATCGCAATTTCCTTTCAACGTAGATGAAACCGATAAACGAGATTATTGAGGAACAGTAAAACTAAATGTGGACAATCTTACAGTAAAGCTTCGATCAAGTCCAGGAGGAAATTGATCCTATTCGGACATTCGAACGTCCGCGTTATATGGAGCCAATAAGATGGAGAGTGACGAGATGATGAGATCAGGACACCGGAACTGGGCAGTCCTGCGTGTGATAGCCTCTCACTCGATTGCATTCTAATCGAAGCGGTTTACCCAGTGACACTGCGAGATGCACTGAATTGCAGCATATTGAAATCCTTCCCTAATACCACGTTGCTACTCAAAACGAACGCATTAGCGCATATATTTTCTTCTCTTTAAACGCGTTATATATCAATCGACGTGTGATGTAATCTTAATAGATTTCCAAATAAAAATCTTGCTGCTTTACGTTACCGCCCTGCTTAACAGCGAAAGGGCAATTCTGACACGGACAATCCCTATAAATCTCTAAGGATAGGAGATAAACTCTGTTCTCGATCGATGCAGGCCGCTCCATTTATGAAATCACTTGAACGGATGCTTTCCAATATGGAGCGATAGCTTTTAGGTCGTTTTAACACCTTCATGCCCTCGCTTTCATCTTCAAACATAATCGACCACGACTTTGCCATCCTCCTTTCTTCATCGCACGCTTCGTCACCAAATCTAACACTTCTTCTCGAGCACTTTTACGAGCGTCAAGACCGCGAAGGATTTCTTCTTGCTCACCGAGAAAAACGCAATGGTCAGCACTTCGATTCGTTGTTATCGTTGCTCTTTTGATGGGTACGTACCGCATTCGTATCGTATACAAGCCCACAGAGACGGTCGTTTTTCCGCAATGCGCAAGTTCGCGAAAAACGGTTATTTGCGGTGCTTTCTCTTCATGGAGAAATTTTTAAAGCTCTTTGAAGAAAGCTATATGAACGATTATTATTTGATATTATTCACGCTATAATGATTTAAGAGTCGGTAAAATTTTATACCATACAAATGCAACGATATAGATAAATTTCTTGATATGTTTGGGATATACATGATGATACCAAAAGAAAGTTATATGCATAAATAGATAGAAATCCATTTAGGTAACTCTATATTTTATGCGTATTAATATTAATTTTTCTTCCTATTTTGGTTGAAGAAGCATAAAATGTTGATTAGTCTTATTTATGGAAATAAGGAATAACTAAAACGGTAATTCTTAAACATTTAAATTGACAAGACCGCGAAGTGTTATAAACAATTAAAATCGAACAGGTCATAGCAGATCTTAGTGCTCAATAGTATTTTATGTGTGATTTTTCTAATTCTTTAAACTTTTGGACTTGACACGCAGTTCTTGAAACCAGAATAGTAATATCACAATGATACTGATTCTAACAAGCATCTATAAGATCATCCCCCTCTCCATCCCATCCCGAAAAACTGTAAAGAAATTCTTAAGCTTTTATTATTTCTTAATAAAAGATAATTCTTAAGCTTTTATTATTTCCCTGACCCATGGAAATAAAAGAGGCTTTCGAGCTTTCGTAGGGGGAAAAAAGCTGACAAGAAGATTTTGAATGATTGATCGCTTCATTGGAAAAAGTGGAGAAGGTTCAGGAAACTGATATTTCGTTCAAAATTATTGGAAATGTTAAAAGTGCGTGCACCGTGTGTGATTTGCGTGTCTTATTGATTTATAAAATTTTTATTTTTTGGACGAATATTTTGTAAAATTAAGTCTATAAAATTATTTCCTTACAATTTATACCTATTCCAGTAGTCACTATGCTGGAAATATACATGATTAGAAATTATGTAACGACGCTTACAATTATGATCGATAACATTTCGATGGAAATGTGCGATTGTTGCCAATTACTGTTTGTCCGATAATTAACCAGCCCACATATAATTTCATCTAACGCATTCCAACATCGCGTGACCAACACTTTTGTGACGGCTTTAATTATAGCGACGGTTATAATACCGTTTATATCCGCGAGCGAGTTCGTGATTCGATAGCCATACATATATGCGTATCCAGACAGAAAGAGAGATAGAGATAGTAGATTGCATTAACTGAAAATGATGCTAGAGACCAGGGTTGTGATGTTTTGCATGAGATAATGGAATTTGCTTTCCAATTTTTTACGACTGCTTTCTATATATAATATTTTATTATTATGCACACAATATTTACTCTAGATGATAAATAACATTACACTGAGAAAAAAGTACTTAAAAAGAGTGACCCCAAAAATTGCCTGTTTCGTCACCCTCGAAATCCGGTTTGAATTTAGTCCTAAACGATAGTTTATAATAAGACATTAATCCTTGAAAAGTTTCGAATTGAGCCTACTTTCAGTTGCTAAGTTATAAGGCCTCAAAGTTGCTATTATATACCATCAGCCTTATGGGCTGATGTCGTGAACAAATAATTGGGATCATTTCATAGTCTTGTCATATATAAATAAATATATACATGTAGCAGCAACTATATATGAGCATTAATTTTGAGTGGGTAGTTGTTCGTTCTACAGTCCTTTCAGGATAGTTGACGAGCATTAACATACGGTGCTGTCATTGTGCTTCTTCAACAGTCCTTTTCAGGATAGTTTACGAGCATTAACAACAAGTGCTGTCATCGCTTCTTCAACAGTCCTTTTCTGGATAGTTGGCGAGCATTGACACTGGGTGATGTTATCGCTTCTTTAACAATTCTTTTTAGGATAGTTGGCAAGCATTGACATCGGGTGCTAGAATAGGTTCTTCAACAGTCCTTTTTAGGATAGTTATGACAAAACTATCATAAACTGATCTTAATTACTTGTTCACGACATCAGCCCATAAGACTGATGGTATATAACAGCAACTTTGAGGCCTTATAACTCAGCAACTGAAAGTAGGCTCAATTTGAAACTTTTCAAGGATTAATGTCTTATTATAAACTATCGTTTAGGACCAAATTCAAACCGGATTTCGAGGGTGACGAAACAGGCGATTTTCGGGATCTTTTTAGGGTCACTCTTTATTTCTGTGAAATAAGATTTATTTAAATACGACGAAATGAAATTTTATTTCTAGCAAATGAACCATCTAATGTATCATAGCTTTTAGCTATGATGACGAAATATACATTTCTGTGAAATATATTTATATATATTAATTCTTCTCATTAGATGGTTCATTTTCTAGAAATAAAATTTCATTTCGCCGTATTTAAATAAATCTTATTTCATAGAAATAAATTTTTAAATATTTTTTTCTCAGTGTACGTATCATGTTTAGATCAACAGACTAGATTAAAAAGTAAACTCATAAATATTTGAATATTCGCTATTATAAAAGCACCTTTGAAAGATTCTAATACAAAAATAATATCGATCTTCATCAGCGTTAACAGACGATCCTGGCATTTCGTTAGTTCACAAAACCATTATATAAATGACAGTTTCGATTAACGGCATGACGCTATACCCTGACGAACGAATTTTTTATTTTTTGCTAGTCGCATGAGGGTGCCCACGTACGTTCTCAACCCCACTAATAAGAATTCCCGGGTCGTTCCGCTATGATGAATTTTTTCCCTGACTTGGCAAAAGAGTTCCACGACGAAGGAAGTATGAAAGCGGGTGAAAAAGGGCACCCGACAAAGGGGAGAATCGAGTTTCGCGAAAAATCGACAATTCGGCTCGCAAAAACGCGGCATGTAATCTCGTTGCATGTGTC
This sequence comes from Aphaenogaster floridana, assembly GCA_003063835.1. Classification (NCBI taxonomy): domain Eukaryota; kingdom Metazoa; phylum Arthropoda; class Insecta; order Hymenoptera; family Formicidae; genus Aphaenogaster; species Aphaenogaster floridana. The sequence goes on from NJRP01000032.1 coordinate 459,185, forward strand.
AACTAGGTCGTCTGTGATTGACAGATTTGAATCACCGTCGAAAGTAGCGCCATTATTCCGCGGCACGTATCTCCTCGTTCTCGTTGCCTCCCATCCTTTGTATGCTGCCGCGCTTTTACCTTTCCAACACATCTGCACTTTACACGAATATATCCGCCGCAAAATGCTCTATTCTCTTCTATGTCGAGTTATCTCGTTATCGTTTGACATGACAGTGACTGTACTTTTCTCTTCTGGCTTTTGCTTGTGTGTGCTGGACGTATAAATTTGAAAAGTTTTTGCGCGGTTTTTAAAAATACACATAATATTTAAAACTTTGCAAAGTGATCGAAGTTACAGAAAGAAAACACCGAAAAAAAGATGCCGTTATAAGTTCTTTTTTTAATCTCAGTTTGTAAAATATTTAATTTGATGATTACGTTAATGTTATTTTCTACACTTTTTGGAAATAAAAAGCCAAATGTCTTGTATTTGATTAAATTAAAATTGTTTTTTGTTTCCGAGGCATATATTCATGTATTAATATCTTCGTTCACAAGAAAGTCATACATGCGAAGTGATTTGTTTCTGAACATAATTATATCTCGTCGTGAAAGCTAAGATTTCCTCTCACGCAGCCTCTATTTTCCCTCGGGTATTGTGGAACGCGATAGCAAGTCGGTATGTAAATATACATCGGTAAAGTGGCCTCACAGCAATAATTCGGCAACATTGGAATATTTGCAAATTCACACAGCGCGATGTCTGTGCATCTCATCCGGTAACGTAATGCGTGCTCGACGGTGGTAACGCAAGATCTCAATTTACGGAGATTGGAAAGCCGACAGAGGAAGAAAGTCGAGGAAAACGCGGGAGCACGAGTGGTCGGGGGATACGAGAGGCGTCCAAATAACGAAAAGCAGTCCGGGATTTAAATTGCATTTTGCTGACGTCGCCACGATGGGCCCAGGTCGCGCATCATATTTATCTAGCTCGGTGGCAACGACGAGGACGACGACGACGACGACAACAACGACGACGACGTATCTGGCAGACCGGAGGACTTAGGCAAATTCCATGTATCGCGAATCCACAGGCTCGGTGACGCGCCCATGCGAGCACGCAGGAAATCGGAGGTAAATTGGTAATTGAAATGTGGTGGTGCAAAAGCGACATCGCTTTCCTTCGTCTTGGAAACGACACGATCTCCACGTTCGAAGGCGGATCAACGTGCACCGAATAGACGTCGCGACGTCTTCGCGATGTTATTCATTCGCGCCGCTGCGCTGTCTCCCGACGGGAACGACAGGACGGATGGCACGACGATTGCGCGGAGGGCGGAAAATGAAAAACGATAATGCGGATGCCGCAAGGAGCGACGGTTACGTAATAGCATTACGCGATGCTGTACATTGAGAAAGCGGATATCGCCGTAACGAACGCATCATAAAGCTGACATAATTAGAACGTTCTCTCTGGCATAAAAACGTCTTCTCGATACGGCTGAATCCTTTGTGTAAATTAATGAAAATTAAGTAGTAAGGATGCACGTTGCATTATTATTAAATGATATTCGATGAAAAATTATAATATTGTTTCCATATTTATGGAACATATAAAAAATTCGCATGAAAAATACATGTGCTTGGTAATAGACTAACTGTATGTGTACTTAATTTATTTTTTAACTTTTTCTAACAGATACCTCTCTCTCTAAGAAACAGTAAAGACAACAACCGGATACTATGTTCTTCCCTGTGTAATAAAATTTTAAGTATAATGCGTCGCGTAAGTGCAGCAAATTTACGAGACTAGTCATTATAAGACGAAACGACGCGGAGATGATTAAATGAAAACGCAGATCACATTAACTTCAAAGAAACGTCGACGAGAGATATTTCCGCAAAGACTTACGCTGCAAAAGCGATCCTAAAGCCGCTAAACGACAATTCCGTTCACTCCTTTATCAGCGCGCATCCCAGAAAAACCATTCCATTTCTTTCGAATTGCCATTACCTCCGCTTCCCGCTTTGTTACTCGCTCGGTCGCCCCTTGTGTTACACGATAATAAAGATAGCGACCGTTACTATTCTGAAGATATGAGATAAATAATGCCGAGAAAAATGAGGTCAAAGTGTACACATATCCGCATGACAATCGCCAGGAGAGACGAGCGCAGGAATGCGCGGTATGTTCAAGCCAATTCTCGGTTGTTCCGGAGGAATACCGCAATCCCCTACGCCATTCCTAAGTTATGATACCTGTAATACGGCTGGTATTTCATTGTTGCCATCTACAAAACGACCGTTCCATTGCTAGGTACGCGTACGGAGCTAGAAATCGCGGGGCCGCGTCGCAAATATCTCCTCGGGCGAACCTCGCCCAACGATCCCGGGTCACTCGGCTTTCGTTGGAAATCGTATCATTTATTTTAAAAAAGAGGAAGGACGAGAAGTGGTTTTCTTTGAAACCGAGCGAAAGGGATTTCTCTTTTCGGCGAAAACGCGACCGACACTTTTTCCATGCATGGCACTTGACCTATTCGCGATTATTACGCACGGAAAAGTAATAATGCGCTAAAGAGTAATAACGAAACAGTAAAAAATTTATATCGCAGACTAACTTGAAAAAATAGACATAAATTTTTTTGGAATAGATGGCTTAAATAAAAAGAAAAAATATTTTAAAATACATTCGGTATGATAGGCAGCTTCAGAATACTAAACGCTTTTTCAAGACGTTAACGTTTTATTAGTCATTCAACCACGTCATTTTAACGTCTATTAAATAAATTACGATAACAATAATCATTAATAAATTATAAAATAATTTAGATACTGACTCGCAGCAGCAAAAAAGTAAAAGAAAGATGTACTTGTCAAAGCGAAATAGATGATACAGAGCGAGACGCAACGCATCTACGAGATGCTGTGTCAACGTTTACAAGTAGTAGAAGCCGCCACTAAGCAGTCGCCGACTTTCCGTTACCTCACGACATTTCCCCTGGCTTTGCTTCGTCATTTGCATATACTTACGAAACGTCGTGTTTCTTCAGCCAAGAAAATCGAACTTTCGGTTCTCCTGTCTGTTGTCTGTCCGTTTTTATTTCCGATGCTATCGTGAGGTCTTTATTTTCTCAAGGAACCCAAAAGAAATTACGAATTCACGAATAAGTTAGATCGATTGTGGTTTCAAAATAATTTAGATTATCGTACTTTAGATGCAATTAATTGAAAAAGAGGTACCGCGTATGAGATATAATATTGCAATTTATTACTGGAATGGCTATAACCTCGATAATTTATCGACGATATAGAATTTGATACCTTAAAATACAGTAGCAATCCCTTACACAAAGAATAATATTAGCAATTCATTCTCGTTGATGCCAGACGACTTTCTCCCATATTTTGGCACGATATTAGCTGTACGCATTTTTCTTTTCAGCCATAGTTTTTACCACAACCCACGCAATATTTTTCCCCAAGCTCCTGGGTATTTTATCGGCCTTCGAGAAAATATTGTTTCAGCTTATTGCTAATATTCGCTTCTCATAGTCCTGCACATAAGCTGTGCCCGAAAAGCAATCACACACATATATATATATATATATATATATATATATAATAACGCGGTTTAATACATAATGTTAATATATAATAACATCGTTTGTCATATTTGTGAGAGCAATTTATAGTATGACCCAATAATAAATCTTTTAATCTACAGAATGTAATTACCAAATAATTTCTATAAAAATATATATATTATTAAAATATTTATTTATATATTTATTTATTATATAAGTGATACACTATATTTTTAAATAGTGTTTTTATTTAAAGTTGCAATTATAAAATATATAGAGAAGAATACGAGCAATGTAATTATATCGGAAAGTCTTGTTTTGTAAAGCAACAAGATTTTTAAGATTTACAATCTCAACAGCGGAGAGAAATCTTTTCATTGTAGTTAATCTACAATAGTTGTCAACCGTGGGGAAACTGTGGTCGGAGGTTTAACTGTACTTCGTAAACGCTTCGCCTTTACTCGTAAATCTGTACGTTTAACGCTTCGTGGATCTCAATGTAGCACTAACACTACGTGTTAAGGAGCGTTGCGAGGTCAATGCAGACTATAGCTACACCATTGTCGAGAAACATGTAACAATGCGAGCGGAATATCAATGTCCCGAACCACCTTTACCCGCGTGGAAATCAACAAAGAGAGCAAGATAGAGCAATTTATTCGAAGTATCTCTTAACTAATAATAAAATTCGAGGTAATGAGCGTTAAGCCGTAATGACGAAACCGTTACAGAGCACGAATGAAAACGTATGCTTTGTACTTATTTAAACCTCCAAGCGCATCAGAAAGGAACGGCGATAAATGGAAAGCGCGGAGTCTCGGTGAAGTCGATTAAAGTCAGAAAGTTGGTTAAAGCGTGCCGTGACAGTGTATTCCGTAGAACGAACCCGGAGATAACATCGGAGATGGTTTGTCCGTTCCTGCAAATGAACTGACTTTACTTTTCTTATTTCAGCCGCTGCTCTTTCTCAGATCCGTTGACTTAATGTTTTTACTTTACCAACCCGCAGAATGAAAATTCGTATTTTTGCGCGAAGTTAATACGACGTACATAATTTAAGATGAAAACGTAAAGCGTTATTATATGAGCGATGATAAGTTTTAGAAATAATTTTGGAGAAATAAATTGATGACACAAATTATTCTTAATTGTCATTTAATTGCTATTAGATTGATAAATGTAAAACGATGATATAACATGTAGAAGAAATTAATTTATATCAATCGGGAATATATCTATTTATCAGTATCAATTTTCAAATGACTTTAAACATCGTATGAGAGTTTAGGAATTGATGATGTAATACTTTCGTCCATTTTTCTTCTCACGAAACTGTACTCTCGATCCTTTGATACAGCAGAATCAAATAGGTGCACGGTTAACCTAATACGATGACTGAAACCTCATGCTAAACGGGTTCAAATTCAATTGGATTGGCCGCTAACCGAAAGCTGACCCTTTGAGAGACTTGAAATTCAAAGAAGCGATTGAGGACAGATTTTTTTGCGGCATAAACACTTTACGTGTTCTCATCAAATGGAACTTCCGCTCTGCACTTAAGTAATTCGCGTCTATATACTCGCTTTTGACATACTCTCGACCTGAATCACGATTATATATCTATTATTGTCATTTATTCTTACTACATTAAAGGTCAAAATGAAAATGTTGTAAAGTTAGAATACTTAAAGCTATATGTTTAGCTTATAATCATTTTAATTGAGCGATGGTAACCGTTTATCATTAGGCGATAAGTTCATTATATATTTTATGCATTTTTTAAATATAAATTTGGAATTATCTATGTCAATAAATATATTTACGTAAATAAATAATTCTATCACGTTAACGTGCCTGTAGAAAGGAAATATCATAAACTGTCGAAGATAATAAGTTGTGTCAAAAGGCAACCAAAATTTCATGGAAATTGAAATAGAAATATTGGAATACAAAATAAGGTGTTATTCTTGTTATTTTATTTGTTCCTTAAATCTTACTACACAATGCGCTTGAGAATTTTTAACGAGAGAAAATCTGAATAAATGAAAGCATAACAATGACAATGCGGTAGTTTGCGATAATCCAAGGACAATCTGAAAAATGAGAGGCATAATGATGCAACCATTGATTCATTCATCATTTATCTTCAAATAATCTGCAATTTAACTACGAAACGACGCCTGAGAGACCGAAAAAGAATGAAACGAAGAAGAGAAAACGGATTAAGACTCGGAACGGTACCAAATGCCGTGCAAATGGAACGAATCCTGGACGAAAAGCTCTATTGATTCTATAACGAATTAATTAGTGTCGGCACAAATGCTTGAAGCTCGGTCTTGCCCTTTAACGTACCAACTAGCTCCAACTATGTTATTCTTAAGTCCATTGTGAATACTTTCATGCCTCTTTCTTCGCTGGTTTCAATGTTATAATAAAGTAAAAAAAAAATACTTTCAAAGCCGAGACTTTCTTTGCCCACTAAATCTTTGATAAATTCGAGGTTGCTCTTTCGTTTAACAAAAGCGAATATTATGACAGAAGTCACTTTAACTTTATTATCCTATTTAGAGTCTAAATTTAACCTACCAACAGTTCGAGGGTAAAATCTGCGAACGTACTTATGAAAAAGTGCGCAGAGGGATGTTTTTCACACTCAGCGAAGTGAAAAACCACAGGTTCACGCCTCTTTCTCCCTATCTTTTCAACGCTGTAGCCGCCTTTAAAAGCCACGCTACGCCGGTGGCTTTTAACGCGGCACAATCGTTGAACGTTACGCACCAAACCGGCGAGTACGTTTTAATGTAGCATAATGGATGGCCGCGGTGAAATTGAACGATCCCGCAGGAAACGCGATTTTGCGAAACTCTCCGCAGGAGGGACCTAATTTTAACAGTCCCATGAGACTCTTCTGGGGTAGCTTAGGAAGAATTAGTACCGTTGAGGGATCAATAGCAGGGGAGAAATAATAATAAGGTGAAGCGCGTAGCTTACCAGATTTCGTAAGAAATCGATCGCGCACTCTAAATAATTCGCAAAAATATTGGTCAGTTTAGCTTCTGCATCCTTTCACGCAATAACAATTGTTTTATAATTTATTTTATAATTTATTTTTATAATTTATTAGTTTTATAATTTATTTTTATATTTATTAGTTTTATAATTTATTTAGATATATATGGTAGTTCTCTCTGGCTATAGAAGAAAAACAGAAGTATATATCGAGTATTTTTATAAAAATATTATACATCGATATAACACGAGTACATGTTATAAAAGGAAATCAGTGTCCCGACATGTATCTCCCTCCCCGAGTTTCTTTACTTACATCGACAACAACTTTTCCTGTATAGAGGTCATTAAATTCCCGATGCTACAACTTAACGACGTTCGCGTGCAGCGAATTATTCACGAGCGCGCCAGGTACTTGGATTTTACAGGTTCGAAAGCTCCCATATTATGCAGGATTATCCTACCCCAGAGTACCCCCGAGGATCACGCCTGAAACATTCGCGGAAGCAGAAGCTCATGGGAAAACCGCGCATAGAGCTGCCTTTATGTTTTCTCTTAAGTGCTATCAGCGACTACCAGTGATAGAACCTCGCGAATTATGGTCGGGTGATTACATGTGTATACAAACTGTTGATTGCCTTCGTGTTAGATATCTGCGATCTTACGTAATACACCTATGTAATATATTTCTCGTTACATTATGTATATTGCTTGTAAAGTCATAAATTAAGATATAATTAATTAAACACTTGAAATAAAAGAACCTTACTGAATTATCCTAAATATTAAATAATTAATCTCAATATCTCTTTCTCTCTCTCTCTCTCTCTCTCTCTCTCTCTCTCTCTCTCTCTCTCTCGTTTCAAAAAAGTATCTCTTTACTGTTTAATAATGTTAACATAATTTGTAATAAACCAAGATATATTCGTCTGTGTCGTGTATGAGAGGATTTTAGTAGTTCAGCCGCGCGTACGGTCAGCCGTTAAAATCTCTTTGATAAAAGATATAGTTTTACGTTTATTAATGCTTTTTATAACAATATCGGATAAATTATATGGCTAAGTGCTTTCGAAATTACAGCTCCATTTCGTAATTGCAATGTAATTATTATAATCATTAAAATTACACATCAGCGTTATATTTTAACATATCACGAATATATTATAATATTTAAAAATATTACGATATATTGCATTTTAAATAGTATGGAAAGTTGAAATTTCAAATTTAATTCTTGTCATAAAAGACTACCTGCATTTTTTTCAATAATTCAATAATAATAGCGTTATATATTTGCATCTATTTTCTAGATACAGACTACATCTTACATATAGAGGGCAATTACTAAAGATAGGCAATATTTCTAAAAGACTGTATAACTTTCAGTCTTTTTTGTCAGTTATTTTCGTCTAAATCAGGGTTTCTCAAACTATGGTACGCGGAAGCCTTCCAGGTGATACGCGAGCTATACATAGGCAAACGTAGACCGAGCATTTCAGGAGGGGGGTGTGATAATCGCGGTAAGGGGGATCGCATGTTCTAACATTGCTTAAGTGTAGCATACGCATGCTACACTGCAGTATTCATCTTAATTTTAATTGGTGGTACGTGATTGTGTAGATATTTGAGTGGTAATAAAATTTGAGAACCCCTGGTGTCTAAATGAATAAAATTTAAAAAACATGATAGGCGTTGCAATATTCTCGATATTTTATGTTTTTACTTTTGTAATATTTCAAAATATAACGCTGATATATATAACTTCACAGATTACAATAATTACATTGCGATCACGAATTGCTGCTAAATAATCAACACTGCGAGCTATCTTTTTTATTATCACAAAAAAACAAAGCGTCCGCTTTACATGATTAAATTTTTGGCATTCCGCTCATCCTCTACATCGACATATTTGTATTCCACGTAGCGAATATACAGGAACAATTTCAATATTAAATTTATTATACAGCATTCGCCACCGAGATGACGCGTTGCCTGAATTAAAATTTTATTTCTGCCCTTACACTACGTTGGTTTATTCAGACCGGCGCTTTTCGAGAAAATACATAAGCGTGCTATTGAATTGTTAAAATGGTATGTTATACATCAGGGAAAAACACGATGGCCATTTATAAACAAAGCAGAATGGAATACATGAATTACAGAGCGCTACAAAGAAAGAAAAAGGAAATAAATCTATTTGTTTCTTGTGACAGTTTCGTTTCTTGCGGCAACTGATTCGCATACTGGGAAAAATATCTTCATTAGAAAATCTCATGGGGTAACGTATAGCGTTTCTCGTTTTTCGGACATACTGTATATCGCTATTTAACGCCGCGGGGGTAACCTAAGTACTCTTTTTCTCGCATCTATCACGGTTTAGCGCCCGGCCGATTTCTCCGCGCGTGTAGGCGAACAAATCGAGTGTATCAGCTCGAGCTGCTAGGCCATTTGTCATTTCATTACGATACTCGAAAGAGGAAGACCGAAAACCGTCTAGCGTGGAAGACGGACGAGGAGGCGCAATCGTTCAACCAGGCTGCACCTGGTGATTTGTCGGGGCGTCCCATGCGTATATTATTGCGTCGTATTCACAACTCGTCGCCTGAATACGATGCTCGCTTTCGCGATATACCCATGCACCACGAGAGGAAACGATATAACAATACTCACGTACAGAACGGCGGAATGGCGGCTGCATCGTTGAATCGCACCGGTCGTCGGATCTCCGATGTCAATGTTCGCCACAACAACCTTGTCTGCATCAAGCATCGCGTTACCTTGAGACTCGAGGTCATGAACACGCGAAGTAACGCCCAATTACGTTTGTTTCGCTACGGAAAACACGGAACAACACCGACCGCATGCGACGCCACCGACCCAAGCGTCATTGCACTGTGTCGTCCTCGGTGATGTGCGTTTACGTGTAAAGAATAAATTCTTTACATATGGAGTAAAGAATACGTAAAGAATGTAAACAATGTAAAATATGTAAACACTGAAAGAAAAATTCTTGGTAAACTTGTGAGATGCATTTAGCATACTTTTTTTTTAAGTATGTGATTATTATTACCGATTATAATAATAATAACAAAACATTTT
>NJRP01000032.1:469393-496715 GCA_003063835.1 Aphaenogaster floridana
TTTGTTATTATTATTATAATCGGTAATAATAATCAAATACTTCAAAAGAAAGTATACTAAATGCATCTTACAAGTTTACCAAGAATTTTTTTCAGTGAAGAATTATGAAAAGTTTGATCTTTGAAGGTCAAAAAAACTTCTGCACATATATACTACTCTCTTAAAATAACCGATTCTAATAAAACTGACGAATATTAAATAAAGTTTATTCATTCACATCTGACAATGGATAATTGTAATATTTGATTTATTATGTTATGTTGAATTAAAATAAAATAAAAAAATTATTTTTATTATTATGGTAAACTTGTATTTGATTTGGAAAATTTAAATAAAGGTTATTTAAAAAGATGTTTTCGTTTATTATAAATGTAAATCAGCCAATTACGAAATTCTTTATATTGTTTACATTATTTACATTTTTACGTGGAAGATAGCAATGTAAAGAATTAATTCTTTATACGTAAATAATTATGTAAAGAATTGACGTAAACTATACGGCACATCACTGGTCGTCCTCCCATTGGCGGCTCACTTCAGCACGTTCGCGCGCTTTTCACTCCAAAAGTTGCGCCGCGAATCACGTGTTGCTTCAAACGTAATTTTGCCATTTACATGAGGAAGCAATTAATGTTACGAGGATAAATAATATTAAGAAAAGAAGATTGTAATAAAGTACAAAAAATAATTTCACGCGTTTTTATTTATTTCAATTCTAACATCTTGTCGCGAATATAAAAATACAAATAAAAATATCAGCTTATAAAAAAGCAAAAGATGTTACCAAATAAAAGAAATATAAAATGAAGTTGTAATAAAGATTGCAAATATAAAAAAGAGAAAGATTCGAGATTTTTGTTTCTAATAGCGAAAGAGGAAGCAATTATGGATTAATTACGTGTTTTTATTAACTTCAATTCTAATATCTTGTGGCAAATATAAAAATACAAATAAGAATATTAGCTTATAAAAAAGCAAAAGATGTTACCAAATTAAAGAAATGTAAAATGAAATTGTAATAAAGTTTGCAAATATAAAAAAGAGAAAGATTCGAGATCTTGTTTCTAATAACGAAAGAGAAAGCGATTATGGACTAATTACGTGTTTTTATTAGTTTCAATTATTGCAGCATATAAAAATACAAATAAGAATATGAGTTTACAAAAAACAAAAGATATTATTATAATACTAAATAAAAGAAATATAAAATAAAATTGTAATAAAGTTCACAAGTATAGAAAGAAAAATTTGAGATTTGTTTCCAATAGCAAGAAAGGAAACGATTATGTGGACGAATTTTGCGTATATTTAACGTTTTGATTCTAATACTTTAATTCTAATATCTTATCAAGTACAAAAATACAAATATAAGTTAAACAAAAATACAAATATTAGTTTACGAAAAAAAAATAGTAAATGCATACGGCACACGTATGATCAATGAAAATACACTCTCCTCGGATGCGTTTATGTATATAAAATGACGTTATACAAAACCGACATTAATATCCGCGTAATCGTAAAGAAATACTGGCGGCACTGTCTCTAGGTGCCAACAACTGAGAGGACAGATAAGCAGCATCCTTTAGCGCGAAGACGAGATACCTAGCTCGAAGATCAACTTGACTAACCACTGCTCTCGCGATTCAGAGCAATTTATCACGGTCGAGGGACAGCTGAAAGCTTCTACGACATTACTCTAGACTTTCTCTCTGTCCTCTCCGTCACCCTCTTCCTCTCCCTCCCCCCTCCCTCTCTCTCTCTCTCTTTCTCTGCCTCCCTCTTTCTGTCACTTTTTTGTCTGCGCTGGGCGGATTCATCCGCAACTCCGATGTAGTAAGCCGACAAGGTGTATAGCCGCGAGATCATTACTCCGGAATTATCCGAATGCCCATAACTTCTCCTCGCTAAAACTCCGGCTCGCGGGGCCGAAATTCCGACTGGGGGAATTCCAGCGGCATTTTCGGGATTTCTCCGCTATTCGGCGGTTACCCCGCACCCGTAGTTATCTCGCTTCGTGGCCTACCTTGCATATCAGTAGGGGATTACGCGGGTACACGGTCTGCGTTCGCGTCGCGTCGGTTGCGCGCGGTCGTCCGGCTATCCGGGAGTATAATAATTTGAGGATGAACTGCTGCAAAGCCATTGGGAAGTTGATCCGCACTATATAAACACGCCCGCCGGATAACACTGCCTGCATATTGAAATAGTTATTAGTAAACTATGTTAATATCCGCGACTTGAACTTACGTTACTCTTGGTTTTCTATCATAGCCGGGAGAAGTTATTTAACTGTATTAAATGACATTTTCCATGGACAGGAATCTTTGCGTTGCTTTGTTTGGAATGTCCAAGTGAATTATTCGCGATGGCTTGCAAAAAACCTCTTTAGAGCATTAACTTCTTCTTCGCCGGGTGAGCGTGCGGTTTTATTAAGCTATCCTTTATTCGCTGCGAGAGTAAAACCACTACCACTCCACTTGGAGAACCCCTCCAAGTAGGTTTTGCCTAGACGTAATTGGCAAGCCATTATCTATAACAAAGACATTACTATGGATTTTCTGTTTATTTAGACAATTCGATTAATTGAATCGGATCGAATCGAATGGATGATGTTAAACTGGGAAGAGTTAATAAATCATACTAATAAAAAATACTGGATAACAGAAATTTATTTATATTAAATAACAATCCTGTAGCACACATGCAAAATATTTGTATAAATTTTAATGTAATTTTTATTTATTTTGATAAATTAAATGTAAAATACCTGAAAATATCCCGAGTATTCGAGAGCTATGTATATCGCAAAGTGACAATTCAATATTTCTTAAATACATTTTCAAATAACATTTTCATATTTTATAAATAATAACTAATTTATAACTATAAAAATATAACTTAAATATAATTTTAATTTATTATGTATATATTTTTTAACAGAAAGAAAATTAAAGATTAAGGCTAATAAAATTCCTATTAATAATGTTTTTAATAGAAGCATATTTTCAACAAACAAGTGAATATTAATAAGCGCATGGTATGTTTTAATTAATATTCTTCAATCATCTGACTATTATATGACTTTAGCAGACGATTTACGATGATAACGTACAATGAAATTCCATTCGAGTCAAATTATTGATTACATAGCGTGCCCGGATAAATCATCAAGTTATTTTTAACAATTTTAAATAAACTTTAAGTACATATTTAATCATATATTTATACAGTATAATACAAAAATATACAACATTTTCAAAAGAGCTTTTTATACATTGTATATTTCCAACTATTAATTATAGAATAACGATGTTTTTTCTTCTATTAAATAAGAAGATATTATACACATGTGTGTTTTATACGTTACTAATTGTGTCATAAATACAAATAAGTAATATACGTACGATATTTTTGTTTCAGGCTGAAATATGGAGCGTCTTTATTGCGATTCTGAGAAAAAGCGTCAGAAACTTACAAGCGTGTACGGATGTAAGTCTCATAGAACATGTTCTGCATCGATTAACTCGTGCGGAAACTGTTGTCGCCGGTAAGTAAATATTTCAAACGCACGTCATACTATCGCTGATAAATCGCAGTAATAATTTAATTTTTTATAGTATGATAAAAATGCGTAACAGAATTCTGTATTCCCACACAGATGATATTAATTACTTGTATCGTGATACACAGATACTTGCTACTTTTTTCTCTTTTGACTAATTATACAGTCTTTAATAATGTCTTAAATATTTTGTGTACTGCGGCAGATCTGTTAATCGATATGCTGGGAGTGCTAGCAAGCTACAGCATAACGGTGAAAGAATTGAAACTTTTGTTCGGCGCTATGAAATCCGTTAAAGGAAAGTGGGTAAGAACTTTTATATAAAATCTGTTTGCAAATCGTTTAATGAAAATTTAGATAAATATTATCGCAAGAATATATTCAATAGATAAATTGAGCGAATACATTAGACGTAGTGAGATTACTAAAGTAGCATTTACATTTTATAGCCACGACATTCGGCGAAACTATTAAATGTCCTCCGCCAAATGCCGCAGCGAAATGGGCCCGACGTGTTTTTCAGTTTCCCCGGCAGGAAGGGGTCGGTAAGTTCTTTTCTTGTTCGTCTTTATCTTAGAACAGATACTTCTTACTTTACGACATCCCAGAGGACGTCGTTCGATTCTAAACTCGATCAAAGTTCCGATAAAAGAATTTACCCTGCGTCGCAAGATTCCGCGCTACCCGCTTACATTTTCGAAATCAATCACGGTAAGAAACTTTCCTGAACGCTATTACCGCATATACACTCAATCAATACGCGCTTATTGTAGAACGTAATACGTCGAAAATTGAAGCATATAATAGAAACTTTTATTATTGTATGTCTAATACTCATCTAATATAGTTTATATAAAAAAAGAAGAAAAAAGATTTGTAGATAAGAAGAATTCATAGCGTTTAATGAGAAGCAATAAAGTTAAACATTTTCATTATCTCTAGGTACTAATTTCTCCTTCTAATTATATCAAAAATGATACTTGACGTAGTCTAGATTAGTAATCTTGACGAAGTTTGCAAACTAAAGTTATAAGCTGTCCTACTTATTATAAGACGTACCGCGTTAATTAATGTTGAGCAACAATCTTATATAACGACAATCTTTTTTTTTTTCTCTTTTATCCTCATTTTATATCCAAATTAATTGTATTCTTGTACGCGCATATGGAGTTGTAGTTAAGCATAAACATATATCAATAACACACGCAGTTGTAATTTTGCTTTCCGGTTCATATGTAATAACATTACGACACAACATGTGCGTAATTTGTAATTAAATTATTTACGCAGTTTGGAGTTTGTTGGAGTTTTTCGACAAGCTCATTGGACAGTAAAAGCTCATTATATGAAGCGTGACAAATATATTCTGTTAATAGAGACAGGATATATTGTAATATATTGTGATATACGTTTGCAATAAATAGGTACTTAGACAGAACGGAATTGGAAACTAAACACAGCGTAACTTCTATTGGAATTGGAAATTGTACACAGCGTAACTTCTATTGTGCATTATTAATAAGACATAATATCTATTTTATCTGTGCGTCGAATATTAAGGAAGCGGAATAGTACAACGGAACATCATAAAAATTTAAAAACCAACTAAATCATCAATATTATATTTAATATTGTGTAATGTTTCATTCAAATTATATAACTTGATGAGTATCTTTTCATCTCCTTTTGTCTCCAACAGGCGATTGTTTTGCCGCCGCTTGCAAAGTGGCCGCACGAGAATGGATTTACCTTTACCACATGGTTCCGCTTAGATCCCATCAACTCCGTTAATATCGAACGAGAAAAACCGTACCTCTACTGGTAAGTGCTCTCACATCAAGTACCCTTACGAAAGTAAGGGTCTCTTCAGGTGGAGCAACGGCCTTAAAAAATCACCTATGTTTCTTAACTTCGAAAAAAGCACTCATACATTTCAATTGAATTCATTAAGCGTGATTTTATTGACATACGATTGCAACCAAAACAGTGTTTAAATTTTAAACTGTTTCGTATTTTATTTTAATTTTACTCACGCATAGAGAAAATTTATATTGTTTTATATATACATATATATTTATAATCTTTACTATATCTTTCCATACGAATTATATCTTCTTCTATCAAAATAGAAGTACAGAAAGCATCACAAAAGGAGAGTAAAATAGTTCTATCAAAGATGAAAAGTAACACTACTCCTTTATTATTTTAGCTTTAAAACAAGCAAGGGAGTAGGATACTCTGCGCATTTCGTAGGCAACTGCTTAGTCCTGACTTCTATGAAAATAAAGGGCAAGGGCTTCCAACATTGTGTCAAATACGAATTTCAGCCACGAAAGGTACGTTATTAAATATGCTTTCTAAACTGACGTGTATCCAGTCGTTTCGTGCATCGAATATTTTTTTATATGCTATACGAAAAAATATCTCTATTTTACAGTGGTATATGATCGCGGTAGTGTATATATACAATAGGTGGACAAAAAGTGAAATTAAATGTCTGGTCAATGGCCAGTTGGCGTCGAGTACAGAAATGACATGGCACGTTTCGACGAACGACGTGAGTATCCACAAATATTATTTATACCAATAATCTTCCCGCCAATGACGATTTGAAGAAAAAAGAGGTAACATCGTTTTACAGCCTTTTGACAAATGTTACATTGGAGCAACCCCCGAACTGGACGAAGAGCGCGTGTTTTGCGGACAAATGAGTGCAATATATTTATTCAGCGAAGCGCTGACGACGCATCAAATATGCGCGATGCATAGACTGGGGCCGGGATATAAGGTATATGCTGTAACATCTCTCTCTTTTTCTCTCTCGCCGTTGCTACGTGCTAGATATACATGTATGAATCTTTAATAAAACGCGGATATTTTTCGGCCTTATATTCACGAACGAATATTCATCGTCGCTTTTTCGATCCATGCGCAGAGCCAGTTTCGTTTCGACAACGAGTGCTACCTGAATCTGCCCGACAATCATAAAAGGGTGAGTGAGCAGGATCTCTCTACGAGCATGGTGGACCAAAGTATGCAAATTGTAAGCATTTTGATTTTATTTTTCCGTTAACATATGATTTGTACTTTGTTAATTATTTTGTTACTGCGTTCGAGTTCATCTGAGGTAATTACGACCACTGGTTTTCTTGGTGGCCACTGCGGCTGATAAGTTTATTTTGTTTTATTTATGATAGTATGTGTTTTTTGGAAAGGACGATTTATTGTGACTATGAATCTTATATTATATCTGTTATAATAGTAATGTATGTATTTTTGTGCCCCTTACTTTTTTATTATGTTCTTTTTCTTTACTGAATGTTTATCTTTCTTAATTAACGAATGTTGCAGAACAAATTTAGTAATATGCAAAGTACTTTTGTTGTAAGCATTGCTTTATATATATTATGTCGTATAATTTTTTTATATAGTTTAATTTGATGTATCCAATAAATATCCTAATTGGTAGTAAGTAGTAGTATAATTATGGAGTAGTGTTGAATTATTGATTATTGCTTTTAAGTATGTGTTTTTTTGTGTATTTATTTATATTATGTAGTTAGTGTAGAAGGTATCCAAGATGTTTATATCCTGGTAAGATTGAATAATATAGTGCATTTACCTTGATGTTATAGTAATATAGTAAATTATTCACAATAAATATTGAAAGTTTTTCCGTGCGGGAGATTTATAATTTTATTAATTTATTACTTTATATGTAATATTCCAGGTACTTTACGATGGAAAATTGTCGAATGCTATTGTGTTCATGTACAATCCAGTAGCGACAGACTCGCAGCTTTGTCTACAGAGTGCACCGAAAGGCAACGTCTCTTATTTTGTACATACTCCGCACGCCCTCATGCTACAGGTATAGTTTATTACTATGGTATATATATATATATAATTGACCTGACAAATTCAACACCAGACATAGAGAATTACATATATTTTTCATTTACTTGTAAACAACGTATATGGAACAAATTCCAAATATAACTAAGATAGGTAAGAAATTTTATTTCGACTTTCAGGATGTCAAGGCCGTCATAACACATTCAATTCACAGCACGTTAAACTCGATAGGTGGTATTCAAGTACTGTTCCCATTATTCTCACAGCTGGATATGCCTTACGACTGCATAGCGCCGAACGACATTAAGCGCGATCCCACATTATGGTAAAGCTTATTAATAGTAATCGCTTTGCAAAGCCGTGCGTTTAAATAGAAGGCATTAACGAGAAACATTGACGTCATTTTTCAGTTCGAAACTGCTCGGGTTTATTTGCGACTTGGTAGAGAGCTCTCAAACCGTTCAGCAACACATGGTACAAAACAGAGGATTTCTGGTAATAAGTTTTATGCTACAGAAAGCAAGTCGAGATCATCTCACGACGGAAGTTCTTGCATCCTTCTTGGAGCTCACGAAGCATTTAGTGACCTGTCTTAGCGCAAACAGCGATTTATTACTGAAACAGGTACCGATCTATTAATTAACAAATTATTGTATGTTAATATTCTATTATTAATATGATTAATTAATATTATTAATCATATTAATATTAATATGATAAATATGTCAATAAATATATTTATATTGATGTATATATCGTTAAGATAATTGCATTTTTATCGCTTTTATTTGGCTTAATCCAATTGAAAGAATATGCCAAATCTTTTTAGTCATATTTCAGATATATCATATTTTATGCAATTATCTTAGCTAATAATAGTGTAAGATGCTTACATATTAGAGTTAGAAAAGTTGTAGAAGAGTGTAAAATTATAACTAATCCCTGCAATATGAAAATTAGGTTTCCATAAAGAATTTGAAAATGAGATAGAAAGTTATTGATAGAAAAAATAAAGATATTAGTCGTTGTGTAGATAAAACAGATTTAGTCATATCGTAACATTTATTTTATTTAAATAGTAAAGAAAGAGGATTATGTGTTCAACATCGTTAATTGTTGATTAAGTTTCTGGAGAATCAAAAATTCTTCATTCATGCATATCTAGCTATATCTTTTTATCTTCAGATGATTTCGTTTGCCTGTATGTGCATGGATCATATTCAATTTGGTTCAATTTCGTTAAAATATCAATATCAATGCATCCCATTTTATTCAATTTGTTATCATCTCTGCTATGTAATGTAATAGCTTTCACGCTTTCATCGCAATTGCTCCTATTGAAATGTTTGCAAATATCCTACATGTGTGTATTAATGTACGTGTTTAATATGCATTTTTATACCGTTGAGATTTTGTTAAAGGCTTTTCAATAAGCCCGTTGTAAGCATGCCTAATCACCTTCTTCGATCATTGTTATGTTATTCAAACTTCGGATCGCATGCAATCTACCGACTTTTGAGCTTCCTGGTTTCAAAAAAGTGGCTACGCAAAGTATTTTGTTCGTAATGTCGCTTTTACATCAAAATTCACAATTCTTATTTTGCGACGCTAAGAATCTTCTATCTCTGCTATCATAAAAAGTTGTGTTTTTCTATCTTTAAATATGCACTATTATCAAAATCCTATTACACGGCATATTATTTTCGATTATAACAGGTCTTTCAGCGGCATAATTAATTCTATTACTTAAATACTAATCATACATTTAATACATGTTTCATTTGTTGGCAGTTTAATATGAATAATATAATAATATGATATTAATGCAATATTAATACTAAATCGATGCATTTCTTGTGGATAAACACATTCTGCAATACAAAATAATTTTGTTATTAATTGTGCCAGATCAATGACATTTTCCGATTTTCAGAATATACATGCATTGTACATTATAAATTTGTTTTTTATATTATTCCTCAGGTTTTTTCCAATCAATATAAATGCACGAGCATCCATTTGCACTCGTCATGTTTCATATTCATGTAAACTACCACGCAATTATTGTTGTCATTTGTAACAGCAATACTATCTGCACTTTATCTACCATCGCTTTCAATCGTTTCTATAAGTTTAATAATTCGTGTTTAATATTTGTATATTATTTTTCTCTTCACATATATTATAGAGATTTATTTTTTTCCATTATAATTAAAATATGTATCCAATAATATTTTTATTTATTAGGTATATTTTTTGTATTCACATATACCAATTATCAAAATTGAAAGCAAAGTTAATCGGAACAAAATGAAAAGATTTAACATATTTATACGACAAATAAACTCTAGATGACTAAATCGTGCCATTTATACATATTAATACAAATCAAGACAATAGCATATTGCTCAGAAAAAATATAAAAGTCGGCTAGATTGGTGTGTCCGAAGGACAGGCAGATCCATGGTGATGTAGTTGTTTTATTTTTCATTCCTAACATGGCAGCTACTGGATCACGTCCTTTTTAATCCTGCTCTATGGATATACACGCCAGCGCCAGTACAAACACGGCTTTATTCGTACTTGGCCACAGAATTTCTTAGCGACACGCAAATTTATTCCAATGTGAGACGTGTATCGACGGTTCTACAAACTGTGCACACACTCAAATATTACTACTGGGTAGCTAATCCACGCGGTAAAAGCGGAATAACACCGAAAGGACTTGGTACGTCATATCTAATCAGTTAATATTGGCAATACAAATTCATCTCAAATGTATAAAATATAATGTCTTATGTATATATTTATTTTTTATAGATGGACCACGACCACAACAGAAAGACATTCTTACTATTCGTTCTTATATTTTATTATTTTTAAAACAATTGATAATGATCGGTAACGGTGTGAAAGACGATGAATTACAGAGCATACTTAACTATTTAACGACGATGCATGAGGTAATTTTAAATAACGATGTAATAATGCAAAATGATAATACGTTAAGAACATTTTTCAAATTTTGCAATTTTTAGGATGAAAATTTACACGATGTTTTACAAATGCTGATATCCTTGATGTCGGAACATCCGTCATCAATGGTACCTGCATTTGATGCGAAACAGGGAGTACGAACGATTTTCAAGCTTTTGGCAGCTGAAAGTCAACTAATACGTCTGCAAGCGTTAAAGCTGCTAGGATTTTTCCTTAGCCGCAGTACACATAAGTAAGAAATTCTTATAATACAAATAATTTATGCAATTAAAATATTCTTAAAAAATATTAATATTACTTAATGTACACAGACGAAAATATGACGTTATGAGTCCACATAATCTATATACACTATTGGCTGAAAGGCTCTTATTAAATGAGGAAACGCTCTCATTACCGACATACAATGTTTTATACGAGGCATGTATTTTTTATTTCAATAAAATAATATTTATTCTAAATTTTTATTTTAAATTTTTAATTTCAGATTATGACTGAGCATATCAGTCAACAAATATTGTATGCCAGACATCCCGAACCTGAATCTCACTACCGTTTAGAAAATCCGAGTAAGCTGAGAATCTATAGTGATAAATAAACCAAACGTTTTCTCTCTCTCTCTCTCTCTCTCTCTCTCTCTCTCTCTCTCTCTTTATCTCTCTCTATATATATATTAATCTGCCAATTTTTTTTTCAGTGATCCTAAAGGTAGTAGCGACATTAATTCGACAATCAAAACAAACGGAGCAGCTGCTGGAAGTGAAGAAACTGTTCCTCTCGGACATGACTCTCCTCTGCAACAATAATCGAGAAAATCGGCGAACAGTCTTGCAAATGTCTGTATGGCAGGAGTGGCTTATCGCCATGGCTTACATCCATCCGAAGAATACCGAGGAACAGAAGATATCCGACATGGTGTATTCCTTATTTCGCATGCTTCTTCATCACGCTATCAAGCACGAATACGGTGGCTGGCGTGTATGGGTTGACACGCTGGCTATCGTACACTCTAAAGTAAGTTCGCGAGGTATCGTCGGCTCGAAACAATTCTAATGCTCTTAATGACGTACGCAGGTATCGTATGAGGAATTTAAACTTCAGTTCGCCCAAATGTACGAGCATTACGAGCGACAGAGATCTGATAACATTACGGATCCTGAGCTAAGGCAGCAGAGGCCGATCAGCACGATTTCCGGATGGGATCAACAGCATTCCGGAAGCAACGGATACAATAGACCAGCGGCGTGGGGAAATCAGCAAAATCACGAGATACAGCATATGGAAAGGAATTACAAGGTAGTTTCGAAAATATTAAAATTTTATTTTGATAGTAAATAAATTTGATAGTAAAATTTTATTTTGATATCTCATTCTTCGTTGCAATTTTCTTTATTTATGTACGCGTTATCTCAATGTTCTTTGTCAATTCAAATAAAGATAATTCATTCATGAAAAATTTAACAACATATTCATTGTTCTCAACAATATCTTACATTATGATGCAGGAATTTGATTCATCCGAAGCAAATGATCGATTGGAAGAATCCTGCAGCTGCGATCTTAATTCAATAGATAACACCGAAAGCGACGGTAGTCCGGCTATCGTGAAATCACGCAGCGAAACTTTGGACACCCTGCAATCATGCGAGGTGGTGTCGTTGGACTCCAGATTGAGCGACAAACCGGAAACACCGACTACCGCGCGCGAAACTCACACGGAGACGCCGACGATCCTCGAAGAAGCAAATAGCGAAGCCATCTCGTTGCCGACTACGCAAGAGACCAGCGAAGTGATATCGATTGAAAGCTCCAGCGACTTCTACAGCGAGGTGCACAAAATCGAAAGTTCCAGTCTCGACTCGATGGTAGTTCAGGACACGTTGAAAAAGGAAGAAGACACAGTTCCTGAAAAACAATCAGTTGCTGTTACTGAACCCTCTTCAACCGAACAGATTAAGGAAAGCACGGATGCGACAGCTGTTGAATCAAAAGACTCGAACGAAACTGTGAAAGATACAAATATTCCCGACACAACAGTCTCCACAACAGTCGAGAAAGTTGAAACTCCACCGGTTGCGGACGAGGAAGTGAAGGATAAGTCTGTTGAGGAGAATAACGTTACGACCGACGACAGTAATACGCTGACCAACACTGAAGATTCCGAGAAGATTGCAACAGCAATCGAAAATGAAGCCGACTCTGTTGCTTCAAAGGCCGACGCCGACGCCGACACTGAAGAAGATACCGTGCCAATTGTCCCTTCTGACGAAACGCGGGAACCGCTAACAGTTAAAGTTATCGAAAAGCTCCAGTTGGAAAACGACCGCGAGATAATTGATAGCGATACGTCAGAGGCGTACTTGACGCCAACTGAGAATCAAGAAATCTCGACCGAGATAAAAAGCAGAACGTCCGAATGTGAGAAAATTGCCGATGACACCGTTGAAAAGAAAGACATTTCCGAAGACAGGGACATTCCCGCTGAGACTGGTGAGAACGACGCAGGGGAAACTGTAAAAAATCCTAATTGCTCAACTAGCATAGTAGAAAGCGGTGAGGCTTGCGCGGAGAAGGCGGTAGATCTAGAAAGCGATAAGGTGGAACCCGTAATAGCGAATAGTGCGTTAAGTAGTGACGAACGCGCCGTGGATACTTTAATGGAGGACAAAAGTGCTGTTATTAATGATAACGAAGACGCGAAGGTAAATGAGAAACACTCAAGGGAGCCGTCCACTATTTCTACTAGCGTAAGTGATAATAAGTCAGACGTTCCGGCGACGACTGGCGAGGTAGAAGTTACAGATAGTGTTTGTAGTAATAGCGATGTTCAAAGTTCTGTAGATAATGTGACGCAAGTGCCAAATCCTAAGCAGCAAATCCCAACAATATCTACGGTCTGTGATGCAACTAAAAGTTTATCCGACGGTGTGCCTCAAATCGTTAGTTCTAATGTGGTTGCCAGGGACAATGCGTTATTGAATGACTTAACTCCAGATCACGTAGACACCCACCGCAGATCCAGCCTGCCGATCGTGTCCTCTACGGAAACGGTCGCGGATGATAACGGTCACGAGCCACCCTCCTTGCCTGTGCCCTTACGAAAAACATCGTCACCCCAGAAACGACCAAGGAGTGCCTCTACGTCCACGCAGGTGGATCCTAATCATTTCGGTGAGTTACAAAATTGACCGTTTCATAAATAAAACTGCGTCTATACTTTTTGTCTTTACGTATTCTTTTTATCGCAGAAGCCAAAAGATCGAAGCAAGGAAATCCCTCCACGCGGCCAATGTTCAGTCCAGGCCCGACACGACCTCCATTCAGAATACCAGAATTTAAATGGTCATACATACATCAACGGCTGTTGTCGGACGTGCTATTCTCTTTGGAAACAGACATTCAAGTGTGGAGAAGGTAGAATATGCAATGTTGTGCGCGCGTATATTAACGTATCAATTTTGTCGGAATATTCTACGGTAATTTCTGCATTACAGCCATTCAACGAAGTCTGTATTGGATTTCGTAAATAGCAGCGAAAATGCCATTTTCGTGGTAAACACTGTCCATCTAATTTCGCAGTTAGCCGACAATCTCATAATAGCTTGCGGCGGTTTGTTGCCCTTGTTAGCGTCGGCCACTTCGCCAAATGTATGTAAATTGTTCTGAAATATATGCGATATATTAAAGAAGAAATAATAATATTTTTACAATTCTAATTTCTAATTAATATTTGAATGCTTTCTAGAACGAATTGGATGTAATCGAGCCAACTCAGGGGATGCCAATCGAAGTGGCAGTTTCTTTTTTGCAAAGACTAGTCAACATGGCCGACGTACTTATATTCGCTAGCTCGTTAAACTTTGGAGAACTGGAGGCTGAGAAAAATATGTCGAGCGGTGGCATATTGCGACAATGTTTACGACTGGTTTGTATTACTGTGCATAAGGTATTTTATAGATACAGAATGAAATGAAATGATGAACCTTGATAGAATAGTTAGATATAGTTATATTTTTATTATTGTACAGAGTTTATACGGTTAAACTATTTGAACAGATCATTTGTCGATTTAGGAAAATGTTTTAAATATTAGTGCACAATGTGTGTGTTTAATTTATGCATTTGACGGAATATAGAATTTATAACATACCAAGTTCAGTCTAGAAAAATTTGTAAAAATTACTATTTATATCATATATTTTTTTTTTAGTTTTGCTTTACGCAATGTTACATGTGCAATTAATTTTTAAAGAGAAATACGCGATTCCCGTATAGACATATCTAAATTGCGGTTTAATGTGATCCACGAATGAAAAAGTGCAATTGCAATAGTAGTTACATTTTTATTTATGTTTATTTTAGTGAGAATATTTACATAATACATATACATAATATTTATGGCATGCACATGTCAGAGTATACAGTACAGATATTAACACTTTAAAAATACAAAATGTAGCATGTAAAATTTACGTGTTCATCTATGCGAATAAAAAACTCAATTTTGCTCTTTTGATGTTAATTACACATAAAATTCTTGAGAGAGACAAATGATTATAATGTTATAAAGAGTTACAATTTAAAGAAAATTGAATGTTTTATCTATCGGTACGAAAAATGGACGAGTAAGTTCACAATATCGAGAGAGAGAGAATGTAACCATATTTATAATCGTAGTTCCCAAAAAGTAATGTACAATTCTTCTTCTTAAAAAATCCCGATTGGATTTCCGGGCCAGAACGGCCCACAGTTACCACGGGTTAGGGATCAGTGATCTCAAATAAGTCTCCCCTTGGAGATTGGAGACTTTAATATATAATTAATTCAAATGTTCTTAGCTTTGACATGTACCCCCAATTAGAAATTTAATATGTACATCCACACAACATCTTTTGTTGTATTTACCTAATAAACTGCTTCTATAGGTCTGTACATGTGCCGTTAGAAACTGCTTAGAGTGTAAAGAACGTGGCAGATCGTACAGCATGTTAGGTCGGCAGATTGGTTCTAGTAATAAATCACAGCACATACAATCACTTATACGCGGGGCTCAGACATCGCCTAAGGTACGTTTTATCCAATCGAACTAACTTTTATAACACTGTTAATAGGCGCAATAAACACATTATGTCTCTTCCCTTCAATTTCCGTTTGCTAAAGAAGAACTATTTTGTTTGTACTTACTGATATGTCATAGTATATCGAAATATTCTTTATTTATAGAACATCGTGGACAACCTTACGCATCAATTAAGTCCTGTGAAGGATCCCGAGAAATTGTTGCAAGACATGGACGTAAATCGTTTAAGAGCTGTGATATACAGAGATGTTGTAAGTATATGATATTTCATAGCCAAGATAAAATGAAATTGATCGTGTATGTATGCATAAAACAGGAAAATTAAGTTACGTACGTTAATTTCAGGAAGAAACCAAGCAGGCACAGTTTCTGTCCCTTGCTATAGTTTACTTCATCTCTGTATTGATGGTCTCCAAATATCGCGACATATTGGAACCGCCAATATCGCAGCGTCCACCAAGTCCGGTGCAAACGATACAGACAAATGGTGCCGGTCTCAGGCCAGGTAGTCCTTCAGGTGAGATCCTCGTGTCTTATTGACATCACTAATCCAAAAAATATGTATAAATACCGTTATGCAAGATTCACTAGAGGTAAATTTATTTTTAATAAATGCAATGAGAGCAATTAAATATTATCTTACAATTTACGAATGATTATATTACAAGATACTATGTACAGTAACTTTACAAACGAGTTATTGTTTTGTCATAGTTTCTACAAATTGTCTATTACTGGGTATGCACTCTGCAAAGAACTTATAAATTCTAGAAAAGATTAATACAATAATATGCTATTTTACGAAGAATAATACAATAATATGCTATTTTACGAAGAATAATACAATAATATGCTATTTTACGAAGAATAATACAATAATATGTTATTTTATATCGATAACATGATGCTTCTATACTCTTTTATAATCTAAATTTTTAAAAATTTATTACCTATGATATCTATTATCATTTGATATCTATAATTGTACTTATTATTAGATTATCGTCTATTATTATATTAAGAAATTGTAAAAGAAAATGTATTAATTTTTATGTTATTATGATTTGCACGTTGAATACTAATTTGCGTAACACTTCCCTATAACAAAATTAAACATTTTTAAAAATTCTTCTGTTTACTCAAAACTCTTACGTGTCAGATATATATTCTCTTATCTTTTATTTCAAAAATTATAATATATAAATAAATTCAATTTGTGTGTGTGTAAACTAATTAATAATTAATTTTCAATACTACGGCATGACTGCAGCTATATAATGTATATAAATGAAAGAAAAATTTATAATGTATGTCTCGTAAAAATTTTGTCTGCTTTACTATTTAGATAAAATTAAACTTCTCGACATTTTAATTAACAGTGGTACATCGCTGCTAAAAAATAATGTAATCTTTTAGTAAGCTTTAAATGGCAGATTAACTGGCTAAAAAATTCTATCTTACAATAATGTTGTAAACGAATGAAATATGATGAATGTTATAAATAGCATATATGTACAAATATGTAGCTAATGTGTTCAACACTGTGCACCAAACGATGTAGCTGCAACTAAGACAACAGCACATGACACCAAGTAGAACGCATGTGTTATTGCACTGTATGAAGTAAACATTTTATATGTATCTGACAGTGAGAGTTTTGATGTTTGCCGAATGTGTTTGCACTTCTTTTGCATTACAAATATACTTACGTCGTTATATCATTGTTGTTGTATTTTCTTGGATGTGGAACTTCTTTATGTGGGAAATTGAAGACAGATCTTTATGACTGCTGTTACACGATTAATATTTGAATGTTTAACAAATCAAGAAATTGTGTAAAATAAGTTCTTTTAGAATGTTATACTCCGGTTGTTATTGATAATATATTACAAGTGTTAATATATAGAACTTTAAATTGGTAATATAATATTAAACAATATATTATTGTTTTTATCATTATATTAATCTTTCTTTACTAAAATTTATAATAAGTTATAAATTAAAAATAAAAATTAGTTAAGACTTATTTACAATTTATAAGATACTACATATTTAAAATGATGAAATGTTATTTACTGAATTTCACTCTATGAATGTTTAATTAAACCCTTAAAGTTCTTTCAAATATGCTTTTCTTATGATCTTTAAATACACACAACAGAAAGCAAGTTTTTTAATAGGTGTTTATATATCCTTGTGCTGGAATTTTGTAATAATTTATGCTTATTCTTTGACATTTTAAATTCTTCTTTAAAGATATTTGAAATTACATTTTTGTAATAAATATAATTTTTAATTATAATTGTTCTTAAACTTTCAAGACAAGAAACTTTGTGTGTGTTGCATTGCGTATAAGCTAATTTTTTTGCGAGAATGTTAACAATTTGCTATTAATTTCGAAAATGAACGCTTCAAGTTGAGCAGACGTTAATCATACTGCTTGTTCATGATTTTATTAAATGCATAGAGTGAAAGGCAGTATCAAAAATAAGCTATGGATCGCGAGCGATAGAAGTGATAGCGCACGACCGGATAACGTGGTAAATGTGGTTCCTCGGCAGATGGGAATGGTGGTGGAGGAGGGCGGCCCTTATTTCCACAGTGGTCTCACCACGTGTACCCACAGTTCCTCTCGGGATCTCACCCTAACGTCAATGCAAATGTCAATGCCAATGCCAACCATCACATCAACCAGCACCATCACCAGCACCCGCTACCGGCTGCCAGGCACTCTAATCGCCAGCCACCCTCTAACTATTATCTCCCGAATCACCACAACAATCACTACAATCATCATCCGAATAACCATAACTATCATCGCCATCATCACTATCATCATCACAATAACAACAACCACCACCATACGCTTCAAAAGCATATCGATCAGCCTCGAAATCTCTGTCATAGAAACTCCGGTGTCGGTCTGCAAGGTAACTCGAAAACCCGAAAGTTGTTTCACGGAATGCCCGAATTTTTTTGGCCTGATTTATTGCGCCTTACTCTTGTTTGTCTATTAATTTGCAAACTGCACGACGCTTGTCGTGAATATGAACGAGTTTGTGCGCAATTTTTTCGATGTTTTCTTGATGTTGTACCAACGCAACCGATCCTTTCGGTAAAAAATTTATTTTTTCAAATTATTTTTAAAAAAGTATATTTTTACACCCAGCTAAAAATGTAAAAGGGAGTTTATTTAATTAACTCGTTCGTTTTTTTTCACTCCTTTCGTGATCATTCGCATATGTTAAATATCTAATCTGATCATTTCTTGTTTACTTTTATCATATTGTCATGAAAACCGAATTAGTTATATCATTTAGTTAATAGTTTTTTAGTAGATTCGCACTGCATGCCATACACAAAGCAGTTACCTTGAACTTGCAGCATATTGTTGCGCAAAAAATCAACTTAATAATTGCCCTATGCTTCAGCATGTGGAATATGTATTTCCGTTGTGATGAATTACATTTATTTAGTTAACAAAAATTAAGACACGCATGAATATGACAAAGATATTATTCCCTAGAAATTAACACGATGGATGACATAAACGAAATACGCGTATAGTTCGACAGATAATTTGCTATAATTGAGCAAAATACAATAGTCCCTAAAAATTTGACTTTTGTCTCTACTTAATTTAGTGTATATTTTTATCATTATATGTAATGTATATCGAATATGTAATATTTGAATACATAATATTCCAATTTTACATATTTGATGTGAATCACATATATGAAATGCATATGTTTTAATCATCTATTATGTTTTACATTACTCGATAAACATAATTCAATGTTTAAGGAACACCGGCTATTCTCTCCGAAAATTAGAACAACATTTTCTAACATAATTAAATGCTAAATCTATGCTATTAAGCGCTAAATTTATATACATATATATATGTATCAAAAATTAATTGAGTACAATAAAAGCTTGTGTTTCTTACGATTAAGACAACTGAAAAATTGCCTGTTGTGTGCTATGATTTATTTTGCAGCAATTCTGCGCAGCCCTTTATGTAATACAAACAGAGAAGAATGTTTTGTGTTTTCGTTATTAATGTACCTACAGTGATGCCACAATCTACTGGTCTTGTACTTTTTTTATATTGACAAATTGTGAATTACAAGACAATATTAATGATAATTTTATATATCGTGTACAAATGAAATCTTCCAATTAGCTAAAATCGTTGAACGCATGTGTATGAATATCAACTGGCTTAGCAAGAAGAAAATCGTTACATTTCTCAATTTCTCATAGCATATCTTAATCACGTGTTCTCAGGTAGCGGAGGAATAATGAGTCAATCGGGCTCTCAGGATGATGGCGAGTACGAAGTCATCATCGTCGATGAGAACAATTCTTCGATTTTGGCCGATCACGACGTCACATCGTCTGGTCCGCCGTCGACCAAGGTAAGTTCATCCCGCGGAAAAGTTGCAATTATCTGAAATTTCGATACGAGCTGAAAAATGCAACGGACACTTGATTGTCCCCTACCGAACAAATTCGAAAGAAGTGAACGCCGAGAATAATTGAACCGAAAATCTCAGGTAAAAAGGTCTTGTAAAGTCCGTCACGTATGAAACGCAATCTGATAGTGACAACATAGTCTGATTGGTACAAAAACCGAGATGGTTCTACAAAGTTATAACAATTTTATATACTTGAGACTGCATGCATTTCGATAGATCGAGAACGTAGACACGAGATTCGATGTTTCAATCTGTCGCTTTACACAGCTCTACGTAGCGAGTACGATATACGGGTCTTTCTAAACGTCAAATTGGACTCCGTTTCTCTCAATACTGTCCTGAGTACCTTTCTCTTTATGCTCGATAGTTTCAAATGATATTCACAGCAGCGAAACTCTAGCACTCTTCCATCACGCACGATCTTATGGGGTATTCACCGCAGTAATGACCAGATACTTGTGCTATCGTACAATGCTTTGCACTGATTTATCGCGTGTACTATTCGTCATAATAACGATATAACGATTTATATATATATATAAAGTTTTTACTTCAAAATATTAAATATATACTGTGTAATTACAATAGACTAGTTCATAGGTAGCTACATTAGATATACATAAATTAAGATTTGACAAGGTAAATTTACATTCAACCTTGAATGTTAATTTTAAATTAACACAATTTTACGATATTGTGACATATTTTTATTATCTATCAAACCCTGCGACCCTTAAGTGTAGTACTCGTTAGTTAATCCTCCTGATACAATTACGTGATTTCGAGACCTGCCGTAGTTGAAGATCTCTTGTAATGTCCAGCATGTAGTGTTCACTTATCGATTGATGTCTTGCATCTACGTAGTCCCAGCGTAACGACCGTTAGCTCAATTGTGATCTCTCGTAACTATCTCTCGCACTTAATATCTATATTTCGGATTCTAAATCGACATTATCGAGCGAACCCAATCGATCCGCGAAATTCCAACACGTAATCGCATCTCCGAAAGTCAAACTATATATCTATCTGTAATCCTATCGAGCATGCGATACTCTGACTCTTGAATTTCTCTCATTGTTAACTTCCTCTGCTTGCATTGCTATGCGTACTAACTACTGGTTCTGAAGGGAGGTCACAGTGGTGTACCTCGGCCGCGGACTATTCTCGAGGATTACACCTCATCAGAACCAACGCTTGGCACTTCTACAAGGTCCGAACCACTGCCACGAAATCTGCAGGTAAAACTTAATTTGAGTACAGATCCGGATGTGTGGAGGACGTTGATCGGGAGCTCGATTCCCGAATTATATCGCCGCGACCGGTCGCGTTTTGGGAGCGATCAAAAATGTATTTTTAATTATTTTAAATGTCTCACTTCGTAAAAGAATGCGAGAGGATACGCAACGGTGCAATAATGCCCATTTGACGGGTGCAAGAAAGAGAGAGCGATACACCTTGATTTATATCCTCCTCGATGCTTATGTAATGTTGTTCTAATGTAAAATAGCGGTCCTTACACGCGTATAATTTTGGTCTTATTCTAGAATTAACAAGTTCGCTAACGAAGCTTGAATACATGAAAAGCTTGGTTCTTTCTTTCTATAATATATTAGTTGATTGCGTAGTAGTGGTGTACTACTAATTGCATGTAATGAAGTAAGTACATGGCACGCGAGAGTATATCATGAAGTGTGATTGTATGAAATTATCCTATATGAAATGTTTCTGTGATAAAATAGAGCTGTAAATTTTCATTAGTAAATGACTTCAGCATCGTAGTGAGATTCTCTTAGGCCTGGAAATACATCTGAATAGTTTTACATAATAATTAACGATCGTTAAAAGGAGTTCCTTGTTAATCCAACGAAATTCAGCATTGCGAAGAGATAAAAAAGTTTTAAGTGCTATCATTTACATGCCGATTAAAAAAAACAATTTATTTCATTATAAAAATATATTAATCTTTGTTTCATGTATTTTTCAATCCTTTCTATTTAAATTTTTAAGTACCTCAATATTTTTCTAATAATTTATGATCAATTTTAATCGAAATAGAAACAAAATTCCAATGTTTCATTCTTTCCTTTATTTTAATCGACTTTCTCCCAGAGCAATGACTCCAGTGAGGAGACAGTACATCGCAGCAATATTACCGCGGATCCGAGTCCTTCTGAAGTTACCACGGACAATGAAAACAAGCATAATTCGTCCGAAGAAGCCTGGACAGACGTAAATCTTAATGAAGACGGTGACACGATGCCTATTACAAATCCCAGAGAAGACCCGCGAAACATCCACAATATTGCACACTCGCGTGGTAAGAGTCAAGTCAACTCTGGCACCGTCACTTGTGACTGATAATCAATCTTATTAGAAGAATCCTTATCAATCTGGTACATAAGGCAAGGCATATTCTGAAACACACAGGCGACATGCAAGACAGCGAGGGCAACGTCCTGGAACAAGAAATGCTCGGCAACGCAGAACGCGGGGAGAAACCGTCGGCGGAAATCTCTGTGGTGCGGGTTCCCGATCGGTTAGTGGTAACCGCAGCATCTCCGAGGGCCGATGAATTGCCGATCAAAGGTCTGGTCGATCATTTACCCGTACCGACACCTTCCCGCGAGGCCTCTCTCACGCAAAAGTTGGAAATGGCTTTGGGTTCGGTTTGCCCCCTTTTACGAGAGATCATGGTGGACTTTGCTCCCTTCCTGTCCAAAACACTCGTTGGCTCCCATGGTCAAGAATTGTTAATGGAAGGAAAAGGTACGAGCTGCAAGGGTACGTCGAACGTACGATCACTTTTTTGTGTTTGATGTGTGCATGTTGCATATGAATACGTTAAGGAAACAATTATTACGAGCAAGAAAAATTATCTCTTTAAATATTATTTTCTTCAAATATTATTTGATGATTTTAGAACTGTCTCTATATATAAACTGCACTATAAACACACCGTGATTTTATTATGTACACGCTTATAAAATGAGATGTAAAAGGAAATCACGGCTCTCACATTCTGCATTTTACGCGCGCGCGATATGATATAGAATGTCTGAGGCTCGATAAATAAAAAGGATATATTTCACGTTGGACTTTATTACACGGAGAACAGTCGTAGCATGGTCTATGTTTTCTAAACGATGTCGAAATATATCACGCCCACGGATAAGAAAGAATCATAAAGGATTAAGGAACTGAAACTGAGCTAGCTTCACACACAGGCACACATTTTCCGACATGATAAAAAAATTATTCTCTGTATTTATTTGTTTTTTCTTCATTGTATTTTATTGTGCGGTAAAGTGTTTAGTGTTATTATGCTCTATTTTTCTTGCTCCTTTATATTTTAATTTGTTATTTAACATAACAACTTTATCGTCTCTTTTCTTCTGAATGTTATACGTTACCTTATGAATAAACTTATTATTCAATTTGTAAACGCATGTCTAAGAAACAAAATATTCGTCATTAAATATTCCGTAATCGGTGTGTTATGGGCGCCTTTAAAAGATAAAATAGCCATCATAAAAATAAGAATTCAACAATGTTGTTCGCGCAAAATATTTAAAATCGTATATTTAGATATGCTCGTGTGATAAATAAAAATTTAGCGTCCATTTAAATGGGCATACTTGGCGGGACTTTCGTCACTTTTATAGTCTCTGGTATTTCACACCGAGTATTCAAATTAGTCATTTTATGATTTCGCTTTAGGAAGATGGCCAGCGTATTCCGAGTAATCGCTCACCATTAGTATTCAGCATGCGTGTAAAGACCGCGATGATTCTCGCAGATTTTACATTCAAGGAACGTGGCGTTTGATGGTCCTGCAACGTATCGGTGTACCTTATTTTTAACAATACTCGCGATACAATGAACGTTCTTCGTGAAACACGACATTCGTCTGCTTCTTCCGTCCGTCTCTCTGTCAGTCATTGTTATTCACCGTTTATCGTTCGTTCGTTTAACGATTCTCTGTCTGTAATTTGCCAGGTTTGACCACATTTAAGAACAGCAACTCCGTTGTGGAATTGGTTATGCTCCTCTGCTCTCAGGAATGGCAAAACTCCTTGCAAAAGCACGCGGGTCTCGCTTTCATCGAGCTCATTAACGAGGGAAGGTAAGACGTTTATTATACGCTAGAACGCGCGCAAACAAAACGAAATCAAATATTCTCGTTTCCCTTCATGAAAATGCTTCCTTGCGTTACACAGGCTGCTATCTCACGCGATGAAGGATCACATAGTAAGAGTCGCAAACGAGGCAGAGTTCATTTTAAATAGGATGAGAGCGGATGACGTGCTGAAGCATGCTGACTTTGAGGTATGGCGTGCATTTCTTCCGGCGATTTCATTGCCCCGTAAATAGAACCGACCAGTTTTTGTCGCCAGAACGTTTTCGCGAGTCATCTAATATTGATATGACGATCTCCCCGCTTACAAATATAACTCGATACTATTAATTATAAAAAAATAGATTAATAATACATGCTTTTTTGGTGGTATTTAGTCACAATGCGCGCAGACATTACTGGACCGTCGGGAAGAAGAGCGCATGTGCGATCATCTAATCACCGCGGCAAGAAGACGCGACAATGTTATCGCTAGTAGATTGCTGGAGAAAGTCCGAAATATCCTGTCCAACAAGCACGGCGCCTGGGGATACATGGATCCAATGGCTGCAAAGTGAGTGCAAACGCAATCGCCGCTTTGAATTGCCTCCGTATTGCATAATCGTATTCTACATTTCGCTTGCTGTTCCCAGATTGGCCGAATACTGGAAGCTGGATGCTTGGGAGGATGATGCACGTAGACGTAAGCGTTTCGTGCACAATCCACTAGGCTCGAGCCACCCCGAGGCTACTCTCAAGGCGGCTCTAGAACACGGTGCACCCGAGGATGCGATACTTCAAGCGCGTGAAGAGTTTCACGCGCATCTCGCAGCCTCGCGTGCACACCAACAGCAATTGCAGTCGGCGGATCTTCTGGATGACAGTGAATTGCTGTCGGACGACAGGGATCTTGACAACGACTTGACAGGTTGGTCGGCGTTCCATTGCCTGATAAACGAAACGCGACATTTTAATAGCATATTACAGGCCACTTAAACCGGTTTTATTTTCGTCAATCCCGCGCCGCAATTTCGAATTTGTTATTTAAGTATCGGTCGTCAATTGTTATTTGTTATTTTAATTTTCCACGTTTAATTTTCAATTTCTATGCGCCGCACATTGTCGAGATAGCATGCTACCGATAATTTGCAGTGTACGGGTTTAAAGAAAAATAATGAAAGATTCATTGACGTTTTTATACTACGTGTGCAGGCAATATGTTATTATTATTTCGTTGCGTTGCTGTTTACACGCACGCAGTCTGATTATTCATGTTTTATCAGGTCCGGTGAACATTAGCACGAAAGGCAAATTAATTGCACCCGGTATCGTGGCGCCCGGCATCATTTCCGTTACATCTACAGAGCTGTACTTCGAAGTGGACGAGGATGATCCGGAGTTCAAAAAAATCGACAATGAGGTAAGTACTTAGATTTAAGTATGTATGTGTGGAAGGACACATGATAAAAAGATACATTACTGAATATGCGTCTCTGTCACGATGTGCGTTATTTATATAATCTCCGATAATTAGTTGCTTTATCTTGTCTCCTCTTCATTAAAATAAAATATATGCATTCAGGACATTCGCGGTGTTATCTATTTGAAATGTAGTCGCCAGTTGTCTTGGCGATAAAACTGTTTTTCAATGAAAAACCAAAGTCGTTGAGAAAGTGACTAAATTTATACACTAGCGTTTTACGAAGTTAAAGAAGCTAAAAAGCCTATCTTTAAAATAACATAAGACGGTTAAGTATTTAATACGATAAAAGCACTAATTCCATGATGCGTTCATTTACATTATTTTGCAGTTACGTATCCTATTATTTTTTTCTAATTTTAACATTTCTTCCAATTTGCTTCTATCGTCTATCGCGAATGCATCTTTATCAGCGCGTGCATTAACACTGCGGCTACAGCTTAAAAATATGTGCGGTAATAGCGACGCCCATTATTTACATATTAAATGTTTGGGGTAATATTTTATGCTGCCCTCTCTTAAACTGACGAACGCGAGAGCCTAAGGTAGCCGCTCATAACGAAGAGTATCAATCATTTCAGCCGTCGTAGAATTTGAATAAGTGTGCGTCATAAATGATGAGACGTGGCGAAAGCTTCCACGGCACCGCTGGTGGAGGCAGATTCTGGCTAGAATTAGTTCGGACGTGTCCCTGTCTATCAGTGTCCATAAGGCACCCTACATTCGTGAAGCTTACACAATCAAAAAAAGAAAAAGAAACGGAGGGAAAGCCGAGATAAAGCCGAGAGAAGAAGTCGAGAGAAAGAAAGAGAAAGAGAGAGAACGAGGGAGAAAGGCGAACTGGAAGAACTAGAAGGACGATTATCATATATCGGTCGTAGATCTCGCGTTTGTATAACTAGGGAATAAAACAAACAGAGGAGGGCCCCATGGGGTCGACCGATCTTCAGGGTCGGCAATTATGAGCCCCCCGCGGGGCCTGGTATCTGCCTGTCCGCTCTTCCGTCTCTCTTCCTCCCTATCCTCTATCGCTTCGCCACGCACTAACTACGTATCGGTGGCATAGGTGAACAAGCTTCTCGCAGGAATGCACTGAAACTACCACATTTTCCCACCTAGTCGATGAACATCGCGCGGTGAAGTCGAGTATCCAGCGCGTCGTGTCGCGCGAGTAAAATTCATGGAGTCTGCGTCTCGATGGCGCGTATCGATAATAGAAATATGTAATCTTGCTCGATAAACCCGATCTTATAATTAATAATTAACATTCTCAAATTGTTACTACAGTAACAAAATTTTCCGTTATCTATGAATTCATATCATGGCATCACGAATTTTATCGGTACTATCAGTCTCTTTTAACGCCTGCCGGCATCTCTCGTTAATAAGTAAAATATATTCAGTGTCCTCCGCGCGAGAGACTTTCAGTAATCGCTCGCCGACGATCGTATCGCTGTGTTTCTCGGGGTATGCCCAAGGATTTCGCAATGTCCACCTGTCGTCCCCGTTATATCTCGACCGACGGACTCGCCTGTGAATAGGACGTACGAACTCATTCGGGCTCTCTTAATTGGAATCCTTTTTAAGAAGGAACGCTGAGCGCACCTGGAAGCGAGGAGGGAAAGAGCGCAAGAAGGAGAGAAAGACAGGCAGACAGATAGAAGCAAAGAAGAAGAAGGAAACAGAGACGAAGATAGCGAGAGGAGAGGAAGAGTGAGAGAGAGAGAGAGAGAGAGAGAGAGAGAGA
>NJRP01000032.1:496868-556775 GCA_003063835.1 Aphaenogaster floridana
AGAGAGAGAGAGAGAGAGAGAGAGAGAGAGAGAGAGAGAGAGAGAGAGAGAGAGAGAGAGAAAGCGAGAGACCGGTCGTTCACGATCGAGACACGCTCATTAGTCGAGGATGTCCCGAGGGTAGGCGGGAGGCTTCGTCGAATTCGTAGGCGATGGATCACTCGATAGTCGAGCCGAGACTTAAGCGATCGTAATGCGCGGCCGCAGAAGAGGATGCACCCAGGAGTGGCCCCAGGGAGGGACTGCATATCGGGCCGCGCGCCGCTGCACCCTTTTGTGCGTATCTCCTCACAAGCCTCCTCCACGCCGATCGCGCCGATTCCTCCCTTCTTCCTCCTCCGCCTTTTATAATGGCCCAGGCAAACGTATTTATCGTGATTTATCGTTTACACGGGTCTCTCCTTTCTCTCCCGCCCCACCGTTCCTCTCTCTCTCCCTTTCTCTTTTTCTCTCTTTCTCTGTCTGCCCTGCAACGTCGTATGTTAAAGATAGAGGATGCACACCGTGCGATTACGTCGGGAATGAATTATTGATAGTCCGCGCGAGGCATTAATATCTAAAACAAATAATCAACGGTACAGCCGCTTTCGCGAATGTACTTTTCGTCTCTAATTCGATGAAGAAACTGTGCTCTTCTTCTGCAATTTAAATACCGAAGCGCAAAGTCCTGCAGCCATTTGTAAATTAACGATTATTTATATTGCGTATCATATGTAAGATTTATGTCACATAATTGCTCGTGATGATACGTAATAACGATACGCTGTCGTCGCGACTTGCACATGCTGAAAATTGAGTTGCCACTTGTGGGTTATTCTTAGAGACAGCAAAACGTGAAGTAAGGTCGTATAATATATAATAATCGATTTCCTGCGTTTCTTATTAGCATTAATTGTATAAGCTCGGAAGCAATAAAGCATATTCTATGTATTTGTGAGACGTAAACAGAATATATATTCAAAGTATGCACGATAGAAAGCTGACACCGCTTTTAAAATGTAAATACGTGTCGTTAAATATTAATGCGCAATGCGCAATAATCTCCAAAAAATTAATCGTTAATTTTTGTCTTTATGTCTTTTTTATATCTTTCGGGCTTGCATTTGGGAGGAGAAAAAGCAGATCGGCTTTCAGTAAACCTAACGGGCTGTTGCTTCAGCTTCAAGAGGGTAGGTCACACGGGACATTAAACTCCGCCGCGTCGCGGCGGATCGAGCGACTCGCATTTTTATGGAAACCTGCTCTGTGGCGCCTAAAGTTCCCCTTCCCGTGGTATAGTTATCGCAGACACATGCTGCGAATATCCCCGTGGGATGCCTGTGCTGTGCGAGAAAGAGAGAGACAGAAAGAGAGACAGTGAGGAAATAGGAGAAAGAGGAGCGAGGGATACCGACCGGACAGGTGGTCCGTGCCGTACGTTGGTGCTCATTCGCGACGAAGATACCATTAACGAGGGATATAGCGCCGCGAAAAATCCGAGACATCGAGCCGTTTATCACCGATCGCAAATAGAAACTGCCTCGTAGATCATGCGGTGCCAGAGATTTCCAAGTTCGTAGTTAGTGGTATCGCTGCGACTCGCTTCACACTCGAGATTATTAATATCGCAGTATTATTCATACGTAAATACACATTGTACGGACGATTGTGCAACCGATACGGATCTCTCTCTATGAGATAACGATGTAAAAGGACTTTCTATCGAGGACATACGTATTTTATAAGGGACTAAACGAGAATGACAGGAGGGCGGACTGTGAGCGAGCACCGGTTTAATGTTATGCGATTACGGTCTTCTTAGGCAATGCATATGCATGACATCGATGTAATATAGTGCAAGTGACGTTATAATAATGCGACTATAATTATTCCGCATCCCGATCGCGGTACCTCGTGCTGGCAGTACAAAGACTGTCCACCTCGCTTTAACCACCAGCCGTCGAATGCGCGACCGTATCTTACCGCAATTATTCCACCGCATTATCCTTGCATCTCGCGACTATAAACGCGTGTCGATAAATAATAAAGCCTGTCAGCTACTCTTGCGGCAGATTGCCGTGCAGTCGGTGGCTTCCTCGATAAAGAGACTCGCTTTTCTCGAGCGCGATGCGCTCAACTATACATATATCCGTGCTCGCTTCTTTGAATTATGTACCGTGAATTCCGGAATAATAACTCCCGTCGAGTTTGATGAATAAGCGTATAACTCTCGATCAGATCTAATGCCTTCTGCCCGCACATATATCACTGGCGTTATTATTAATAAAAACGGCACAGTCGAGAGGCAATAATTACTCTTCCAACAGTTTCATTGCGCGTTTTCTGCCAAAGGCTCGGGGATCAAGATGCGCGAGCGCGTATCGATGCGAATTTGCATATCCCGCATAATTTAATCGATCCACGATTTCGATGGGATTCGACATTGTCGATGACCAGGTAGCCGATGACCAGGGGGCAGTCTGCGCGAAAAGGATGCAGTTAGTTTGGTAAACATCCATCAATTCGTGGGCAGGGCAGCGCGAAGCAGAGAACGGAGAAGAACCTGAAGAGCAGGCAAGCTGGAAGGAGCAGGCGGGTTCATTCTCAACAAGGCAGGGGTAATCACTGCTATTAGTGCGGACATTACTCCGGTGGTCCGCCAATCTCCGTAACACTCCATCATATCGGTGCCTCAAGGCTCTTCAGTGGTGTAGAAAATGGATTTTCCTGCAGACAATCGCGCAACGTTTTGCACCCGCGTAAAATACTCTTAATCGAAAAAATGGCTTTACGATCCAAAAATAGCTCTCCAACGCTACAATCGATTACTATTGACAATTAGCACGCACTTAAGTCTTAATTTTTAATTCGCGTATCGTAATTATTTATTTGACTCCATCCTATCTCAACTATACATATGTATATCCGATTTATATATATATTTTTTTTTTCCTACTATGTATATCTCTAATGTCCATTACTATCAATGTAGATTAACTTTAATACCGGTTTAACGTAATCTTTATCTTTTTCTAGTTCTAAGAATTAGAAAAAGATAAAAAGTTAAACCGAGATTAATATTAATCTACATTGGTAGAAATGGACATAAATCGGCCACGTGCTTTAGCGAACTGCGGAAGTCAAAACGTGTCATCCTAATCTATAAGTGCCAACGACAAACGATCGTCCGAAATCTCTTTTACTGTAGCAAACAATCTTTCTCGCGGTGCGGGTCTTCCTTCGGCGGTCGTTATAGGCGTGACGACCGATTATCCTCGAAAGGAATGATGATGGATATCATAGGCAACTGTCTCGTGCCACATCAGTTCTGTCAGCAACTGCAGGTAGGCGGAAAGCTTGTGGGTGTATCCGTTCTGTAGATACGCAAACCCAACACGGTGTTAAGAGTTTGCTCGGAGGTATATACGTATATACAACGTGTCTCGAATGCAACGCTCTGCTCTTAAATAGCATCTTCTTCTAGTTTCAATCTCCTACAAGGCGCCGTTCGCATATCTGGCGCATAATCGCGTATAAAACACAAATCGCCCTGTCTACCAATGCAGCACAAGCTGTTTCACATTCTACACGTTTTTTCTGAGATACACCCTATATATGCATATGTATGAAAAATACAATGTATCAAGGGACGATGCTGCTACAATGTTAGACGTTGATTAAAAACGGCGCAATTTAGGCAGCCGCGTTATGACTAAGAATGAAGCTATAATTACCGGCTTCAGTGACGTTGATTCAGCACAGTGGGGATATATTGTCCTGGTTCCTTTTTCGAGAAACATGTTATAACATTTTATTTTTCCACGGCTCAATTAAAGCCTTACAACATTATTTCATCGACTCGGACGAATACGTGAAATCTCACGTCGCAATGTAATCGCGAATAGGACCATAAGTATCATCAATGGTCTAGTTTCCACCGAAACCTTCAATTCGCACCTAATGCGGTGTAGAACCATATTTAAGTCGATGGAAACGCAACTAATCTTTTTCATTACTACTCTACTTCCAATGGAAACAGTATTTCTAATAGATCTGCACCGAAGTAGAACCAGATTGAAGGCTTCGGTGGAAACTAGACTACTGATACCTTCTTTTCTCTTCTTGCCGTTCTCTGAGTCGCGGGTCCTCTCGTTGCCCTATTCGTACGGACCTGGAAGAGAGCTAGTCGCCGGCAATATAGGCGGAGCGAGGCTGGATCCGATTCAGAGTGTGACGGATGGCGCCCACCTGTGGATTCATTC
This sequence comes from Aphaenogaster floridana, assembly GCA_003063835.1. Taxonomy (NCBI): domain Eukaryota; kingdom Metazoa; phylum Arthropoda; class Insecta; order Hymenoptera; family Formicidae; genus Aphaenogaster; species Aphaenogaster floridana. Next base: position 501,110 of record NJRP01000032.1, read on the forward strand.
ACTAATCTGCTCGCTAAGCAAACAGCCCGAACACACCCCGTCATTATCGCTGACGGCGTAAGTAGCGCCCGATCTCGTCCTTACCTGATATTTATTATGCCCTCTCGGGTCCCCCCTCCCTTCCTTCTGCCTATCTATCTCTCTCTTTCTCTCCCCGCTTCGCGCTGTAACAGGGCACGGATCGAACACCGTGCCCATTTTCGCGTCACCCTTTCGCCACCATTGATTTTCAGGCTCTACGGGTGCACGTTGCCCCGCAATTATCGATGGCGCCTGGTGCCACGTATCGGTGGCCGCGTGTGCCATCTGGATACGTGACTGGAATGGAATTTCAGGGCTATAAGTTGTGCAAATAGCTTTTGGTTCCGTATAAACGTGTGTACGGGTGAATGTGGAAGCGGCATCGTATATCAATCGTTTCGCAATACGTGCATTCTCTTCTCCAATCTCTGCGAACAGTATCCTAGTATCTAGCATTCTATTATCCTGGTACCTAGTATCTTAGTATTCATCTATCTAGTATCCTAGTATATCTGCCGGATAGAATACAATATCTATAATATTTATACGGTATATCTTTACAATATTTACAATATTTTTGCAAAATAAAGAACTTGTAAAAAGAAAGTCACAGAAAAATCTTCGCATAACGAAGATTATCGCTTTAACCAGTTCACCGGTAATGACTCATATATGAGCGGAAAAAAGGTGCCACAACTGGTAATGACTCATATATGAGCACCATGAATAGCTCTGCCAATTTTCAACAGATTTGCATTAAACTTGATAAATCCTTATAGATAAGCCATGTATAATACGAAATTATTCGCTCTCACCAGTTGATTTCGGATCCACCAGTTAACTGGTTAATTGTATCAGTTCACTATTAATAGCAATTATATATAATTATATATACTTCATGAGAATTTGAAATAGCATAAAATTAGCAGTCAAGATTCTCCCGCGAAAGAAAAATAAAATAACCATAATTAAGAAATCGCCTGTAATCCGCGAGAGAATCCTGCGGTTTATGACACGGAAGACATGTCTTCTAACGCGATACCATTGTAGATTGTAACGATCATCGTGCCCGGCAATCTTCGGTGGAAGAAGAAAACTTATTCACGCGGCCCGTATGCGCCATTAAAAGCGTACCAGTAGCAGATAGATTTGATCGGGCAATTTTCTCATGGCGCGATATCTAATTATTCCTATCTTTATTACCGGGAATCGCACGATGGTAGGTAGGTCCATCATCGCGACGCGTCTCGTTACAGTGTAAGGATCGAAAAACGAGCGGGCACGCAGGTGCGACGCGACGCGACGCGGCGTGGCGTGGCGTCGAGGATGCGCAAACGAACCGCGAGATAAGGGAAAACCACTACCCGAGGTCGTGCCTTTCCCGCCTTTTCTGCCATTAATCACCGCGTCTCGCGCGCGGACGCACGGCGTGGCGGGAGCCCGAGGCGCATTTTCAAGCGCATTTGCAAAACGAGCCGCGACGCTCTACGACGAATCGATTAATATTAATGAAACCGCCGCGACAACGAGCGCGCAAATCACAAGGAGATAAATGCACGGGCCCGTATTATTCGCATAATACCGATGTCGTGTTGCTGTGCGAAGCGCAGCTTGCGCACGTGCGTCGCTCGCTCGAAGCGACCGACATAGGCGATGCCGAGTGCGCGCTGTTACGATCGCGACCGTAATATTTAAAAGAAATGATTGAATAAGGCTCACAATTAAATAAATTAATATAAAAGAAAAAAGCTTTTAGGAGCCAACGCAGTTAACAGTGCGTAATTATTGTTTGATAATTACAATAATTAAAATATACAAATATAATATCACAAACGTTTCGACCCTGATTTGGGTTCTCTTCAGTGCGTATTATATAAACCAATAAGATTAAAGTTGACAATAAATTATGAATTCAATCCTCCACTCATGCAGTCCAAAAGAAAGTCAAATTTATTTTAAAAAGTATGAAGTCATCATGAGTTAGAGTCCAATAAAACTTTATCTTTGACTCTGTAAATATATAAATCAAAATTTAAAAAATAAATATATAAATGCGTTAAATTAAATAAATTAAATAAATTAAATAAATTAAAAATTGTCAAATCTTTTCTTCGCCAGTAGATAAATAACAGGAGCAATAATTTGATCGACACAACTGGCTAATAATATACAGAACATCACTTGTGACAAGGAAAGAGGGATTGATCCTAAAAAATGCATAACTGTCCCTTACATAAAAGGCCTTAGCGAAAGCGTTGATCGCACTCTCCGGAGATATGGTTGCGATGCTATCTTCACCATTCCGAAAAAACTCGACTGTATTGTTAGGAAAGGGAAGGATAGGTTGGATGACTTAAAAAGAACTGAAGTTGTTTATAAAATTAATTGCGCAAATTGTAACGCTTCTTCCATAGGACAAACAAAGAGACATCTAGAGACAAGAGTAAAAGAACACCAAAATGATATTAAGAAACACGCTAGCAACCAATCAGTAGTGAGCAAACATCGTCTCTCGCAGGGACATGAATTTAACTGGTTAAATCCAGAAGTTTTACATAGGGAAAAACATATTAAGAAGAGAGAAATCGCAGAAATGTTCTTCATCAAAAAATGTAACAGCGCAATCAATTTACAAAAGGACACAGAAAATTTGACTGTAATATATGATAGGGCTATTAATGCGACTTAACCATTGCTTTCTTCCTATTAGAATTCCCTGTATTGTTTATGTGACGTCAATTTGTCCTACATGCGGTGCCTGTTTACATAAAGGTATTTAGTTAAATGTTCACCATTTTATGTTATTGACGTGCTTTTCAATGCGAATCACCACTACTTCTTTCAAATTTTTGGAATTTTTCAAAGAATATTATAGAACACATTATACACGTAAGAATTAATTGCTTTTTTATACTGCGACTTTTAGTTTTATATAGTTAATGTATATTCATTCACCTTTCAGGCGAATGACATGATTAGGACAAATGTCATGATTGTAAGAATAGTTTGTGAATTTTACACTTGATAAGGGCCAAAACCCATGGCCGAAACGTAGTGAACTACAATAAACATTTTATTAGCCAGTTGTATCGATCAAATTATTGCTCCTGTTAAATAAATTACATAAAAATGTGGTATAATCAAATTAGACTTACATAAATAAGTAGAAGATCGAATCTTAGAGAGGTGATGATGAGCCTCATATTGACGAATGTGGTCTCTTAGGAACAGAGTCAAAGACTGTCTCCTCGTTTGTCAGAGGAAGGCTAATTATAAACAATATTCCACCATTCGGTCGAGAGAGGCCCATCATCCCCGTATAGAACAAATTCAAATAAGGAACTCATACTTAAAATCTATTAATTATGTCAAAATAGATCGGATCAAGGAGCTCTGTGTCGCTTTGCAGATTCAATCCAAGTTTTTGATCTTTAATGTACAATATTTCAGATATCAATCGTTTATTGTAATGGGATTCCTCATCCAAAATTAATACGTTATCCCAATCGAAATCATGTGAAAACGATGATCCGTAATAACGGAAGATTGAGTCGTATTTCTATTAATATGGTTCTTATGTTCAGAAATTCTACTCTTAAGTAATCTGCCGGTCTGTCCCACATAAGATGCTTCACAATTTAAACAATTAATTTTATAAACGGCATTTGTGTGTGACATTAGATGTAATGTATCTTTTTGTACTCTAATAAATTTATTGTAATATTTAAGTAATATTTAAGTAATGAATGGGGCAGAATACTATTTTTTTGATTAGGCTTTTGTTTAGGCGATACAGAAATACAGTAGGGCTGTGAAACGTGAGCTGCGTCGGAGGTTTGTTCGCTAATGTCCATTTCCATCAATGTAGATTAACTTTAATCTCGGTTTAACTTACTCTTTATTTTTTTCTAGTTCTAAGAATTAAAAAAAGATAAAGAGTAAGTTAAACTGAGATTAACCAAGTTAACTGGTGGACCCGAAATCAACGTTTTGTACCTAAACTGGTGAGAGCGAATAATTTCGTATTATAGATGGAAGCTTATCTATAAGGATTTATCAAGTTTAATGCAAATCCGTTGAAAATTGGCAGAGCTATTCATGGTGTTCATATATGAGTCATTACCAGTTGTGGCACTTTTTTTCGCTCATATATGAGTCATTACCAGTGAACTGGTTAAAGTTAATCTACTTTGGTAGAAATGGACATAAGATAACGGGCAAGACGGGGTAAACTATAGACTGGTCTTAACCCTAGCTTCCCACATTTAAAATTTTTATGAGCTTTCCACACTGGGGTACAGGCTATTCTAGTCGAATATTAGGCTAAAAATATAAGAAAAAATCAACTGATTTTAAGTAATTTTTTTTCCATCGATACGCCACACATCAAGGAATATGCCTATGCATAGAAAAATATTAAAAAGACAGTAGTTTGTAAAATATTCGCTTGTAAGAGAAGTTACATTTTAAAATCGCAAACTAGAGAATTTTAACCTGGGGTTACAGGAACTCCAGTGAGGGAAGCTAAGGTTAAGACGGATCTTCGCTTGGAAAGAAGGCTATTTCTTTGTTAAAATTAGTCATAACTAGTTATGACTAATCCATGTCCTGATATAAAAAGATGTATCGATGCCATAGGAAAAGCCTTAGGATTTTTGAAAAGGAAATAAAAAAAGGTATTTGAAAGGGACAAAATTGATAAGAATAGGCCTCAACAAAAAATTTCGGGAAGAAAATTATTAGATTGGACGAACTTACCTGTGAAGTTCGATCCTAATTATGCCCTTTGTCTCGTCCGGATGGATGACTACATAGTTATCCATCCGGAAGAGACTTTGGGCATAATAGAAAATTATCTTCTGTAGAATATAATCTCAAGAATGTTGATGTTCTCAACATTCAAATTTTACAAAAGCAATTGCGGCCCGTAACAGCGTACGAGGAAGTTGAAAGCGGGAGAAAGAGATACGGTGTCCTCGTATCGATTCATCGATTGCGCTTCGTTGACCGTGACGACGTCGTGCTACCCTAGATCGGATGGATAAATCTGCAGAAAGAGAGAAACGTTCCCCATCGGACTCTGCATGCGTCGCGCGGTGCGTGGAACGTACCCAATTCTAGATGTAAATTTCTACTGTACGTTTTACCGACGTGCCTCTTCGACCGTTTCGTGGAGTACTCGGCTGATAAGCGTACGAGGTCATTTGCATGCCTGGAATAATCTTAAATCGGTTATCACCGTCTGAATGGAACGAAAAGCGGACGGGGCGTAGCGTGAAATCGGTGTTGCGTATCCGGTTTCTCCTTTAGAGGCGTTGCTCGACGGAGCGTGTAATTTGTCGTTCGCGGAGGCAGATCTTATTTCTCAATTATGCAAAAATGAGACCGCGCTGTATGAGAAGGGATAATATGAAATGAAATAGTGCGCCGCGTTTATTCATTGACGCGCGCGATAGTTGCGCAACGATAGTTGTCAACTCTTGTCCCACTGCTATTCCTCGTTAAATCTAATCTGTAGGACGAAGGTGTTTTCGAAGGATACTCGTTAGCCTCAATCTATCATAACGAGCGGATCGGCGAAAACCGGAGATCCCGAGTTCTCGATGTCATCTCGGAGGAGCTGATGAAAATTAATGATCGCACGCCGGTCGTGTGCCCGTGTCGAGGATTCCGAAATAAAAGTAAAGCAAACAATTAGGGCCTCGCGCGCCGATCGCTCGTTTCTGAACAATTTTTATTGTCCCATTAATCATGCGCAAACTGATGACGTTGGGAATGGGCGCGTCAGCTGTCTCACACGATTTTCATTCACGGCGTCCGTGCCTGTCGATTCGTGTGCGGCAGATCTGTGCTGCAAAAAGAAAGAGAAACGTAGGAGGCTAGTTATCGGCGAGCGAGATGGGACGAGCGGATAGGCAGGAAACGGGAATGTTACTGACCCGGGAGAGAGCGAGCTGGTAGTTAAAACTGTACGCATCCCATAATTTAGCGATTATTTTGACAAGGGTATGATCTCCTGACAGGTTGTTGGCCTTATAGCTACGCTCTGAAATATAGCTATTTAAATGGGCACTTTTAGGGGTTCCGTAACAAAATACATACTTTCGAGGGAATCGCTGAACCGCGCGGAAGGTGATATACTTAAATATTTACTCCATTTATTTAAAAGACTACTATTAGAAGCATTACAAATATTGTAGCGAGGAAACATCACGTATGCCGGCAGAGTTGGTTGATTCATGAAAGCATGTAAACCGATGAGTTGGCGGTCGATCAAGAGACGTGCCAAGCACCTCGCGCAAAGTACACATACAGCAATATAACTATATACATACAATTACCGATAATTCACGAGCGTGCGTGAAGTAATTTATAAACTATTGCATGCGTTTCGCAAGCTCCGTGTGGATAATGACACGGTTGATTACGGTCGCGTGACCGGAGGCAGGGAGTGAGAAAACGGACAACGGAATGCAAACTATTACCCTAAGCGCAATTCATAATTTTGCAAATATACAGGGATGAATAGACGAGCCTCAGTGAGCATCCTTATTCTCTTACCAGATCGGACAACATTATTCCCTCGTTTAGTATAATACAGGATTGAGGCGTTCTTATTCACTTCTGCGCTATATGCAGTCCGCGTTATATCTGCTCCCATAAATCGACGATAAGAACGAGACAAGAGATACGAGTTCGCGCGATACACGTCGATGCTCGAAGAATGGCGCGATCGTTACGCCTTGCCTTCGATTAATTCTCGTTACCCCGGATTATTCGCGCGCGACGGTGGCTGGTGTCGCCTTAAAGCGGCAATCGCGAGCAAATTAATATCCGATACGCGTAAATCATGCGATTGTGCATCAACGAGATACAGATCATAAATAGGCACTCCCACAAAGTAACACTTCTTAGCAGTCGTAAAGACGCTATGAAATACAAACACTAGGAGGCTGTGGGATTTTGAAATACCGACGTCATTTAGTGCAGAACGGTGTAAACGCGTGGTAGAGAGAGTTTTGTTGGACCTTGTGGAGTTGCCGGTTACACGAGGTTGCCTCTCGGCTCCTCTTGGCAACGATTATCCGGTTGTTAGCCGGCCGCACGAATCGATGGAAGGGGAATCGCTGTTCTCCGAGCCCGCTTTCGGCACGCTGTCATGCAACATGCAAAATCAGTTTTCTTCGGCCATGAGTCAATTTACTGCAACAGTCGAACCTACGCCTTAGTTTATTCACGGAATGCCTTCTTTTTATTAGCTTCGTTGACTCCCTCTTCTCTTTCTGTCACTCTACTCCTTTCTTGAACGTCAGAGGCTATATTTAATCGATTTTCTTGTTTAATTTATCACATATAATTTATGCTAAACTCTTGAACAACTGATAAAGCAACATTTAAAAACTGCATATTACGTCGCTCTACTGTACATGTGGATTTTGTGGTGACAGGTTGCGTTTTACGTTGCGTGTTCGGTAAATCCGCGGAACGGGTTGCTGCAGCATCTTTATTCATGCATATCGAATCACGTTACAATGTTTGCTTTTAATAGTATTTGAAGGAGGTATAATACCACACCGCGAGCGGGCCCATCCGTGAATACACAAATACCTTCCCCAAGAGTGGAGGTGCGTGCGTGGAGAAGAAGGGAGGTCTGCCCGCGGCTGGAGGCGCGACGTACGTTGAGTTATGGCGCAGGTTAATTATACAAAACATTCAATTATACCTCCCCAAGAAACTCACACGGGTCCGGCACCGTCCACACGGACGCACACCGACTACGCGTACCCCAAAATCTTATCCGGGCAGGTTTCGGCGACGTTATAGATTCGCAAAAATCGAGCCGCGCGCCGTTCCGACCGAATCGGATCTCGATTGCTCGACATCGCTACTTCATATGCACTATCGATGAGCGTCGAACTCACCGTCTAAGCATATACCTCCCAAGTGGCAGGCGTAAATCGCTTTCCCACCTGTTCTTCACGTGTCGTCGAAATAGAACAGGTACCGAAGAAAAGCGTGGTGGCCTATCTCTTTCTGCGCTCATCTCGAGAACCGATCTCGTCGAGCAGGCGAATTCTGTCGCGACCGGGGAACGTGTCGCCGTAGCTGCACGTAGTTTATCGATTGATCCCGTCCCGAAGGATACCATTTATCACGACCGGTAGATCCTCGGGATACCTTAAAACAAAAGCCACGGAAGAGCGGGATGTCTTCCAGCGGCGTGGAGGAGGACGGCGAGGCGCGCGAGAGGCAAGGTGGCGGACCGACGTGGTTGCCGGGCCCCGACGTGGCGTGGGGCCCCACGACGAACCGGGCACCGGCGGTGTGCGGCGAAGGGGGACTCATAACGCAGAGATTTTACGCGCCGGCGCCGGCGCCCCCCGCGGTCTCAGACGCCGCGACCATAATGCCGAAGCCGAACGAACGCATGGCGAACGACGGCTGGAGTATCTCCGGGACTATCACTGGCGCCCCTCGAGGGCCCGCCTTTCCCTCCGACATTTAGAAATGTTTTTATTGATATGTTTGTTACATAACGTTTGGATCACGGGACCCTGTTTTTGATTGCGCTTGATCGACGTCATACGAATTTGTCTTTGTTGTAACAGTATACTATCGCTAATTTAAACAATAATTAATAATGCTGTTTAAGATATATTTAACATATCTTTCATAAATTCGATTTTTTATTACAGATCGGTAAAAGAGGAAGAAAGAGAGAGATAATATCATATGCCATATAGATTAATGAAAGACATAAGTGATTTTACAAGTTCTTCTTTAATTTTTGTTTTTCGATGCCTTCTGATGTTTTTGTTATTCAAGATAGAATGCTATCCTGTGAATGATTACTGATGGACACGGCTAGTCCCCTCGTCGAGAATTCTGTACCGATCACACAGCGTGTTCAGTTGTCATATATCCATCGATCGTGCATAACGGTTTGGAGAAATCGTGTTCGAAAATGATCGCGGTCGATCATTAATTACCCGGTTTTATTAATAGCATGCGCGAGCAATATCATTGTACGAATCGCGATACGACTGGTTTTCTTGGTTTTATACGGTTGATTTATTCCTCGACCTTGAACTTTTGTATCGTGGTAAATAAAGAACTGTTCGGCATAAGTTTGGTCGTTGTTGCCGTGACTACTGGATGCGAAGACTGGTTACGAGACAAAACCTAGTGATAGACGAAGTTAAATTCGCTATATTAATATTATCGTCTTTGCACCGTTACTCGTGTGATTATATGGATTTAATTAATGATGTAAGAATATTTCCACAAGTCGCAAAATTAGAATAAATGGTTTACTTTGTGAACGTGACCCAACATTGCCCAAGACGTCGTCGAAAATTATAAGCTGTATGAAATGGGATATGTGCGACTTTCTTAGCGATGACAGAAAATTATGGATGCAATTCTATCCCGAAAAATTATGATATATTGTGTGCTACACGTCTTTACGTTTAATTTACCGCGAAGTTCTTACCGATACCGCTATATCAAAATATATCTCCGTCGTGTCGCGCGAGCGCACAAGAGCGGGTAAATTGCATTCGTTCGCTCGCGCGGAAGATTGAGGATATTAATTCCACGAACGAGATTCCCGCGGTATAAAATTTGTAAATGCCGACGACACGGTGCCCCGCGAATTGCCGCGACCTCCGATAGACAATTACGTCGACGTTCTCTCCGCGACGTAGGAATATATTCGCACGGCGCGTCTCGCCGCGGGATCGGGTCCAGATAAGGACATCGCGCGGAGTCGGAGACGCGAGGATTCTTGTATGTACAACCGAACCCCGTCGTACCGTAAACCATGTTTTCCGCACTCCGAGCGGCGCGCGCGTGTATGTCCCGACGGGCCTTGTTTTCGCCTCGATTTGCGCGCGGTCTTCTGCGCGAGCCATTACCATGAAACATCCTCCGGTCCGGGACAGGTAGGTACGAGCGGCGAAGAATTCTTGAGACGCTGGCGAGGCTCGATCCTACGTCCCGAGTTTCCGCAGCCTCGTAACAGGAACGGGCCCCCGAACGAGCATCGACGTCCGACCCCCGATGACCGTTCAGGGGACTGACGCAATCGCGCGAGGATTCACGGATCAGCGGGGCAACTCGGTGCGTACAATCCCGAAAATGCCGTAAACGTGATATACACCGCGGGCCCCGGTCGGTTGCCGACATGATGATGATGACGACCGCGACGGGACGATCCGCGCGCGGCTACGGTTTCTCCGTCTCTCACATTCGAAACCTATCTATTTATTGTTTTATAGGAGCCGTAAAGATGTCAAGCAATTAAAAGATTTGCTTTTGATTTGTTGTGTGGGCGAACGGCGCGACGGTACGACGGGTCTCGGATGGTGGTAGTTGCGCTGATGGTGGTGGCGATGGCCGGCGCGTGGGTGGGTGGTTCAAGTAAGGTAAGACGGGGAAACGGTTACCCACGTGCACGGTATCACGGGGACACCTGACATGGTGCCATATCGTTGTTCTACAAAAGATGCCTTCAGCTACACTCATAAATGTCCGTGGTCCTGGTGTGATATACCGCGAGCTGTATATTACGTTCGTAACGTGCAACAGTTTCGAGAGGCGATTTCGGGGTAAACGGCCACCGCCATCCGTTTCACTTTGATATTGCCCATTACCTTTCGCCTCGCAAGCCGCGCGTGCGATCGTGGATACCTCGCCGCGAACGCAAACAGCGATAAGCAGCAATTCTCCGGCATCTTCAAATCGCTTAATTTACGCTCGCCCGTAAAATCATTAGTCAGGTACTAAATAAGGATGGGCGATTAAACATCGGATATGAATATTCTGTAAGCTATCTCTGGAATGACCTGCGAAAAAAGTTTATTAGGCATATAAAGTTTACAGTTATCGAGCAGGAAATCTTTTCGTGCAAAGGCCAGCCGCATAAACGTTCACATAGTTGAAATTCTGTGACGTGATTTGCATTTCTGCAGAAGTGCAAGTGAAGAGGTATTAATAATTTTCCTGCTCTCCAGAAAGAATTTTTCTAAAACTAAATATATTTTAACAGCAGCTCTTATCATAGCGGCCTTATCACGGCGCCAATATAGACGCTCCAATATCGCGGGAGCTTCGTAAGTTCTCATGATAGGATTAGGTAGGTAAGATCCCGTGACCGGACCCGCCACGTCGCCGACGGATGAAACCATCGCGTGGCTTATTTAATTCCCGGATGGCGACGTAATCAATCTCCGCGGCAGACAACAGGCCGCATCTTTGCCTGCCACCGATGTTCCTGACTAGGAACCGCCGCGGCCCGATAGTATCTCACGAGAGGAGCTCGTGGTTACCTCGTCTCATGTCGACGGCGACGAGGGCGACGAGGACGACGGCAAGATGGCGAGAGCTCTCGTGCACAGGTTCACCGCGACGAACGTGGGCCGCAAAGCAGAGAAAGCCTTGAAGAAAGAGAACGAGAAAGGGAGAACGACGGCGACGACGATGTTTTGGTGGGAGATTAAAACAATGCGGTCGGTCAGATAACGCGGGTGTGACAGGTCTCCGCCGTATCCACGGGCCGTGGACTCGGATGGACCTTAACGAGAACCTCCTAATAAATAACAAGCAAGCTCGAGCTCGTTCTCGTCTCCTTTTCCCGCGCGATATCCCTCTCTTCTTCTTCTGTTTCCTTCTCTCTCTGGACTCCTTGTGTTTCGTGAGCCGCACAAGGATGGAAAGACCGAAGGGATGGGACCTAAACAGGCCCCGAACATGAAGATGGATGTGGTCCGAGGCGCCGCCGTCACCTGGCAGGCCTTCCACCAGACTTCCAGTTGTACTTCGTGGCGAAGGGAGCGGAGATCGGCTCGACTGCGACACCTTGTACCGGGAGAAAAAATTTCCTTGGGTGAACTTGGATGTGACGCTCGTATTAGTTAGATTTTGATAGTGAAAAAGGATGCCGAGATCGCAATCTTTATATGATTGTGTGGTGTGAATTATATAAAAAAGCTATTCTTTTTTTTGCGATCGCTTTTATCGCTTATATTGTCTTATAAACTTTACGCGTAAATTAATCTGATTCGTTGATCTTCGATTAATTTTCTTAGAGAACTCTCTTTTGATATTCTTTATCATTGCGGAATTGTTATTCATATGCGTAACGCGTATAGATTCTATAAAGGTCCAAAGCACACAGCATGGTGTAATGATCTACGATAGACGTAAGTCGTACACATAAGTAACGCACAAATTTTTGGCATATGTCGTAGATCATTACGTCATGCTATGGCTCAAAGTCCAACAAAGTTGATTTCCAACTTTTAATAACTAATAATAACATGCTCCACCCAAGATTGTTTAGCCTGCCGTATATTTATGATTTTCTCTTTTACAACGTCGTCCTTGGCTACTGATGATATGCGCATCGTACGTTCTCGATACCTGCTTGACTCGGTAACCCAAAGGATTCACTTATCTTCCACCCGATCGTCTTCACGCATCTTATACTCCGAGGAAAACAGCGCGAGTAAAAAAAAAGTAGAGGGATGGGCACATCCTGCACGGCAACTCGTGAGTTCTGCCGCGCGAATAACAGGATCAGGTTACCCTCTTGGAAAAAGGAAAAGGGTCGAATGGCGTTTCTTAAGGGATCCCGACTGATGGCGGCGGCACGTCTCAAAAAGATCGCGGCATAAGAAGGGGTTAACCTATCGTTTTCCGCGAGATTGCACGCGAGACATTTCTTAGTAATCTTCCTCTGCTTCATGCATATCTTACACATTACGAAATGAACGTATTCGCAGGCGCTTGACAGACCTGTGTTTATCGACACGTTGCTTAATGACAACGCTGTTAAGTAAATTATACAGTAGCAATATTGATAAGTATATAGTTCTTATTTAAACGCGGTGGAGGAGAAAATTGTCGGATAAAATTGAAAGGAAATTCTTCAAAGAAGGTATTCCGTTTGTTCTCGTGAGGAAACCGTGGCATCCGCGACTCCGCGGCGCGCACCGTTATTAAAAATCATGTCTCTCCGCTTCGAGAGCCCACCCTGTCTACCGATGGGAAGCATAAATCTTCGCCGGATCGGATGATTGACGTCTATTTAATAGAAACGCAACTATACAAGGATGATGCGGAATAACATTAACTTGTCCGGGAGTCGAGGGGGCTGGTCTCGCCGCGACGGGTGGCCATTGTACCTCGTGGACCCCTGCGAGCCTCGGCCTTTCTCCCATTCTTATGCCTGCCAGCTCCCTCGTAAAGTCAAACGTTGACACTAGCCGCGGGACACCGATTTCACGGCCCGAAACTCTTCTCTCCCTCGTACTCTCTCTTTCTCGCGTGTTTTTCTTCTGTCGTTCGCTTCCTCTTTGCACAACGTGTCTCTCGCCCGCAAACGAGCTCTCTTCCGCACATATCTTTATACTATCATTACCAAGTTCGCGAGCGCCGACCAGGAAGAAGAGAACGCAACGTCACATCGACCTGCGATCGAGGGTCACGGATTGCTTCCTTCATTGGGCGTGTGGGTGTACCACAGTAAAACTCGTTATAGTTAGAAAATATGCGCAACGATAACCGAGCAATGTAGGAGCGGATCCAGATCTTATAACGGTTAGGCAAAATAATATCCTGTTGTCCGAGATCTCATCTGGTTTAATAATCATGTAGATAAACTCTTCGTGTTTGTACACAGGCTGATATTGTAAGCAAGAAATATGCGCGTATGGGTGAAGATGAGGAACGTTTGAGGAGATTGCGTGTACGTCAGCGTCATATTGACCCCGAGCTTACGTTGCAAGCTGGAAGGGTGCACTAAAACGGTTAATAATACTCATCACGTGAACGGGCCTTGCCTATCGTCACTGTTGCCTCCCCAACAGTTTACCGATATCACTTTTTCTATTTTTATCAAGGTCTATTTTCCGTTTTACAAAACTGCAACGAGAATGAACGTCCTGATAAAAACGGCACGCAATCCTGTGCGAAACCTCGAAGAGTCTTAAATCGCGCGGGTTGGTTTATCGTGCTGTGCACGTGGATGAGGGACTTTCGGTATCGTTCGTTAAATTAGGAGGTTTATGGGTGCATTAGCAAACTTAACGACCTAATCAGAGTAGCACGGCATCAGAGAAGCCGCGACGGAATTGACGTGAGCATCTTGACGCGGGCTCGACGCCTCGGGTCAAGTCAACAATGCCTTTTATCTTTGCCGATTTTCTCCTTACAGCCACGAGAAATTATCTTTTACAAGTACGGTTCAGCTCATTCCGTTCTCTTTTTCATTACTTCATTATATCGTAAAAATTTCTCTAAATTAACGTGCGTTCTTAATTCATTGAAGAAATGTCAGCGTATCGGACTTAATTTAACGTTTGCGCACGCATATGTTTTATGCGCCGAAAAAACTTGACAAAAGTTCCCCTCTTTCTTATACCTGCTCCAATAAAGTACTCGGTAACATGATACCGGTCAACGTGGTCCGGCGAGATCCTAGTCGTACTTTAACGTCAGCCGCCCCGCGATGCGGCCCGGAGGAGCTGCGGCCGGGCACCGGAGAGCCTTAAAACAAGAGGAATACGAGACGCGAATAAGACGAGGCGGAGGTAGCAAAAAGAGAACGGTGAAAAAAGCGAAGGAACGGGCAACGGGGTTTACTTTTCGCTTCGTCGGCGAGATCAAGGTGGCGCCACGCCTCCGGACCGCCTCCTCTAATCATCGACTCATTACTCATTAGTGCTAATGAGCCACGCGCACCGTCCGTACCTACCTGGCTAGAGGTACAACACCTAGGAAAACCCTGTCCGGGATACCTGGCATAAAGGAGTACTAAGCCGTGTCTAGGAACACCTCTTGTTGCGCAAGAGGGTAACGTGCACGCGAGCCAGGTGAAACGCATAACACGTGCACAGTCCATCCTCGTGGGATCGATAAGGCCGTATCGGTTACGTCGCGAAGCGGAACCGCTTCGCGAACAACCAGGTGACGATGATTAACGACAGCGCTAATGGAAAACGTCTCTGTCCGCTTACGGAGTTCCGGCCGGCCTGGCAGCGACTTCAACGCGGACCCGAAATTCCTCAGGAGATGACCGCGGTCATGTTTCACTAAAATCCGGGGTACAAATCGGCCTGTGAAATCTCGCTACTACCGATGATTCAGCCGGAATAACACGGTCATCCGTGAAAGTTGAACGTCGCGTGTGAATGGAATAGTTCTTGAGATCTTTGTGAACGCACGTGTTCTTGTATAATATTCAGCAATGTATGCAACATTTTTTGGAAACTGATATTATAGCGCGAAAAATTGTTTATAATATTACTGCTAAAATCTGCTATATTCTAAAAAATTTATTTTGATGATTCGCGACGTGGTTTTTTTAAATCATTATCGCAAGTGAATTTTACGGATACACTAGCGAGTTACCGGATCAATTTGGCGATGTTGAACAACTCTTATAACATTGAAGTAGAATAGGAAATAATAGTCATTCGTTGTGTATGTATCTACATTTATGTTTCTAATCTCGCAAGAGTGATCCTTTGCTGCGTAATGCGGCGAAGGGGATGATTTTTGATCCTCTCGTACTCGGAACACCCCCGGTTTCCCATAAAACAAGCCGTGACATCGTGCCCAGCGAAGCGACCACGTGTGACGAACGCTCACGCAGAATGCGCTCAGAGCTGCGTCTCGTTACATCCGTCACAGCCGCCGGCCCGTAAAATTGGCGCCACCTGCCACCCTCTCAGAATCCGGCTTCCCGTTGCTGGTGGAGATTCTGACTCATCCCATCGCCGCGAAGTATTTAATGCATTTATAATACGCGGCTTAATGACCCCTAGCCTAACCCATCATCTTCAGCGGAATTTATTACGAATCCAACAACCGCCTTGTGTGCGATAGGAACTCGCTTGCGTTATTCATTGACTTCCCCTCAGCCTCCTCCTACGTTATAGCTGGCGAATCTGCTATTTATTTTTACACTTGAAAAATATATGCGCGATCATTTTGAATCCGTGATACCAAAAATCAAACTAAATCTTTAGACTTGGTTAATAAGTAGATGAAAACGGAGAATTCTTAATGATTCTTAAAGAGAGAGAGAGAGAGAGAGAGAGAGAGAGAGAGACAGTATCTTCGTGTCCTATCTGGTACTGGAAATGACTTAATTAAAGTAACCGAGTTTAGGCGTTCATTTGTTTCTAGCTTAAAGAAATAAGGGATCATTACATTACATTAGTCCGGTTAGCCCCGGAGGGGAGTCTGGCATCAGAGTTGCGAGGGTAGACAGGACTTGATGTACAAAATATAATGTGATTGTTTCCGAACCAACGGCCGAGCTGGGGATGTTCTGCTGGCGATGACTTCATCCCATCTGATCGCCGTTTTCTATCTCAGAAAGCCGTACGCAGTGGACCGATGCGTAAAGAGAGAAAATGGCAGATTTATTTTGATCACTTTTAGCAGTAAAACATTATTTTACGCATCAACTGTTGAGAAAACCATGTCGATATATAATATTAAAAATAAATCTCTACTATTTATATAAATAATACGTAATAAATAATTTAATAAAGAATGTATAATCTTGTTTTATTTTATATTCAATAATTGTTTTAAATATAATGTTCGATATCGCAACTTAAATCAGTATCGAAAACGCGAAAGCCGGATACTCTTTAGAATTTCGCGATGTCTCGCGATGAAGAAAACGTACTGGTAAAGCTAGAGGGGACTCGGCTGATCGGCAAGAACAAAGCTCGCAGATAGGCCTAGTCGCATTGTCCTGCGGCTGTTTCGCGTTCGTTTATTCCGAAGCAGATTGTCCAACGTGCATTGTACCATTCGGTGTTCTCGCCGTGCAGCATTGGCTCCTCTCTCGCCAACTGCGAGGAAAGGATTACCAGAGAGATCCTTTAATGGCATTGTTGGTATTTGAATAACACGAAATATGATACGAGATCAGGCCTAACTCCTCGCTTCCTCCGTCCCGTTTGCTTTCTATGCTTGAACTTGGGGGTCCTTGGGTGTAGGATTACGGCGCTGTTCTACACGTTGTTGTTCGCCTGGATTAATTGTTGACAGCTTGTCGATGGACGTCGCAGCATAATGGCGAAAAATATTTGTGGAACGTTAGTATTTGCGTGATTTTGGTCGCGATTGAATTGCATTTCCCCGGTATGTGTTAAAAAGAGTTGAAATCTTCCACAAATCTTAAGAATAATAATTATATAATTAAATTTGGCTACTAGTAGAATGCAAAAAAGTTTTGGATTTATTTAATTGGATAATAAGACAGAATCTCTCTCTCTCTCTCTCTCTCTCTCTCTCTCTCTCTCCCTCTTTCTCTTTCTCTCACGTTAGATAGAAATCGACATCGATTTAATCTTCTGTCGCCCGAGGTTGTCTTGCCGTGAACCGCCCACTTCTCGAAGAACACACACAATACTAATATTTTTATAATGTACGCTGATTTAGATTCTACCCTATGGTCGAATTTTTATTGCATACAAATCTTTGCCACAGATTAATCTTTCAGATAATAATTGGTTAAGAAGCATAAGCGTTTATTTAATTATTGTTCACGTTAAGTTTAAGAAAACAATCACGTTTATCTGTCTTCTTATATGTCGCATTACAATACGTAATTTTATAAATAATATTCTGCTATGTAAAATATTGGAAAAATTATTGAAATTGTTTTCATTCGGTAAACTGTGGAGTGAAACGAATTAGTGAGAGTTTGTGAAGTCAAAAGACGGACTGTTTAAATTAGTTGCAGAGAAGCATTAACTTGTTAATGTCGTCTAGTACGTGATCGACTACTGGTCACTCTGTCGCATTCTACGTGACTAATATTTTTCTTGAAGAACGTCCATAAACCGGACACTTTAAAGGTTCAGCAGGCACTACGGTCTATTTGGTATTCACGGTGTTGCAGAAGGCGCGAACGAGAAACGAATACGAATCTCCCTGTTGTTGCGATTATAAAGTTTATTTTTACCAGTTACACACGAGAAGAAAGGATTGATGAGAAATAACTCGCACTGAATGACAGAGTCTCATAGAAAAGATAATTTTTATAAGTGATACGCGTGAAACATCCTTGAGTTCTAAAATTTAGAACTAGAAAGAAAATTTATTGAGACACTTGGATGAATTTTAAACAAATGATTCAGTAATTAGTTTAATCGAAAATGTAAATGATTAAGCATTCAATAGCCGTCTCTAAAATTTAATATCTTTTTGCTTGCAGGTGAGTACATGGACATGTTATACAACGATCACTCGAGCCTGCAGTTATCGGTGAGTACATTAATTATCGCAAAACGAGGTGTTTAACGACGTAACGTTAGGTGCCACGTGTAAAGAGCCGTGCATGTATGTTACGTAGCTATAACCGACACTCGAAATGCACTCGAGGCGTTGCAAACGATGCTCCGTAAAATAGTTCGGCAGTCATCGTCTTTGAAGATATGAGCGTAAACAGACGATACACTTGACTCGGAGAACGATGGTGGTCGGGAGAGCAGGCGCGAAAAGGACTAGGAAAAGGGCGGAAAAAAGCGGAGAAAAGGGGGCAGGAGGGGGATGGAGAGTCGTAGGATCCGCGGCGATAATTCAAGCGAAAGGATGCATCAATCCTGCGGGCCCTTCGCCTCTCTCATCCCGCGGCACTCCTCTGTCCAGAAATAGAGTGATGTTCGTAGCGCTGTTTCTCTCGCCGTCCCTCCTCTCGTCGGCGTTCCCACAAACTCGGCTGGGCCTCCCTCGGGAAAAGCCGGATGACTGCCGATTATTCCCGCCCGCACTCCACCGGAACATCCCCCCACACGTCATCGTGCAGGGCGCACTTTACAAACATAAATCTCCGCTCGTACAGGCGCACAGGGGTCGACGCCACCCCCGAAACTAATCGAATTCGGATTTGC
Organism: Aphaenogaster floridana; assembly: GCA_003063835.1. NCBI lineage: Eukaryota > Metazoa > Arthropoda > Insecta > Hymenoptera > Formicidae > Aphaenogaster > Aphaenogaster floridana. The sequence continues at coordinate 520,051 of NJRP01000032.1, forward strand.
GCCGATTTGGCGTGATGCATTCCGGTTCGTTCGAACGCGACAGGTTGCCACGGATTTTACCGAAAAAAAGCATCATACTATGCGTCATTTATGTCCATTTCTATTGATGTTGATCAACTTTAATATCTCGGTTTAATTTACTCTTTATTTTTTTCTAATTTTTAGAACAAGAAAAAGATAAAAAGCAAGTTAAATCGTGATTAAAGTTAATCTACATTGATAGATATGGACATTAGCCTGCGTTTGAATTGCATCATATAATTAATTATTATTTTTTAAATATGATGATATTGAACAGTTCATCTATGTTGTTAAATCAAAGAATCCTTTTGTAGTATAGTAACTTAGACATAATAGACATAGTAGACATAGTAACTCATCAAAAATAAACAACAAATTAATCTTGGTTAATAATTTACAATTAGAATATTGTGGAAGAATGAAATGCGTAAGCAAAGGAGAAATAGATTTAATGCGACACGAGTTAAAAGAGATTAATTTCTCGCGGTGATAGATTGTGTCACGCGTGCACTTAGACCGTCCTTTACCCCTTTCAGTATTAACGATATTACCGAGGTCGCAGTAGTCCGGGAGGATTAAATTTCTTCGTTCTGAATTAGAGGTAAAGGCATAAAATGTTTTCGCACAACGTCTATTAACGTCGCGAATTTAGCGGCCGGGGATGTTATGAATACTCCGTTTTGCGGAATTATTTATCTTTTAATCTCGCGTAAAAGCTCTGTTTATTGGTGGGGTACCCACGAACGCGATAAAACTTTTCTCGTTGTGCACGCTGCTATCATAACATTTTGTCCCTGGGCGTTTTATCGGATTGAGTACCGCCGAGGTAGCGATCGTTTATATCAATTTGCCACGAGTTACAAAAATCTACTTGTGAAATATAGCGATCGCGAGTTCCTCTAAGTTTTTACGGAATTGCGTTCTTCGAAAAATTACGACGCCACGTGGCGAAGTCATTTGCGATTCCTCTTCGGCGTTTCTTTGCAAATTTAATGTGCTCGGCAGTTAATATCTAGCAAGGAAAAAATTTATGCGTAAAATAATTCAAAGGACATCGCGCTAAAAGTTCAGCATTCTACCATCAAACAAGCGACAGGATCTGAGAACGAAGTCTAAAATTGTTGATTCGGCTGACGTTGATTTTTACGCTTCCCTCATACGGAAAAAAAAGAAAAAGCGCTTGCATTTCTTCCGGAAGTAGCAGCACTTAATAGCGCGTACGTCTCGTTCTTGGAAGATCACAACAAAGTTACCACTTAGAAATTTAAAGCCAGTTTACGTTCGGGAGCTCTCGCGCTCTCCGCGTCCCCACTTGATTTAGTAAAACGCGTCCCGAGACACATTCGGGACCTAATAGATTTCGGACAGCGGTACGTATAGCAGGGAGGAGACCCGGTATCCGAAGAAGAAGTGACTTCTCGTAGAACAAAGCTCGCCGCCTCGGCAGGCATCAGACACCTCCTGCACTCGGCCGGGTGGTTGTCTCTCTCTTTCTCTTTCGCCAGGACGTTAACCAGATCACCGGATGCCCGGGACATTTTTCTCACCCACTCGACGTCGTTATCTGCGCCATTCGGAATGGGGCGGCCATAAAACGAGACCTGTTTCGTGCTCGGATCTTATTGAAAAATCCCATTAATTTCGCATTCCTCGGGGCAATAAAGAGCACGTCTATCGTCGAACGAATTCGGTACGTGCTTATCGCGAACCGCCGCCGCGCCAGCGAGATGCGCCCGCGGGGGTAGGGGAAAGGATGAGCTGACGCATCCAACGTGGATCGTAAGAAAATCATTTATCGCGGTTACTTTGTTGTTTTACCGTCCGGCAGACTCCGCCGTGCCGGTAACCGATGCTCGTTAAACCCGTACGCAAAGTGGTGTGATTATTGCCACCGCGATAACACCTCGCGTCGAACTTCATAAAGGAGAGATTACCTAACGGCTTAACTTATCTTATTAACCCTCGATATACCTCCTGCGCTCGTTTCGCTTATCTTCCACGTTAATATCGGAGCCACTTATGCCAGATGCAAGAGTCTCTCGTTCGCACTCCCGTGTGTGGGTGATGGTGCGTTTCTCGCCGTGTTGCGTGCAACCGGGCGTAATAACGCAGTCGCGGTAGCGTGGTCGTGGGCTTTAATAGTCGATCTCCGGGCTCTTCGCCGATACCTCGACGATCTCGTGGGTTCAGTCTCGAAAAGTCGGTTAGATCCTTATATCTCGATTTTTACAGTTCTTTCGAGCAAGTTCTCGCTGTTCCCAAATAGATTTGTGCGAAACGCAACTCTGGGCTTCGTCAATCATTCGTAACGCTGTGAGAAAGTATTTTTACGGCAGGATCACATGCTAACGGAGGCTAACGTAAGCTTTCCGGAGCGTGTCGAGCTGCTAACTCGATTCCACGTTGCACGAAACGCCACCCTTCGCGGCAATCTCGCGTGCCGACGACGTTCCGACGCACATTCGAGGCGCGCGTTGGTTCCCTCGCCGTCCTCATCAATGTTGCAGGTCAGCACGCAATGACCCTAGCCGACACGGTCGCGATACACTAAGTGGTTTCGCTCATAAAGCTGTAACGGCTCGGTAGGATAATGCCGGTAGTAAGTGCTCTTAAGTTACGGGGTGAGTACCGCGGGTACGAAAGCGCACATGCGACCCAAAAGGAAGAGCGGTCTCGTCGCAATCGAGATTACTTACATCGCGAAACAGGTCGGATCATCACGAGTCATTTAATCATTCGGCGAAATGAACCGAGCGCTATATGTAAAAGTTTCTGATAGAGATAAACATTTGAAAAATATACAGCCTTGGCCAAAAGTATCAGGGATCTATATTTTTTACATTTATCTGAAATTCTTTTATTTGTATTGTTTCCTATTGGTTACCGCCATTATACATAAGTTTAAAGGGTTCTTGTAACAAAGAATAATTCACAGCAGGTGCCATAAATTAATTTGTTAACTTTCAGATAAATGAAAAAATATAGGTGCCTTATACTTTTGGCCAAGGCTATATATCGTTTGGAAAAGTAATCGATGTATCTTTGTTTTTAATTCTTTTTATTAAGCACGCGCGAGCATAGCCACTTCTAGTCTCGGTACTCCGCGATAGAATTTATTGTAGCGTCGTTTTAATGGGTTTCTTCGCCGAATTTCAGAATTTATAAACGATTTCTACGAATGTTAAACGTGAATACATTAGAGACTGACAGCTATTCGTACGCATTACTAACAGGTATCGGACGATAACAGTCCATAAATTCGGACGATTTATACAAAAGATTTTCTCTCCGGTCCCGCGATGTAAATTACGCGGTTGTTCACAATTTATTGAATGCAGAAAAATACTTCACGATACCGATGGCGATATTTACATTTTCCTTCCGACACGATTTGCGAGCGCAATTTGGGCGGGGTCAACTAACGCTCCCGCGTTATTTTTACAATCTCGTTTCAGTGTCTCCACTGCGGCAGCTCTCGTGGTGTCTTACAAACTCACGCGTGCATAAAGAGAGGAAAAAATTTGACGGACGGTATCGCGTTACCGGTAGGTTAGGCGCTTTTCTCCTCCTTTTCTTTTTCTTTTAGGAAGGAATGCACGGTCGAGGGCCTAATAAAATTGAGACACACAGCGAGAGTATGATGAGATGCCCAAAATTCGACCTGACATATAAGCGCTCGGGCTTTGAAGGCTGAGATATAAAATATACACAGGTGTATCCGTCTCTCGTGAATTAAAAATTCCGCTAAAAGAAATTAAAAGATTCGTGTACAGGATGTAACTGGATCAGTGGGCCAAAATTTGCAGACGTACAATAGCTGAACGATTTGGAGTTAATTCTTTTACAATGAAAATTTGATCAATTGCCATCATCTTCTTCAAAAGAAAGATACAAGCTTCTCTTCGATCGATAAAATAAGGACGGATTCTATTATTGTCGTATCGTAATACGTTTATTTCTTGAAGAGACCGATCTAGAAAATCTAGAAAATCTTGCTTTCCATATAACCACAAAGTATAAAAGATACACCGCGATCTCGAACGGCGCTCGTTAGCTTCTCTATGAAAATCATCGAGAGACAAACGTCCATCTCGTGGCGTTCGACCATTCGCGTCCCGATAAACGCAAATTACGGATGTATAATGTACAGTAATCCCGCTCCAGTCTCCGGTGTATCCGCGCGACAAGGATATCGTCCACGAATTCTTACAGCCGGTCGAGCTAGGCAGAGAGGAGATTCTAATGAGAGCTCACTCACTCTCTCGCGAGATAAGCGTCGCGGTCGGGTAGCCCGTAACACGACGCATTCGTCCATGCATTCCTGTCCGGTTTCCTCCTTTTCTGGTCGCCCCTGCACCCTTCGTCCCCCCTTGTCTTTCGTGCGCCGCAGCATCCACTGCGTCTGCAATACAGCTCTCTTTCCCCATCCTCCCCGGTCGCACGGGTCTATCTCTCCAGCGTTCGTTTCCTCTTCGCTCTTTCTTCCTCCTCTCGCTTCTACCTGATCGCAGCATCCTCCTCCTCCTCCTCTCCTCGCTTCACCATCGTCCACCCCCGGCGTCTTTTGTCTTATTATTTTGTCGGCGCGCGCGGCCGGCAGGTATATCTCTCCTTCTACACGGCACTCCTCTCTCTTCTCCTTGCCGCGATCCCTGCATATAAACATCGCGGCTTTATCTGAACGTTTTATAGCGGGAGAGGTCCGTGCTGGTCGAGGAGACCAACCGGGATCACCCCGAAGAGAAGGAGGAGAGCCGGATCGGTGCCGGCTCTCTCGTACCAAGCTCTCTCGCGCGCGGGCGTGGAGTGAAGATCACGGATCCACGGCCTACGCTTCTTCGCCTCCTTTGCGATCCTCTCTGTGTGTTCCTCCCTCTGTCCCTGTCCGTCGCCATCCTCTTCCTGTCCCTCCGCCAATTACAATGTCCGCTTTCGCGGATTCCTGCCTTTGTCTCGCGCTGCCTCGCGCGATCCGCGCCGAATTCGAGGGACGGGCGCCGTTCTTGGAGCAACCGACGCAATGATAAAGCGTCCTCGCGGCCCCCCTTGCAGGACAACGTAAAGGAAAAGGAAAAGAACGACCGAACTGTTTTGCATGTTGCAACCAGCTCTCTTTCCTCTCGTTCCTCTCGTTGCTTCTCCGCTCTTCTTATAGACCTTTTCCGCATGCAATGCTTAAAACGATCGCACATTTCGCAAATGATGGGGAAAGAACGCAGAATGTTATCTTTTCTCTCTCATGAGATAAAATTTGGTTACTTCAGAAACGCGATTTGTTATTTTCAAATTGAATTTCATAAATGGAATAGGTTGGCTTCCTCGTTGATCACGGAACACCCACCCTGTGTTAGATATCACCAATTACATTATCACCAATTATATTTTAAGTGGAAATAAACTCGGCAAATCAGTTAGGAGACATACTATCATTATAGGCAATGATTGAACTGCAAAGATGTTATAAATGCAAGATCGATAACGTTAAAACAGCACATTAATAGGCTTACGTATCATTTAATTGACAGCGATCGTATTTTATTATCGCGTCGCCAGTCTAACGATTGTCGTTATGAATAATTTATTGTAATTGCTCCGCTTCTAATCAGTCACGGTTTTTTTTGTTGTTCTTGCGGTTTACGAAGCGGTCGCCTGTCAGGCGTCTTTGAAAGTTACGGTGATAAACCGATAAGCATGTAAATTTGTTCGTACAAGTCGTCGCGCATTCAGGTCGAATTGCAGCCGTGCCGCGAAGTTACAATGTGCAACCAGCACGTGGTGTCTGAAATTTAAAAACTTGCGTTCCGCGAGGTATTCGTACGAAGCGTTTTATTATTCGTTTCCGCGGAACGTAAAGTAAATCTAATAATAACGAAGTGTTGAAATTTTTATCTCTACTTTGTGCACTTTTTGCGATTCGATGTATTTTAGAGGAGTCAATGCAGAATATCGAGTAAAATCGTTATAAATAACCGGCAAAAAATTGATTTTTTTTCCCTGTCTCTTATACACATCTAGATGTGTATAAGAGACAGTCGAGTAAAATCGTTATAAATAACCGGCAAAAAATTGATTTTTTTTCCGCGCGAGTGGAAAATATATTACAAGATACATTACGAATACTTTTTTTTTCTTGAACAACACTCTAGATATATTCAATGATCTACGCGAAACTACTATCAGTGTAAATTTCATTTCCTTACATATTATCGAACGAATCAGCATATCTTCTTAATGTGTTTCCATGTTTTTGAGAGTTAATTCCAAATAATTTGCGCGAGTAACTTGCTTTACTCGCTTTACTGGTTTAATTGCGGATTTAATTACTGCTCGCTAATTAATTATCCTTGCGTTTATTAAAAAATAGAAGAAAATAACTACACACTAGATCAAGGCCTCAACATTGATAATATTCTCATTTATACAACTTGTACTATTTATATCTTTTCCTGTTACAAATAGCGTTAGGCATAAGTTTTTATATTCTCGTTTTATTACTGTTTTATTTATTTTTTTACAACAGTTACTTTACTTTTATTGACTATCTCACGCATACGATTTATGCACAATCTCTAGTTTGCATAACAGATTAATTGAGATATCAATGTTCCTCAGATCGCAAGATCAGCGTTGACGCTAAAAAATTTATTCGTATGCCGAAGAAGCGGAAGATTTCGCCCATTACTTACAGGGACTATCCTCAAAGACTGCGTGCAAAGACGAGGGTATTTGAAGTTTCTCTGATGCACGTACGGTAAACACGGTTATTAGTAATTGTTGTTTGAATGGATGCCAGTTGTACGGTCGTTTATGCCAGCTGAGATGAGTCTTTACAACTGACGCGCGCTCTCAAATCTATTACGCGTGCGAAATCATTTGTTACTTCCGTTTAGGCTTTGAGTAAAGTGTCTCTGAAACATGTGCTCGCACGGCGGCTGGCTCGAAATACGCCGTAACGTCCATTAATTGAAAATGATCCTGCACGAGCCTCGTTTCGCAAGACTGCCTTACGTGTTAACCGTCGCTGCGCGTTTAGCTAGCAGTCCAACAAGTTTATTTCTGCCAAGATTGCCAATATCATTGCTTATTTTATTAATGTACTTTAAGAAAATCGCGACTCTTTCGCGTTTCTTATGGAAAATTAGATATTTCTAATTATCGCGCTATATCTTTGAAAAACAAGTGTATTGCACTTTTTTTAAACAATATAATGGCATATATTTGTTGTTACTTATATAATCAACTTGCAATCGTTAATTGTAAAGCAGTAAGAGTTTAATGTACAAACAGCCAAACGTGCAAAATCAGTTCCGTAATAGCCAGGTACGCGATAATATTTTCTGAAATAATATTTTATTCGTAACAGGACTTTATCCTTGCGCCTATAACACTTAGACGCGTAATATAATTCTCAAGAGGCCATTTGGTTATCAACCTAATGCGTTTTTTTTCCTTGCACGAGACACTCTTCTTATACAAGGACGGCGCTCTTCTTCATGATAGGAGCAGCTGTTTAAAACCCGTCCGGCTCGCCGCAAGTTACGTAGACCGTAGGCCGTCGCGTCTATAAGTTCGCGGTAAAACATTGAGATAAGGCCCAATTAGCTTATCAAAAAGGAAGGTAGTTAAGTCGGAAAACGAAGAGGAACGATGTACGACAGTAATTATAGACCCGTGTCGAAGGGAAACGAAATCGGCGACGGCGAGAAGATAACAAGGAACTTGCGCGTATGCGACCATTGTCATAAAACTCATAAATAATAACTAATAGCCAACAATTTGCATTTGGTGCGTGTCGTGCGTCATTTAACCTTGGCGCATCAGATGGCCTTTAGGAAAAGCGACGAGCGAGTTATCCCAAGCCGCGCACGGTAAAAATATGCGGAAACGCTGAATATACGTCCCGTTTTTCCGCGATGATCGCCGGGCGGACTTACGGATCGTGACAGCTTACCGTCGCTAGACGTCGTAACGCGAGAGAAGGTGCGCGTGCACGACGTTCTCCAGTGTCTCTCCTCCTCACCTCGATCTCTATTGACGCAAACGACAAAAAAGTGTTAGAGCGACTGTAAAATTTACGAGGCCTAACTCGTTCTCCGCCGCGCGGCTCTTCATCGCGAGCGAAACGTTTAACGATCGTTGCGCGACGGCTATCAACGGGGTACGGCGATATTTACGACGACCGATTTTTCGGGCGGCACATTGTGGGGTAAGGAGTGGGTGTGCATGATGTGTCATCAACCGACGCGACCAGGCTTCCATATAAATAGTATTATATTTCACATTTCGTTACAGTTCAATAAATATCTTTCAAGTTTTATTTACATAGGCGGCGGAGGTCGCGCGAGGGACTTAAGAGAGAAACGACGAACCTTTAACCGTGGTCGCGATCACAAAAACTGCAGAACGAACATACTAATCAGCATGTTGAGAAAACGCTACTAAAACTGATCGCGTCAACTCTTTAAGTGTCAATGTGGCAGTGCTTGCAGTCTTACGATTAGACTCAAAGATTCATGAAGATTACGAGCTTCGAAGTAAAAAAAAGCACCGTATTTAAAAATTATTGAGGAACGTTGTAAGAAACAGCTTATGTTACACAAAACCTGTATCTTTAAATAATCATTAGATACAGATTTAAACTCTTAAAGAGTTAAACGCAGAGGGTAGTTTCTTCACTCAATAATAAGATTTTCGTACCACAGGTTAAAGGTTGTTTCACGCGCATCAGCACAGCGTTGCAAACCGCCGTTGCAACGAACTGAATGATAATTTTCTGCAGCTATAATATATTTACTTTTATATTTCACGCCGACTGTAGAAACGAAATCTGTCTCTAATGTCGAAGAGATTATTTATGGCACTAATTCGATCGTCTGCGAGCAATCACGTGTTCACCAAACATCACATACACGCGTAGTTAATCTCATGAGGATTGCTTCCTCCGGCACACACTAAATATCTTCGGGGAACATCGAAAACATATGTGATCTTCAGATCTGCGAAATCCAGGAAAATGCAGATCGGACTTCCCGATGACTCGGCAGTGCGTTGGATGACGGCAAAAAGCGAGAGAAACGTGTCTTTTTTTGTAAGCTTCTCTCACGTCACTAGTTTCCTCGTCCATGATGATTCTCGCGCAGTCTTTGCACGGCCGTTATATGATTAGACGTATCTTACTCGCGCGTCGAAATCATCGACGCTGCAGTTACAGGAACGTGTGACAAGGTTGCGAGATCAGTTCATAAATCGTGCGACGATCAGTCACAGCGTCGGTCACTACAGTTTCTCAAGCGCGCGACTGTTCGTCAGCAACTCCCTGGTGAGTCTCCACACCTGCTTCGCGGCGTTCTCCAGACCACTGGGCGATTTTCCCTTGAAGAGATCGAGATTCGGTAGGAAGTAATGCGGGCATCTACGACACTGTAGGCAGGAAATTAGTTGCAGAAAAATGCCGTTTATTCGCTCGGCCAGGCAACCCTCGTCCCATTCCGTCTCATGCGGGTGTTTCTCGCACTCGTAGAGTAGTAGAGTCTTCATGTGGTAGCTGGTGACCGGGTTTCCCGGCAGGTCGAGATGCCGATCCCTGAGGGTCTTCAGTATACTGAGGCAACGCTTCCTGCTCGCGCCTTGCAATAATCGATTCTCCGCGTCGATAAACGACAACGCCCAGGCGTCGCCCTCCATGGCGGACTGCTTGCCCTGCAGGCCTATGCATTCCTTCGAGAGCATATCGAAGCCCTCCGCCTTCACCTCGGCGACGATGTTCGGGTGCGGCCAAGGTATATGCGTGATCGGCCAATGGGAGGCTGACCTGGGCCAAAGTCCAGCGCACTTAAAGGCCGGCGTAATCTGCACGACGTAACGCTCGCGTATCCGTAGCTTCACCTCGGTGGTGTCGGCAATCATCTTTACCGAGTCCCGATACGTGCACTTGTCACAGGCCTGCGCCACTAGGGTTTGGAACCTCGAGCGTATCTTTCTAGCTGACAGGTAGCCAGACGCGGTAATGAATTCTACCCAGAGGGACATGGACCTCTTGCGTCCGTCGCTCAGCTTCAGTACGGCGCAGCCCGGCAGGGTGCCGTCATCCACAAAGTTCAACACGCCCATTTGATTCAGATAGATGATGATCTCGAACTCCGTCGGCGAGATGACGTCTAGGCCATCGAACCGTCCGTTGTAATCCGTCAAGGACGAGATGAATCTCGGCTCCTGCACTTCCACCTCTTTTAGGACATCCTGCACGACTCGGCACACCTCCTGAATGGTCTTCGCCACTTGACTCTTCCTGGTCATCACCCGTTCGCCGAAGTACTTGTTGAACTGATAGACCATCCTGGAGTGGGACGAAATCATATCAGGCGGTACCAGCATTGTGCACCGCCCGTAGTCCACGGATGGTTATTACACGGTCTTCAGCTTTTTCCATCCAGGTCTTTTCCCCTGCTTCGCGTTGTCATCGAGCTGCTTTGCGCGATTTATCGCATGGTGAGAAGGCGCGAGATTCGTCGGCGTTTGATCTTGTTAGATTCGTTTTCCACCTGGTGTTCGCCAGGACGCACCCGTGCGTCGGAGACACCAACGAAGCGGGAGGAAGAGGTATCACGAGCGTCTCCGTGCAGGAGCAGATTGCCGACTGCGTCGATGTCTACCTCCTCCGCGTCACCCATCCTCCGTGGCAAGCACGAACATACAGCGTTGTTGGCACGCCTCCTGCGGCAGATTACGCCTTCTGGCAAGGTTTTTTAGCCAATCGGAGGTTTGCCACGCTGTGCGGGCGTGGTTAACTGCGCCAGACCGACAAGATCGATCCGGCACAGATACTCTAGCAGCGTTCATGTATAGCGTGCACGATAGGGGAACGAAGGTAACGCGAGGCAACCCTCGTGGTAGCCCTTCTTCCTCCCCATGAATTATGCAGGAACTGCTTAGTTTATTTCCCATCCACGAGGGCACGGTCCCTCCTCTGCTGCCCCTTTAGTTATTCCGAAATTTTCGACATGGAGGACCACAATCGTGTCTATACTGCCGGATAGAGTTACCTCGAACTCTTTCATGTTAAAGACATTTTATTTTCAAAAGATTAACATTGAAAGTCGATGGACTATAATAATTATTCTCGATTATTGTAACCGTTTCATTGGATTAGGATCATTAAGAAATGACCTCTTTTTAGAGCATAAATTAATTTAAATATTTTTAGATGCAAACAAATCGGTTGGAAAAACAATTAATATTTTTATTTTCCAAAGATTAAAATATAATTCCCATAGCAATAACAATTGCAATAAATAATGTATCATTGTTAGTAGTAATATTTATTACTTCAGCTTATATGCCAAGAAGGGACTTCGTTTACAAATTTACAAATTTCCTTATACACACATTCATTCATTCCTTATAATTATTGACTAGCTAAATTCTACCGTCTAAACATTCAGGTGTCATTCAACATAAAATAATGTTTCTCTTCTTATATTTTTGTTTTCTTATTTCTGTCTTATTTAATACAGCCTTTTATCTCAAGTCGCTTACCTTTATTTATACAACGTATCATTGATAGCATTGATAAAGCAATCGCATTATCTAATCGTTATTTCCATATCGCTTTACGTGATATAAAACGAAGGAAAAGTATATTTTCAATGAAGAAAACTAGAAAAGATGCGCGAAAAGATGTTAGTATCTTAATTTCTTAATATATCTTATAATAATAAAAACACTACAGTTTCTTGCAGTGGAGAATGTAATCTGAGATTCCACAGTCAATAGAGATCTTTACTGTTCGTGTTAGAGCGCAATAACAATTATCATACGCATTTGGAAATGGTCGAATGTGTGGTAAAGCAAGAAAAGTGAATGGCACCGGTTAACGAATGTCATCACCAGGAAAGGAAGATGCGGAACGTTAAGGATAAAATTAAGATAAGAACGTGATATTCTAGGTAGGCGTATAATGAAGATAGTCTTCGCCTCGCTGCCAGCGAGTTCAAGGCTTCTATAACATACATATTAAGTACAAGTGTTCGGAATAATATTAATAATTGTGCGTATCACAATCGGATATACAACACATTAAGAAAAACATATTCCTGTAAGAGAAAAGCTATTTTGCTGAAAGTTAATTAACAAAGATACGATTATATTTCAAAGCACGTTACGAAACGTGAAATTTACGAACCAAATCATGTTTAGCAATTCTCACAAATAAATTCGCGAAGTTAAGCAATGTTTACTAAAGCAAAAACATGGTGTTTTACATTAAAATAGTATTTTTATGTCGAAAAATTTTAATTATTTATACGAGAATTATATCTCGTATAAATAATTAAAATTTTTATATATATATACGTTTTTAAATATATATTAACATATATATAGAGTTTGCTGAACAATATTAAAACGTGATGAATAAAATTTCCTCATTGCAATAGGATATAACTTTAAGGTAGGATAACTTCTTTCCAAAGTAAATAGTTGTTTACTTGAAGATGAAATAAATGCATTTATTTATTATGTACATTTCATGTTTCACAAATATATATATATAATGATCCGATTATAAAATAAATATCATTTAAATAATATAAAAGAAGTATGTATACCACATATATACATATAACAATAAGTAGTCAAGCTACCGTCGGAAGCTTACTGCCTATAACCGATTATAAATATCAAATCAATAAAGATAACAAATTACATTATTTTGTCTGATGAAGAGATAATTGTAATAATAGTTAGTCGAAACGCATACGCATATACATATTACACATTTTATATGCTTATATGTTTCCTAAATAATCTAGAATGCAAAAATGATCTTGTTTCATTAAAATCTTTGAAGTGTGAAAATTCATTCGCCAACTCAGTTTCATACGAAATATTATTAAACTTTAGGAGAATACTATGTCTTCAGAATTTACTTTTTTATCTTATTGCTATTACAATTCTGTATTTCGTTGTTTTATAATTGAGATGGAGTAGTTATTATTGCACTAAACAATTATACAAAATATTCTATTTTAACAGAAACAATTGCACAATTCGTATGTATCGCAACATAATGTTTTACATACATTACTAAATATAGAGATATGCTATATTTAGCCCTTAACTAGTCGCACGTGTATCATAAGTTTAATTGCCATGACGTTGCTTATTTTACAGCAATTTACATTGTTCGAAGTAAAACATTAATATATTTTAGGAAAAATCTTAACTATTCAAAATATAACAATGAAACGAAATTATTGGGTTATATATATATTTCGCGGCATGTTTAGATAGTTTAGTTGATCGTATACTTTTTGCCTTTCTTCTTTTAAGCTTTTATAATTCGTGTAAGTCTTGTTTCTATCTACTCGTGTGAATATCACTTGACTTCAATTAATCATATACAATCCGCTAAACGGTGAAGAAATCAATTTTATTTTGTTTGCGAAATTTTCGAAGGTATAAACTTGATCTTTCCATTTAATAGGAAATTTTTGCTTGTATAAATAATATAATTTTTAAAAAAGTCAAATATAAAGCTACGCATGTAAACAGAATTATGGCTAGCTTTTTAATTACATGGTCATTTGATTTCAATGTGACTACTTGAACGTTAAAAAGAAAATTAAAAGCCTGAATTATCTCTCCGACGATCATTATTGCTCGTTGATTGTTATTGAAGGAAAACAAGTGTGGCTTAAAATGGCTTACGTGTCGAGAGTCATTTGTAACAATGCACCAAAGCCCTTGATACAAGCGTGTATTAAGTAATAACAGTAACTACAAGACTGTTCGCGTGTCGTATCGGAGAAGCACGTAATACCATGCGGTAGAAACGTTCTGAAAATCGTGTTACACCTGTCATCGTTTCTTTCCTCCTCGTTATCGCGCGTTTTCTCGTGCTTTCGAGCAGGAGGACGCTAAAGCTTCTCCAGCGCGCGGCTGTTCGTGAGCAGCTCCCTTGTAAGTCTCCAAACTTGCTTCGCAGCATTTTCCAGACCGCTAGGTGACTTTCCCTTGAAGAGATCGAGATTCGGCAGGAAGTAGTGCGGACATCGCCGACACTGTAGGCAGGATATCAGCTGCAAAAAGATGCCGTTAATACGATCGGCCAGACATCCCTCGTCCCATTCGGTCTCGAGGGGATGTTTCTCGCACTCGTGCAGCAGCAGAGTCTTCATGTGGTAGCTAGTGACTGGATTTCCGGGCAGATCGAGGTGTCGGTCCCTCAGGGTTTTGAGTATGCTGAGACACTTTCGGCGACAGCCGCCTTGCAACAGCCTGGTTTCCGCTTCCGTGAAGGACAATACCCAAGCGTCACCCTCCATCGCCGATTGTTTGCCCTGAAGTGCAACGCTCTCCTTCGATAGCAGGTCGAAGCCCTCCGTCTTGACCTCCGCCACCAGATTGGGATGCGGCCAGGGGATGTGCGGTATCGGCCAATGAGCGGCAGATCGCGGCCACACGCCGGAGCACTTGAATGCCGGCGTGATCTGCACGACGTACCGCTCCCGTATCCGTAGCTTCACTTCGGTGGTGTCGGCGATCATCTTCACCGAGTCTCTGTAGTTACACTTGTCGCAGGCCTGCGCCACCAAAGTCTGAAATCTCGAGCGTATTTTCCTGGCCGACAGGTAGCCAGACGCGGTGATAAACTCAACCCAGAGGGACATGGATCTCTTGCGTCCGTCGCTGAGTTTCAGCACGGCACAGCCCGGCAGGGTGCCGTCGTCGACGAAGTTGAAAACTCCCATCTGGTTCAGGTAGAGGACCACCTCGAATTCTCCCGGCGAAATCACCTCGAGACCCTCGTAGCGGCCGTTGCACTCGGTCAGCGAGGAGATGAAGCGTGGCTCCTGCACTTCGACCTCCTTGAGCACGTCCTGTACGACCTTGCACACCTCTCGTATGGTCTTCTGCACCTGGCTCATGCGAGCCTGTACCCGCTCGGCATAGTACTTGTTCATCTGGTACAGCATCTTCGATGGACCACCCATGATATCTTGTGGAACCAACATCATGATGAGATTGTCCGCTTCTGACGATCCTGAGGATGCTCTCCCGTGTTTTCGAACGAGCGAGTCTCATTCTCTCGTGCGCATATTCACTCACGGATCGACATGTTATTAGTGTCGTTGTTGTTATTGTCAATCGTTTTCCCGTGCATGATTCCGACGGCACCTGGGCGATCGCGCTATATCGCTCCGATTTTCGGGGGAAAGGCACTGCTCAAAATTTGCAGTATCAAAAAAAGGTCGCCGGAACGGGTTACGGATGGACGAACCGTGCGTGCCTAATCGCGCGGCAGGTGTTGTACGTGCAACGAGCGCAGCTCGAGGTGTCCCGCGCGCGCGACGACAGAGAGAACGTCGCTGACCACCGGCTGGTTCTACTGCTTGTTGTAGTTGTGTGCCCCGTTGCTGAAGTCCCGCCTTCCAAACGATAGAGTCACGTGGAGCGTGCGCGTTGTTACCACGCCTCCAGTCGCTTCCTCCTCCACTATTCCTCCTGCCGCTCGTGGTCGCTATCGATGGGTGGCGATAAGCTATGCGATTTAAGGAACCCTATGACATTCCATTACTGGTGATACTTCGATTTTCGGCAATATTTCTATCTAGCCATACCCTGACATTCATGGAAAAAATTTCGAAGAATTTGTGTGTGGGGATTTTTTAATAAACTAGAACATATAGAAATATTACGTATCACTACTGACAATAAAACACGATGCTTGAAATTTGATATTTCTATCTAACCATATCCTAATTATTATGAAAAATTTCGAAGAATTTTTGTGGGGATTTTGTTTATAAATTAAAACAGAAATATTACGTATTACACCATTAACAATTAGACACGATGCTTGAAATCTGATATTTCTGTTTAGTCATATCTTTTCATGGAAAATTTCGAGGAATTCTTCAATAAACTAAAATATAGAAATAATATGTATCATACACACATACACACATACATACACACACATCACACAAAATACAACGCTTGAAACTTGATGATAATAGTGATGATAATAATGATAATAGTAATAATAATGATAATTCTAGAGTGGCATGATTATTTTTCGAACTAAATTCTGCAAATTTACAAGGGGAGGACTAAAAGTAGAAACACGCTTTATTGCAAAAGTTAATCCTTCGTATCCATTAAGAATCCCAAACCCGATTAACCATTTGGTAAGATGATAAATTTCAAGGAGGAAAAAATTAATGTTTCAAGATCAATAGTTTTTATAAAGATCGACTTTATCTTTTTTGTTTTTTTTTAAATTAATTAACGTTGCTGTCTGTTGTCGAGATAATAATGACGCATTAATCCGAACCGCATCGCAAAAAAGTCAACTTTTATAATAACTGTTAGTTCTAGAACATATTGTAATACCTACTTTTTTCCTCCTTTCCCTGAGAGTTATCATCCTGCTAAGTGATTAATTGATCCAATAACTTCAAAATTTAAATATTTATTGTCAATTTTTGAAAAAAGTAAGAAGTATCTGAAGCTAGGGTTTGGGATTCTTAATATGGGCACGAAGAACTATCTTTTGCAATAAACCGCATTTCAAAAGCGCGCTTCTATTTCTGGTCCTCCCGTTGTTAGTTTAAAACTTTTTTTATCGATTGAAATATTGTTATACTATAGATAACAATACAGATTAGGATTTTATAGAAGCTTATTTATTACATTTAAGCCGCCAGCCTTAATGTTATTTCCGGTAGCTGAAACACATTCAAACAAATGGATGAACAGTTCGCGCGATTCCATGGCACGATAATTCCGAACATAACCAAGTGAATAGATACGATAACGTTCCGTTGAAAGGATCATTTGAATATTGGTCGCTAGCATGAAAGGCGACGACGCTTCCCGTTCTCGTTCGTACATTTGCCGAACGCAAATATGGAGCTTCGGTTTTGATGGTACGCGCGCACAGATACACACACCGCAGGGGCAGGTGTGCGCGACGAAAAATAGCTTACAAACACGAGATACTGGAGAGCCTCCCTTTTATAACACAATCGTAAAAACTCACGCTACACAAATATCCACCAAAGAATACCGATCGACCAGGCGGATACACCAGCTATCCAGCGCGGTAAGATTTTGCCGATTAGAGACCTCCATATCTTCGGCCACCATCGTTCTTCGCCCGTTTCAATCCTTTACAATAGAACAGAAAGTGAGCATTGCTATTTTTAGATATGCAATGCTATTTTTACATATACAGTGTTTTGTTGTAGATGTGTTTCTGTTAATTTTCAAAATTGCCATAAGGAATCGAGATGCCTTTTGGTTAACGTTTTTTTTTTGCGTTTTTCATAATGCTTTAATCGGTTCATGTTCTAATCATCGGGAATCCAATTCTTTATTTCATCAAATACTGGGAAAAATGGCAGTACCTTCGAACTTTTTATTTCATTTACTTCGTTACGCCGTCCATCACTGTCCAGCTCGTTGTTTATGCTCCGATTGCTAAAGTCGCGGAGCGAAACGGCGGGTTATGCCAGAGAGTCGCGCCACGTTCAATTCACGCTCCTCGTTCGTGGATAATCGAATAAAGCTCGAGAATCCAATCTACTCCAAGTTGGAGTGGTAGATTGGTACCCGGCGGTCCCTACTTCTCTCTCGCTAATACGACTTGATTCATGAGCCGAGCACGTGTGTCGTACTCGCGATCTCTCTCCGTCTCGCTCTCCTTGTTTCGCTCTCCCATCTTGCGTTGGTGAGGCGAGGGGTCAAACGTTCTGCTACATCAGCCCTCGCATTAAGGCAGAACCCGAGGGCTCCTGCCGCCCTAAATGTGCCTTTCATCATCCCATTTCGAGTTAATTCGTTTATCATCTGAATTATTTGTACACCGGCGTTCTCGCGGCCTGGCTCGGAAGATGACACTCTTGAGAAATTATCGTTCGATCGGAAGCTACCGGATAAGTGAAAGTTCAGATGAAAGATCCCCAACTCGAAATTATATTTACCCGCGAACAAATTTATTAATACAAAAATATTATTTGCCTTATAAAAATTAGTATTATCGAGTTTACAATCGTTGCTGGCTCATCATCTTCGTCGTGAATAGAAAAATAAGTTCGGACAATCGACGCATGCCAAAATATTTCGCTCGGCATTGTAGTACAATAGGTACAAGAGCACTTTTGGTTTCCATTGCATAGACTCTCCTGTTTTCATTGTGTAACATTTCTATCGAAGATCGTGACGCATCTTCTGGGAGGACCACTCCGGTCTATACAGACGGCACGCCGAGTCGACCTTGTAAATCAGCTCGAATGAACATCCCCGCGTAATCCTCGAGTAATCCGGGACCCGTTCGTTGAGCTTCGACAGCCGGCAGAGAGACGGTGGCTGTGGAGTACGTATTTCACGGTTTCTTTGTCAAATGGCACGGAAAATATAGATCGCATCCCGAATGTCGGGATTTCATCTCAAAGAAATTGCTTCGATCGTTACGTAAATCCGTCACGATCCTAGGAGAACCATTCTGGATCGAATGATCGAGAAGAAAGTAAAATCCACTTCGTTTAAATAATACATATTTTTTATTAAATATAATGAAGAGACGACTTTGTATCCGATTACATTATTATGACTTGCCTCGAGCGTTTATGTTTGAAAAAGCCGAAAGTCGCGTAACAATTAAACGCCGGTCGTTTACAACGGAATTATTAATAGCAACGGCAACCGATGCTCTAATCTCCTTAGCTTAGTTCACGGACTACTAGTTTAGACGAGCCACTTAACGCGACAGACGGCCCGTTCGCATCTGTTACCGGAAACAGGTCGCATTATTTACTGTTTTATGATACCTGGGAAACTCGCGGTACGGGTTAATTAAATGGAAAAACATCGTTCTCTTTCCGCTGTCTATCGAGCGTCATTAGCTCGGGCAGCTTCGTCGGTCTGTTGCCGCCACGTTCTGTCCATGTTTTGTGCTCGTCGACGGTTTCCTTGTTACGCACGGATATATACGCGTACACTGCGCTTTTGAAAGATTTCTTTTCTTTTTGTTCGTTCGCGTGGCGGCAAATTTAGCGGAACGCGAGGCGAGTCACGCCGCGCGGTCGCCCTTTGTGCGTTACACGCAGTGCGTTATCTCGCGCGATGCTGCGGTAATAAAGGTATGAGAACACGCACGTGGCACGCATAACTCATCGCCGCTTGGGATCGCCGCGATGGCACCCGAATGTTTCGAGCATTAGCCGGCACATCCACGGAAACAGACATCGCGCCTGTTTCCGTCAGCGTGGCAACCTTACGATCGTTCTGTAAAATTCGTTTTCACTGTTGCTCTCTTATAATAGTAGATTCAGGATTGGGAAGTAATGGTGTTACCGTTACCATTACTTTTTTATATTAACGATTTAGTAATGACATTTTTTTATAACGGTAACGCCAGGATTGGAAAAGTTTACTTTTGAAAAGTAATTCGTTATCGTTACTCATTGAAAAAAGTAATTTGTTACTGTACTCATTACGTAACGAGTAAAAGTAATGCATTACTTTCGTATTATTTTTCGCGCTTCTTTTGTTTAACATTTTTTCAATAACTAACGAGTAATGGTAACTAATTACTTTTCAAAAGTAACTTTCCCAATCTGGGCGTTACCATAATGAAAAAGTGTAACGTCATTATTAAATCATTACTATAAAAAAATAAAAGTAACGATGACGGCGTTATAAGTAACGCGTTATTTCCCTGACCAGATTCATACAAATCTATATCTTGTGTCTCTAAAGTATTAAAAATTTTAGATGTTTTTAAAGAAAATTCTCCAACACAAAGAAAAATTAAGTACGCTGTCATTATCAGGTGAAACGAAGATAAAATTTCTTAATCTTATCATGCGTTATTTTACTCAAAGAATTTAACCCTTGGCTATAGCGGTGGCTGGATTACTCGAGACCTGATGCGTATTCGTTAGTTTTCGAAGATTATTCGTACATCTTCTTTACATCGCAAAGGTGTTAATCTTGAAAACTGTTTTTTTTTTGCTGTAGTTTCATGTACTATATATATTTATACGCGGAACGACTTTTTGATTATCTAATAGAGTACGGATCCAGAATGACTCAACCACAGTCCTCCAAAGGGTGTGTCTTCCGAGGATTAAACTACTGTTAAGGATATTTATTGCAATTTTATATAAATTATCACTATCTATATCTTTTTATTTATTTATTTGATTTATATGCTGGAAACAATGAAAGCTATGTGTGAATTACCCCTTCAGTGAACACAACTGAGATGTATACAAGCGTTTTCCTATACCAGTCATTCGTATGCTATACCTCACTATGCCATTTGCATTGTCATATCGTGATTTCGAAAGAACCGTCACTCGAAACGCGGGGAGGGTGCTCGTAGGCGTCCAAGTGAGCCCGGCGGGTCCATTATTGTCCGGCGCTTAATCTGTTTGTTGTATACCGCCGGCGGGCTGCTAAGTGGTATCCCATTCTATGGTATCCTTACGTTGTATGTAGAGCCAACGTGCGACGACAGGGGGGGCACCCCCTTGCGAACGCGACACATGTTGTTACATCACGTCGCCCATTGTCGTCGCGGCGCAACCCCGGCGCTCTGCTGAGTCGGGACGGTTTCGGTTGGTGAGAGATGAGCACGAAGAGCATCATGGGGAGCTCTAATCGCGTACCACTTGACACTCAGCGGCCAGGACCTCTCTTTAACCGCGTGTGGTCTTCGCCACCCAGCCGCTGGCTCGCGACGCGACGTGTAAACGTATTATTTTTATGTCCTACCGGTACGATGCACATTTTGCGGCTTGATGACATCTTGAATAGAACTCCCGGAGATGAATATGCTACATGTGCACGTAACGGATATGAGAAGTATCTCGCATTTCTCCTCTGAATACGATAGTTACGCAAATATATAAAAAATATTTTTTATAGAAGAAGGAGAGAAGATCGATATATATAGAATTAATAATAATACATGAAGTTGTATACCGTTAGAGATTTAAATTTTTCTTTGAATATAAAACATTATTTTATCAGCAAAATATATAAATTTATACGCATAGCTATTAATTATTCTTCTTTCTTGGTCGAAGTAAAGGAGTCTTCTCTGTTTATTCTTCTTTCTTTTTATGCCTTTGTGTACTCGTATATAAACATTATTACAACATGTTGTGTTTCATTAACCTTTAGACTGCCGGGAAAGCCACTTTTGTGGCTCTGAACAAATCTCGAAATTCTGCGCAATGTGTATGTTATTTATACCTATAGATACATTTTTGGGGAAGAAAGAACACTATTTTAATGAAAAAATGCCGGCAGCGTATATAAAGATTAAAAGCTACTTAATGATTCTGTTGAATAGAACCGCGTGAATATCGTAGTGAGATTTACGTTTTGTTAAAGAACCGTCAGGTGTTTCGTCGATTAACGTGATCGCAACAAAAACGCACTGCGTTAGAGAACAATACGACGTCGTATCCCGCACGCACGGGGGTTAAACAACGATGAATGAGCCTATCTAATCCTTGACAAGATTTAATGCGGAGTACGTGATATATCTATATTGCTACCGCAGGTATCTAAATAATGGATTCTGAGCCGCGATGCGGCCCTTATCAATCTCGAACAGTGTTTGCGGAGAGCTTGCGCAGATCGCCCTAGGGGTTGGCTCTGTGCGTTCGCACCCAGACTGGTTACCAACCTTGCGCGTTGCATCCACCGTGCACAAGATCGCCGCGTGACTCTTAGGATTGTCACAATACATAAGGATTCAGTATATTTTCGGTCGGGCTGGATCTTTTTTGCCTAACAATATTTTATTGCGTGAATTTATACACATTTCAGCTCAGCTAATTACGCGCCGATTACTTTTTAGTCTTGAAACGTAGTCTTTTTAGCTAAAGCTAAATAGTAATATCACATTGGATAAAATTGATATCATCAATTGAATTAATTTAATAATAATAATAAGGAAGAATTGCCGAATACGTACTATTTAAGCTATTTTTTATTATATTTCCTATTTGGTACACACTGATTTGTACGCAAATAAACGTTGAAAATTGTAGCTTGATGTTTGAAGGTAGCTATTGTTACATGTTTAATCTTTTATCAATAACAAATTAATTTGTTATAAGTCTTTTTTATGACATGCTGCAAAAGATACGATTTAGGCAACCGGTCGTCTAATAGCGTTTTTCACTGGGAGAACTGGTGCGCACTGAGTGCGCACTAAGGCTTGTTCTTAATCAATTTCGATATTTACAAATCATCGATCTTAAATATTTCTTGAAATACTTCTCAGTAAAATGATCTGTACATCATCCATACAGATTGTTTTATTAGTTAAAAGGTTTTTGAACGTGATTTAAGCGATCTTAAATATAATAACAGATTATAAACAAGCCTTAGTGCGCACTCAGTGCGCACCAGTTCTCCCAGTGAAAAACGCTATAAATCGTATCTCCTTGAAAATATCGAATTTATGTGAATAAAAATAATTAAAAATATAAGATTAATAAAAGGAATCTTTACCTAATACCTATTTTATTAATAATTTATCAAAAAAGGATTAAGTATTTAATAATTAATAAATAACAATAATAAAAAGGCAAAGGCGTCCGTAGAATTTTTTCTAGGAGGGTCATGATTCAAAATGTTACTTCCAGAATTAGAATACTTATAATTTGAAATTTATACACCTTTTGTTGAAAATTATATATCTAATCCTATGGATTAGGGCAGAGATCGGCAAGGTTAGCACAACTTACCCTTTCTTTATTTAAAGGGAGAGCAAATACTTAATTTTTTGCTAATTCGAGGGGGGGGGGCAAATGCCCTTCTTGCCCCCCCCCGCCCCCTGTGGACGCCCTTATAAAAAGGTAAGGACGTCGAAATAAAACTGACTTAAATTTATTTTTGCAATTGACATTTGTATTTATGTCGCAGCCTTATTGCAAAATCAGCCTTTTTGCGAAAGGCCGCCCTTTTGCGAAAGCATTGATCGTTTCTTTAATAAGACTGACGTATTTTAGACTTTTTGCAAAGTGCCTAGCCTAGCACCAGCCCATGTGTGCTAAAAAGTTTAAAGTGCGTTCAGTCTTATTGGAAAACGATCAGTGCTTTGCAAAAGGCAGGCCTTTTGTAAAGAGGCTAGTCTTTTTGCAAAAGGGCTGATTTTGCAATAAAGCTGCGACATTCATATAAGCACGAGTTCCTAAATCCTACTGGTACGATATAGAAAATCTTATGATGGTACGATTTAGGAAACTTGATAGATTTTATAAAAATATTGATTTAATCTTTATAATAATTGCAAATATGTATATACAATAAATGTAAAATATTCTACAATAAACTTTTTTTTATAAAAATATAAAAATTCAGAATAAAATTGCATGATTATATTATTATCAGCTACATAAATTGATCAAAAATTAACATCAGTTATACCTGATTTTTTAAAAGTGTTGTTAGCACACACAAAACAAGATGTAACCTGTAAAATTTTTGTTTATATTACTAATTTCTTATTTATTACTATATGTTATTTCATATTTTGTTACTAAATGTTTCTTATATTAAGTAATAATATAAAATATTGATGAGATTTACGCGACCGGTACACATTTAGCAACTCTCCTCTAATAAATTAATAATTTCACAATCTAAGGATTGTGAAAAGAACATGAAAAAATAAATATATTATACGTTTCTCTTTTACAATAATCGCAAAGTGTTTTGCATCCACGGTGTGCTAACATGCACCCCCCCTAGTTTTCGTCGGCAAACGTGTGTTTTTGTTACAAATCAATATGACATTTATGATCCCGAGAGATTCGAAGCCGCTTTCGTTCTAATTTTGACATGTGTGTGGCACACCATCGTTAATGTTTAACATGCATCCAAAATATGTTTCGACGTCTCCTTCTTTTTTTTCGTTAAGTTGATTTATTTTTCGCATGTCACATCCGAGGAATCATCATCGCAAGGAATTTACTTTGTTGACTTGCCGCGATAACGTTTTTGTGGAAATATTACAAAATAAAATGTCGTAAAATACAGAAATGTTAGATTCGAGAACCGCATTAATTTCCGTATTTTACTGGCGATCTATTCTTTATTGACGGTCGTTTATTCATTAATCGAAACAATTGTATTCATTAAGATTAAAATCGTACATAAAACCGAATGTTATCCGTTTCGGCTTGTTAAATTTTGTGATGACTATCTCGTTAGGAAATTTTAATTTTATTTCTTCCTTTTGGTTTGTGTAATTTATATGCAATTATACAGCTTCTGTATATGTATGTGTGCGGGTGTATGATTCTCGTGTTCGTCGGAATTCATCCGCAGTTGCTATAAAATTATCGAGGTGCTTGCGAAACGTACATTTAACTACTTGACTTGCGAGTGACCAAACGCGCTTTTGAAGAATAGTAAAATAATCATGTGAACATGATGTTAAGGTGTCTTCGAGTACCGATGTCGGCTTCGATTAGTTCAACAACATTTCTGGTTACACTTACGTTTGCGATACTCGTTTTCGTCGCAAAAGACGGCCTTAACAAACGACGGGGACTGCAGCAGATAAGATCTTATTGGCATTTTTGACCGCGGATCTCTCGGGCGTAATCAGCTGAATGGATCATTTCGGCGGATTATTTCGAGGATAATTTCATTCGCCGCGCGTAAGGACATCGCGTCGGCACGATACGTCCTCATTAAGAGGCAAAAATTGAAGGCCTTGTTAGACGCGGGGTGGTAAATCCGGGATCCCTCACTTTGTCTCCCTCCTGCCTCCCTTCTTTCCTTTGCCGTGTGTACGCCGGATCTTTTTCCCTTCCACCCTGCGCACTCTCTCGCCGAAGCTCGTTCTTTTTGTTCTCCACCTCTCCCTCTTTCGCCAACGAGTTGTTCACGACTCGTTCGAGAGCGCAAGTCCGCGAGGTCCTGGGATCGATTCTCGGCTCAGCAGGAGGCTCCTCCTACCATGACGGCCATCTTGCAACCGGCACTAGTCTCACTATATCACATCACACTTCACTGCACCGCGGTTGCATTCTTATATTCAGCCATGCGCTCGTATCCTCGGACTATCCCGCCTTGGACCCCAATGGGCATTTTCCTCGTGACGTCGGGAAACGCTCATTTAATTATCATTGCGAAAGGTATCTCTCGCCTATTGCGGTAAATAATTCATCACAAGGAAGTATAAACATCTTTTTAATTTAGCAACTTTTATAAAAATGACATTAGATAAGATTAGATAAGATTAGATAATGGTCTAACAGGATCAAAGGACATCTTTGAAAATACGTAAGTTAACTCTCCTTCATAATTCCATAATTATAAATAAATGAAATCGTATATTACAAAACAATATATATAATACCATAGACAAGTGTTATTTGTTTGATCCTTTTAAACTTAGACCTGAAATGATTAATAAGAGAGGCGCGTTTCTAATTTCTGTTCCAGGTGCTGAAGTACTGCGACCATTTGCACGGAAAATGGTACTTCTCCGAGGTCCGCGCGATCTTCTCGCGGCGTTATCTGCTGCAAAATGTGGCCATCGAGATCTTCCTCGCCAGCAGAAGTAAGTGCCGGCAATTCCTCTCATTTTGTTCGTCTTCAATCAGCGCGCCGCTTTCGGACGAGAGCGCATTCCGTTTCTTGTCGACTCCCCGAGCTCCCCTTTCGCGTTACTTCGCGCGACGAGGACGCGATCTAATCTGGCGAACGGCGACGGAATCCCGAACTCGCCGCAAGGTGTTGTGCGCGCGCGTTAGTTTTTACATAATAAATATCTCGCCCGCATTACGGTACGTCTCTTTTTCTTAAATCAATTTATTATTCAATCCCGCGGGCGCATCTGCTGCCGTTGCTGCTTCATCCCGCAGCGTCACGCCCTAATCGTAATTTAACTTCGATAGCTTCGTATTCGCGCAAATATAGAATTGTCATTTTTAATCGAGGACTAATGTAAAGCCGCTGGATTGATCAAAATACATCGATTTCATATTAATTTAATGTCAAACAATCGAAATAGAAATTTTACATTAATAATATTAATAGACTCATCGCGCTCGCGTAATTACTAATAATGACGTTGTCATTAACAAGCCTTTGTTCATCCGAGGCGGACCGCCGTGTCCTATAACAAATCGCGCGAGAGAATTATTTATACCTGCCTCGGACCACTATCCCGCTGATTATTTCTCCGGGGCGCAGATAAATTCCCAGGCGTTCCCCGATTCTAATCTGATCCTGACTTTCGATGCGTCGCGTCGTGAGGAGACGTTAGCGGTGGAATGTCATCCCTGCGAGGTGCCCTCCGCCGTTCATTAAAAAATCACTGGAAACGCGCGTTCGTTAGCCGAAAAACGCCGGGGAACACGCACGGATCGCGTCTCCTCTCGCGATAAATCGTCGAACAATAAAAACCGAGGATGAGTTACTTTATAACGGGGCCGCGCGGTGTGTAGCTTTCGGCCACCGGATCGTATGCTTTACGTTAAGGGTCATCTGAAATTACGTGAAGGGACCTCCTCGTTATCGAAACGTAAGCGGTTAGTCCTGCAAGACGGCTCTCACGATTACCGCCTCTTGACACGCTACCTTATGTATTACGCGCTCGCGCAATTTACGTTATCGGACATTCCGAGCGCCGCCGCGGATAAGGGCGGCTTCTGCGAGGAAGTGATTGCTGGAGCATCTGCTTGCCCCGTTAGCGGCGTGCGAATGTTAATAATTAGATTTGCAACATGCGCGTACCAGCATGAGTTCGAAGAAAAACGCGGAACAGCTGGAGAGGATATATGTATTCCGCATGTGTAATATAAATATACATATGTGTATAATAAATATAGAAGTTGAACACGCATTGATCAAGAATATCGGTTAATATTGCTTGAGAGGACATTTACACGATATTTATTATATATTTAAATTATACGGATTATTTGTTCAAGAGAAAGAGAAAAAAATCGATTTTAACATGTATACGTATATAAGAACGTTCGGTTATATATTATTTATATACGTATTTAAATAAAACACGATTCAATTTTTCTTCTCTCTTAATTAAGATTAAAACGAGCATTTTGCTTTCGTGTACAGACAGTTTGGTAAATTACTAGGAAGTATTTATGGTAACCATCTCCTCGCACGCTACCCTTTGAACTCTCAGGGGGAACGTCGTGAACGCACTCTGAACGATTGGGTCTTCTTCTTGCTTTCGATCATTCCGCAGGAACAAGCTAATCGATTTTAAAGTCTACAAATTTATTATAATTCTAGTCATTGTATAATAAATTGGATACAATTATACTTATTAATTTATCAATCTGATATCTCAATAATATTAGCATAAACATGATTAAGTAATAGTACTCTTGCGGTATGTAAAGGTAATATTACCGCTTTATCTTTGTCACAATATCTTCATTAAACTATAACTCTTATCGATATTCTCATATGTAAATACATATCTGAAACTGAAGAGTTAGATTTCTGAAGCAGGAAAGAGGTCTATCTCTCTCTTGTTCATCGTCCGAATGATTGACGTCCACGTATCCCCGAAACCGGATTCGCTTATAATTCACACTTTAACACCTTTTTGTCCACAGCTTCGATCCTGTTCGCGTTCTCGGACCAGGCGACGGTAAAAAAGATGATCAAGGCGCTACCGCGGGTCGGTGTTGGTATCAAGTACGGGATACCCCAGACTAGGTAAGCGATAACTGCCTAGAGGAAGGAAGCGCTTCTGCCGTTCCACGGAAAGATCCAAGGATCTCGGAATCTACTTCCAAACATGCTTGTCGCATTCCCTCGTTTCTTTGTCCTTTTCGGTAAGGCGATTCCAGGGACGGATTCGAAGCGCTTCTTTTCACAAATACTTATCATTTCCAACATATATTCCAATTATAGGAACACAATGAATAAGAATTAGAGATATTTTGATTAGTCACTATCAGCAAATCAAATGGAGAAAAAAGATGAGATGGAGAATATTTTTGGATAATGATTTGGCGTCAGATTGATTCTTAAAAGTGATAAAAAATATCGGTTATGTCGCTAATAAGTGATAACATTGAATACTACATTTATATAGAAGTATACAACATTTTAATTATATTTTTGTTCCATATGTATTATCTTTATCATATCCAAAAAGATGTTTCTTATTTTATATGGTATTTTTACACAGTAGAAAATGAACCATTTATTAGGCGCACAGATATATATTACTTTTTTATTATCTTATTATATGTAGATGTCTTTGAATTCTAAACTGAAGGTATATTAAAAAATGAAACTCTGTACATAGCAATATAGCGAAGTTTTTATTAGTTTATATCTATTGCCGATATATTATTTTATCTTATCTCTTCATGCTTTCCCATTTGAGACACCAAGTTTGTTACATCTGAAAGAACAAAAGCAATTGCAATATAAACGTGCTTAGGAAAGACAGCAATGGTGCAAAATTCGTCCTTGCACGAAGTTCCATGTCTTTCTTGTATTGTGATGTTGTAAGCACCATAGAGAGAGATTCTCGCAGGATACGAAGTCTCCCATAGGTCGGCAGGAGTTGGCGGTAAGAACAGAGGTTCGCGTATCCGCGCTTCGGCCCATCCATTAGAACGTCCCTATATACGAGATAGCCGGCGAGGATACATCGGCCATAAATATACGACGGCGAACTCTGACGTTCTTTCTTCGACTGATCTGAGGAGAGAAAAAATTCCTGGCTAACCGAAATAATTTCTCCGTATATAAAACGCGGATCCGCGTTGTGACGTATGGGGAAACATATTCATTGACATTCATTGAAAAAAATTTCTTAATTTATGTTTAATTATCGCGCCGCATTATTTAACGTCTCGGGGAAATATTACAATTATTGTTCGTTAATTTTAAATAAATTACGTTTTAATATAATCTTAATATGAGCACGTTTTAGATGGATTTTTATCGTAATTTAATTTGATTATATTGAGGTATTTAATATTTAAAATATTTTAATGTCGGAAATGTTAATTTCTCTCTCTCTCTCTCTCTCTCTCTCTCTCTCTCTTGATTTACCAAAAACATCTTTCATTGAAATTTGATGTGAAAAATATAATGTACTCTATATATATGTCTCCATAGTAAGAATTCACACACAATAAGAATTGTTTATCTATATATATATTACAATGTATTTAGATAAGATCCGAAATCGACTTATGTAATAGTTACACAAAATCGTCGAATGTCATATAAAAAAGTATAAAATCAATCGATGGCGTGCGATCTCCGTGCGTCCACCGTTTACGACCAATTTCTCTTATGTAATGTTATTCTAATTTAAATTATAATAATTGTAATAATTATATTAATTTGTGCACTATTAACCGCACTGACTCTCATTAGCTCTCTTTTACTTTAATTATTTAAAAAAGTATAACTGTTAACACGCTATCATAAATAGTTATATTTAATATAGCCATCTTTCACGATAATGTCCTTAATTACAATTTTAATTAGCAGAGAATTCTAAGATAATTATATATTTACAAAAACCATTAGACTTTACGCAGCGACAGAAACAGGATATAATTTCCGTAAAACTCGCGTGCGCGTTTGTATCTTTATTTATTAACATGCCTATCAATCGATAATAATTAGACGTTTTCTTTAGCATAGTTACATCAGTTACATGTTAATTTACATTTACCGACTTTGCCGTGAACATCAATCTACTCCGTAGGTAGTGCAAATAGAATGTAGTTCTAAAATCGAGTTCTAATCGCACGCACGATTTATATACGACAGTATATATGTTGTACTTCGCGCACATTTATTTTAATTACATAAATCGTTGAAGAATCTAACGAACAATTTATCCCAAAATTTTTACACAAGAGAGTGATTACGTTTCGACATTTACGCTTTGAGAAGTGTAGTCGGCACTTTG
The DNA here is from genome assembly GCA_003063835.1 of Aphaenogaster floridana. Lineage (NCBI taxonomy): Eukaryota > Metazoa > Arthropoda > Insecta > Hymenoptera > Formicidae > Aphaenogaster > Aphaenogaster floridana. Next base: position 550,040 of record NJRP01000032.1, read on the forward strand.
CCGTTCGCCGATCGGACTGGAAGTTTTCATGCTCGCATGAAATTTACGCCAGATGAATTCAAGGATTGAATTTATGCGTCCGGTCGTCATCGTCGTGTGCCCTCCTTTAACGTCTAAGGACGAACGCCCGTTAAAGTCTCCCGCATAAATCCTAAATCAGTGATCTTCGCGTTCATAAAGATGCACGAACGGGCTTTATGGCGCGAACGCAAAGTGCCGGGGAGCACGTCTTGACGTAATTGCTCTTGTGAATTGAGCCCGACCGCCGTCTTAATTGCGTATCAAAGCCGATGCACCGCTCGTCTGATTTGGCAATTAAAGCGCGCTGCGCGATACCGAGAAGTGACACGTCTCGCTATGTGGCCCACAATTTGCGGTACAATTACGCCGTTTTGGCGGCGAACCGTCCAGGCTTGTTTCGATTATGGATACTTCATTGTTGGCGCGTGTAGTTAAGCACATGCATATGGATATTCATATTTCCATATGCCTACGCAATCCTTCATACTTCGGTTTAACGAGTAGAGATATGGACGTTTTAAATACTCGCGGCAAAAATAGGTTGAGGTGAAATTTTATATTGATACATACATATCGTTAATAATATCGTCGACAACCGAGGAACGTTGTAGTCACCGTCATGCAAACGAGTTAAAAATCGATCAAACAAACACAAATTATTACTTCGCGTTAGATATTAACTAAAATCAATAAATTAATCGAAGAATGATTTGCTGAAGAGTTGAATTACTTTGTTTACCATTAATTATTTTTGATTAAGTTTTGAGACAAGGTTGGTATAAAATAAAAAACTCACCAGAATAATATTTTAATTTTTAAAATTCAAAATAGGCTCCATTACAGTCAATATATTGTTGAGCTCTCGATTCCAATCGTTGCATCGTCGTTAAAAACTCCTTTTCATAGTTCTTTAATAATCCTTTAATAGTATATAAACTCCTTTAATAGTCTTCAATAAACTTCTTTATAATAGTCTTCAATTGGTTGGTTACAGCAGTTTCAATTTTAGAAATGTCGAATCTTTAGCCTTTCAATTGTAATTTTAATTTTAATTATTATATAGATCTACATAACTTTTATAACGTGCTTCTAATTTGACTTTGTTTATATGACTTTCACATGTTTTTATCACTTTATTATTTTATCCTTCAATTGTAACCAGTATAATATCATACCTCGACACGCACTGATGGTTCTCTCTTCGTCTGGTGTTACAAAATTTTTATTATATTACATTTTTAAGGATGTATTGGACCTACCTTCAAAATAGTACGAAGTCGATAAAAATTTGTGAGATTGTTCTTTTAGTCTTCCTGATGTGCTGCAAAAATTTTTAAACGAATTCACTAATAAACGGTTGCTGAGTTATAACGATTTTAATTTTCACTGATTTTACATTCTCCCCCCTCTCTCTCTCTCTCTCTCTCTCTCTCTTTCTTATGAAAAGAGACGACTTGACGGATAAAACAGCTGAAAAAATGTTGAAGAAATAGTACCAATGTTTTCAATTTTTTTGTACATCTAGTATACGGATAAATAAAAATATCTGTCAAGTTTCAAATTATTTTCACTACACCGTTTTAAAGAAATAAATTATAACTTGAGAAAATTGGCATTTTCACTGTCAAAAGTTTAAGCTCATAAATGAAAAAAACTGCAAATAATGCTGGAAATACCTTTCTAGGAGTAAAAATAAGACTCCAACATATCGAGTTCCTTACATCTAGATTTATTATGCGTAAGGCATAGATATTCAAGTATTTCAAATTTCATGCACTTTTGTCTAAGATTGTACCTCCGATACATCCTTAAATTATTTATGTTAATTTATCTTCTATTGCGCATACTATCTGTAAGTTTTATTAGTTTTTATCGCTTTTGATCTGTTACACTTATTGATGTTGTCGACAACCCAATTTTAATCTACTTTTAGATGATGTACTTGGACATATCTCATAGATTCAAATGTGTTTAATCGAATGATTGTATCAACGCACTTGAGAAGGACCGAAATCTACAGTTGAAACGTAGTGCACCACTAAATATATATCTAGCCAGTCAGGTCGAATCGAATTATTACATTTGTTGTTTAATTTTAATGTCAATGAGGGGGACAAAATCATCAATGAGATGGCAACAAGAGAGACAAACATAGGCCTATTATGTAGTACCTCTCATTCTACGGCGAGCGCGTACATCTCTACAGGGACGCTCAGTCCATTCTATATGTCGATGCCGCACTGTGTATATTAATATATTTTAAATTTGAATGTGCTATGTGTGGATGCTGTAATCCATAAATTAAATTAAATTTCATTAATTTTACAGACGGGCATCGTTGATGTCACCGCGACAATTGATGAGAAGCTCCAACATGACTCAAAAGTGGCAGCGTCGGGAAATATCCAATTTTGAGTATCTGATGTTCCTGAACACAATCGCTGGTAAGTACCTTTACCTTAGATAAATGTAAAACACGACCCGAAATCGACCGGTGGTCGGTCGATTCCGCTTGGGTATCGATTAGAGAAAGGACGCGAGAGTAGCGAAGATGCCGGGCTTTTTTATGGGTGCACACGGGCGGATGGAGTCTGTCGTGGCGTATTAGGGATGTTCTCAATCAGCCCTGTGTTCCGTTAGCTACCCCATGCGAGTAATCCCAACCTTGTGGACCCCGGTAATCCTCTCCCGAGGGACTCGCCACCACCCCTCCCGCCTCGCGTTGCTGAGGGCGAAATGGAGGCGCGTCTTTGTTTCTCTTCGGTTTAATATCGGCTCCCTCGCGCGTTCACCGAACCAAATCGCGAAACTCGAGACGCCGCCGGCCTCGTGCGCTTTTTAACGAGACAGTTCGGACGCCTCTTGACGAGTCACGACGGACTCGGCCAGGCGCATCGTATCCCGATCACCTTGCTGGCCCTTTCATCGAAGCGTATTCTTTTTCCCGGACAATACTTATGCAAGATTTAATGATACTTACACGCAAAGCGTGTTCGTTTACCGTGCTTTTATTATCGTGCGCGCACGATAGAACAATTTATCTTTAATTTCACGGAAGAGAGAATTCAACGTTCACCATTTGTCTTCCATATTACACGCAGGAGGCCTAGAAGAAACAAACGTATCATCAAACGATTCTCTTGAGTTGCCGCGAGGTTCATCGACTCCCAAGAGTGATCGATCTCTCGCTGCCCTCCTCTCCCCAGGCGAAGTTCCTTCGATGATAATCGTCGGCGCGCACGATAGTGTTGCGGGCGGCACGCCGATCGTCGTCGCGGCGATATTAACCGGCGATCGGCCGCGATTCTTGTAAACGAGTCGGTTAGACGCTCGCTCAAGCTCGTCGTAAGTTATACCGCCCGCGCGGGATTTATGCGCGCCCACGCCCGCGGTCGGCCGGTTCGGCTTAATGACGGCGATGAGCACGGACGCGTAATTATTCGCATTTCGGCGCAGTCCGCCGCGATGCCCGGGGGTGGCCGCGGCCGTGTATTTACGAGGGTTATATATTAATTGCTCGAATAAATAGCCGTGGGTACCGGGGCCGCGCTCTGCGGCCGTAACGTCGAGAGCGGCGGAACCGTCGGCGGAGAGAGAAGGAGAATCGATATGAAAACGAACCGGTCCGCGCCGCGCAGCGCCGCGCCGGTCCGCGCCAGTCCGCGCTCCCGCATACGATCAGTCGCGGGGTTTTATTTGCTTCCCGCGCGTCGGTTTATTAAAAATTAATGACAGCGAATCCGATGTAAATACGATAGCCCGCACCGGCGCGGCGCGGCGCGGCGATCGGGCCGCACGTGTACAGGGCGAATCGCGAAGAGCGATCGTCCGAGACGGCGACGATCGATAAATGCTCCTCGGGATAAACGTCGCGCGTTTCTTGAATATCGGATAGCCACATTCACACCCGCATACGCGCCCATAGTCACATTTTGTCGCTATCTCTATATCGTTTCGTGCAGGGGCGTCATTACTGCCCTGGTGGCCACACTGAAAAAAAGGCTTGGTTATAACAATCCAGGCTTGGTTAATGTTACCAAGCACCTTGGTGAAATAGTTTCAACTAAACGTATAATAAGTGTTACATAATTTAGTTGGCTCAACTAAACAAAATTTGCTCTTTTATAATTATTACAAATGTTTATAATTATTACACTGAGAGAAAAATTTATGATATTTGTGACTATAATGAAAAGTTAAATAATTATGGTTAGGTGCACCATTTTTATAGTTATTACTGCTATAATATTAGTAATAATAACAAAAAAATAGTTACAAAAACCGTAAGTTAACTATAATTATTATAGTTAATTATTATTAATCATTATAGTTGACACCTTTTTTTAAACAAAAAAAGTAAAAGTAAAATAAGGGAATTGGAAACAATTTTTTTGTTATTATTACTAACATTATAGCAGTAATAACTATAAAAATGGTGCACCTAACTATAACTATTTAACAAACTATTTAACTTTTCATTATAGTCACAAATATCATAAATTTTTCTCTCAGTGTACAAATGTTTATAATTATTACAAAATCTGTCTCTTATACACATCTAGATGTGTATAAGAGACAGTCATTATAGTTGACACCTTTTTTTAACTATAATAGTTATAGTTAAATTATGGTATTTGTAACTATTTTTTTTGTTATTATTACTAACATTATAGCAGTAATAACTATAAAAATGGTGCACCTAACTATAACTATTTAACAAACTATTTAACTTTTCATTATAGTCACAAATATCATAAATTTTTCTCTCAGTGTACAAATGTTTATAATTATTACAAAATGTTTTTTTATTATTATTATATAATCGGTAATAATAATCAAATACTTCAAAGAAAGTATTACTAAATGCATCTCACAAGTTTACCAAGAATTTTTTTTTTCAGTGCATGGTCAAAACCAGGCCTCACTGGTCTAGTTTCCACCGAAACCTTCAATTCGCACCTAATGCGGTGTAGAACCATATTTAAGTCGATGGAAACGCAACTAATCTTTTTCATTACTACTCTACTTCCAATGGAAACAGTATTTCTAATGGATCTGCACCGAAGTAGAACCAGATTGAAGGCTTCGGTGGAAACTAGACTATTGTAGTCTAGGTATGGAATTCCATGCCTCGGAATCTACAGATAAAATAATTTTTCCCGAAAAAAAAAAAGTTTTTAAAAATTTTATGTACAAAAAGATTTTCGAAATTCGCGCCGTTGAAATTAAAATGGCTGCGACCGGTCTGCGCGTGATTCTAGTATTATCAATATACACCGCGATATGATCGAAGATATTGATGTAGGTATTGATGTATATATTATTAAATATTTTTATTAGCAGGCATAACTTAAGAATGCAAACATTCGCTATTACTTAAAAGAAGTCAATTATAATTGTTTGTTGAGTTTGTTCAATTTTACTTTTCTTAATTAGTTTAAATTCAACTTGCCGCCCCTCCCCCCCTCCCCCGGCACCAGACTGACCAGGGTTCGCGAAAAAACGTAACGACGCTCCTGGTTTCATGTGGCAAACGATTTGTAGCACTTTATATGGACCACCCTGTGCAATATATGTTGCAGTTGACCGTAGTATGCCGGTTGCAACGCAATCTGATCTTAACTCTTCGCGATATAATTGCTTTGGTCACATCCCGCGTATATCGCGATATTTCAAATCTGTTTATACATCTTTGCAATCGTATCTCACATATCAACTATTTGTACTTAATAAAAAGAAAAGAAGTACGTAAGATTCGCTACTCGAATATTTATTAAATGGATAAAAAATATGGAGCATAAATATATAACGCGGGATATATAATATTATGTACGATGAGTGTACACACACGCACAAAGAGTATTGATGTACGAGTATCTCCATATATCTGTCGCATTTATTTCTCAAGATGTATGCAGCTCGTTTTATATACGCCGAACTGCGGACCTTTCATCCCAGGTAGTTGCCAACAGGTCGTCGCCTTCGTTTTCGATCGTATCTAGGCTGGTCCCGCTTTGCAGTGAATTATTGCCGAGGACGCCGGGCGACAGCGCGATAAAGCGACCGACCGGCCGATCCATTCGTACACAAACGTCTATAATCGCGACGCATAAACGCAGTGTATAAACGTCGTTTACTCCAACCGGAATAAATACTCGACGTCCTAATTTTACGACCCTCTCGATTATCGTTAAATTACGCATCAAGTTAAATTTCAAGAAACCGGATTTAGGGGTGAGGCGATACTTTGCACTCGTTCCTGCGATTCTTATCTGCGACGCTCTCGTTGTGTGCCGCGAATTCTTACGATTAAAATTTTAATCCAACATCGAAAAAAACGATAAGATTGCCACAACCACAATAATAGTAATATTTGGTACAGCCACGTCCTGTGGTTATCACATTCACATTGTTTTGTGTACTGCATCTATATATGTTTGTCTTAACATTCACTATGTTTGCTGTACCAAATGCATATAGTTGCCTTCACATCAATGTGAATGTGACAACCATACAGCACACGAACGTTGAATCAACATTTCAGAAACGTTGAATTGCAACATTGCGAATGTTGCATCAACATTGCGAAATGTAGATTCAACATGGAAAAGACATTGCAGAAACGTCCAATGTCCGTTGATGTAATGTCTTGCAGACGTTGCAATCAACATTCAGGAACATTGATTCGACATTTATTCAACATACAAGATCATTG
>NJRP01000032.1:564027-607360 GCA_003063835.1 Aphaenogaster floridana
GTTTAAATTTAAAAAATAATATTAATTGTTATTATTTGAAATTGGTTCTTCAGTCTTCCAAAATAATATTTACTCTTAGGGCCCAATTTTGGGAACTCTCCTTCAAACAGTCATATCATTAGAACATGAGTGAAAAATCTCATAATGCTGTGTCTTTTATATTCTATCCGGTGGTTTTTTACTTACGAGAAATAGAACTCTGTTGCGTCCATCTGGCGGCGATGTTGCGTATTACTCGTGCGTGAGCAGCGTTGTTTCAACGTTGCAGCAACATTAAGAATCAATATAGAAAATTCAACATGGATTCAATGTTGAAAAAACATCCATCCTTCAACATTCAACATTGCAACGTCTCAGCAACATTCTTTCAACGTTCTGTGCTGTCACAGGACGTGGCTGTACCAAATATTACTGTTATTGTGGTTGTGGCAACCTTGTCGTTTTTTCCATGAAGTAAATTTTTTTCCAAATACTGTTCGTATCTTTTCTAAAGCGGGGATAAAATTTGGAGAGAAAAGCAAGGGTAAGGTCTGATGTCCCTAAGACGAGAGAAACGAGCGGACGGAGGATACGTGTGCGTGCGTTTGTGTCACGGACATTCCGCTGTCGGGGCGCGTTCCTCGAGCGTTCACTCACGCCGACGCTACCATTAATAATCACTTTGATGCATAACGCGGCCTCGCTATTATTTACGCACGGCCGTCGCTCGCGCGGCGCCCACGATTTACGGTCGTATTGTAGCGACGGTGGGACTTGTGCGGCGACCGGCGCGGCGCGCGGTACGACTTTGCCGATGCATGGCCTTTTTTCGCCGAAGGAATTAAGTATCCGGCGAACTTCTCGGGGACGATCTCGGCATAGTAGTTCCTGTCAGTTCGCGGTGTCTTAGCTCGGTAACAAACGGCTGCGCTGTGTCGATATCTCGAAATGCGCTTTAATAAGAAACCGACGTATGCGCAGAAATTAATTAATGAGCAGTTATATATGTATATATTTTTTGAAAAATATTAAAATTGCATACCTACCGGTGTTTTAAACTTCTACTCTATATTATAGGAGAGAGTTGCCGAAGGCGTACTACTTAAGCTATTTTTTATTATATTTCCTATTTGATATTGATTTGTACGCAAATAAACGTTGGAAATTGTAGGTTGATTTAGGCATCTATTATTACATGTTTAATTTTTCATCAATAATAAATTAATTTGTTATTTGAATCCTGGTTGAGGTATTATTTTTCGCAATAATTTCTTTACAGTTTTTTCGGGGAAGGGGCGATCTTATATATAGATGCTTGTTAGCATCAAAATTATTAAATTGCTCGTCAATTTAACATGTGAATTAATTCCGGCTTCATGTAAGGATTGTGTTTCAAGACCAACGAATATGCATTAACCGATCCGCGGTTAACCGACCATTGGGTTTTATATTTATATATTTGACAAATTAATTTGTTATAAGTGTTTTCGTAACATGTGCTACAAAGGTACGATTTAGGCAACCGGTTGCTTAAATCGTACCTAAATTGTCTTCTAAATCATATCTCCTTGAAAAAATATCGAATTTATAAATAACAATAATTAAAAATATAAGATTAATAAAAGGAATCATTACCTAATACTTATTTTATTAATAATTTTTTAAAAAAGAATCAAGTATTTAATAATTAATAAATGACAATAATGGAAAGGTAAGGACGTCGAAATGAAACTGGCTTGAATTTATTTTTGCAATTGATATTTATATTCATATAAGCACGAGTTCCTAAATTCTACTAGTATAATATAGGAAACCTTGTGATGGTACGATTTAGGAATCTTGATAGATTTTATAAAAATGTCGATTTAATCTTTATAATAATTGCAAATGTGTATATACAATGAATGTAAAATATTCTACAATAAATCTTTCTTCATGAAAATATAAAAATTCAGAATAAAATTGCATGATTACAATATTATCAGCTACATAAATTGATCAAAAATTAACATGAGTTGTACCTGAATTTCTAAAGTCTTGTTAGCACGCACAAAATAAGGTATAATCTGTTAATTTTTTGTCTATATTACTCATTTCTCATTTATTTCATATTTTTGTTACTAAATGCTGCTTATATTAAATAATAATATAAAATATTGATGAGGTACGATTTTTAGGTATGCATTAAGCAATTCTCCCCTACTATTTTACGCCATGTTTGTTAAACGACGCGTTACACTTACAGATTTAGCACAAGTCGATTGCTACGGCTTGCTTAACTATCTAATCACTTCCGTTGGGCGATTATCACGGGAACATTTCGCGTGATATGCCGCCGAATAGGGCCGCAAAAGAAAACGAAGTAACGGAGCGAGGGAGGACGGTGACACACGTGTATCCGTCATGAGGGCGCCGAGTGACAAACTCGCTGACGTGCTTTAATTAGCGACAGGGAAAGAGATTAGAACTCAGCCTTGGGACCGCGCTGCCGTCACTAATGCATTTCGGGATGGGATTCCGTGGGATTCGGGGAGGAGAGGCGGGCACGAGTAAGACCTCTGGGAGTGACAATTTCAGGAGCGATTAGCCGTCACGCTCTGAGTTATGCGCTTACTAAACGGCGCGCCGCGCCCCATTGAGCCGCACGGCGCGTTTTTCGTAAAAATAGAATCACGAGCCCGGCGCGGTCTCGTGGCCGCTTTCGTCGCCCTTAGCTAGCAGCGGGGGTGCGAGATAGATAGGAGTGACCGTGGCTGAGACGCAGGGTCAGGGCGAGGGGGAAAAAAGTGGGCCGGCGATTATCCGCATTAAAAACCAAACCGCGATCTGCCCGTCTATTCTCGGCAGGACATACGAGGAATTTAATTTAAGCACTTACCACCCGTCCTGACTTCCTCGTTCCTTTTTTTCGTCTGGGTTACCGAGCGATGATTTAGGTCATGCGAGAGGAAGAAGAGATACATACGTGCCTCTAACTTCGTTAAGAGACTCCTGCGTTTTTGCATCAGTATTTATCGACGATATGAAACATACCGATGATTAGCCAAGTAATAAATTGATATTCTTGATTCTGAAAGAAATAAATTTATATCTTTTCAGGCCGCACGTACAACGACTTGAACCAGTATCCTGTATTTCCCTGGGTGTTAACGAACTACGAAACGAAGGAACTCGATCTCAGTTTACCGAGCAATTATCGAGATTTGTCCAAGGTATGGACTTAGCGAATTTGCATATGGCAACGAGATAAATATTCTGTTGATCTCGTTCTCTTCATACAAGTCATATTCGATGCGTCAGATATTGCAGCAAATTTTTTGAAACAAATAACTAAAGAACGCTCATGTATTTCACAGCCAATTGGCGCACTGAATCCAAACAGAAGAGCCTACTTCGAGGAGCGCTTCCAAAGCTGGGAACACGACACTATACCACCCTTCCATTACGGCACGCACTATTCCACGGCGGCCTTTGTTTTAAATTGGATGATACGCGTGGTAAGTCTCTTATTATTTTGCGAAAGCAACACGCTCGATATTATTCAACTTTGTTTCGTCCATTTACGGCTGCAAAAAGCATACATAAAATATTTTTAAATACGACACGATAAAATACGATAAAAATAAAAGAATTGATTAATCTGTATTTATTTGCATAACAAAAGCATTCGTTAAATAAAAATATTAATTTGCCATCACGTCGTTTCTTTTATCGAAATTAAATTGAAAAGACATGGGTCTTTATTCATACATAATGGGCGTATAATTAGCTTCCAATCGCTGATTTTTGGTCTTTCCACTTACGTGGAGCGTGTCCAGTCTGCACCATAAATTTAAGCGACACTTTTAGTACTGCGTGCACGCTAATTTGGGGGCGTCGGAACGCCCTCGTGCCAACGACGCCCGCCTTCTCGTTAAATATACACATTTGTTTTCTGCTGCATTTCCTCGTTCACTTGAAATTCAGGGCCTAACTGGAAAACGTCTTCATCTCTCTCTTTCTTCCTTTGTTCTTTTCAGGCTGAAGTAGATAATATAGTTTGTACAGAAATTTTATTTCGCCGTATGTAAACTTTCAATTATTATTTTAATTGTAACTTCATCCACTGTTAGTTTGTCAATTGTCGCAGTAATTCCTATGCGATGTTACTATTGAATTTATGTAATCGGCCTTAAAGAACACTTAAATGAATCTAAAACGTATGTTTGAAGTACTCGTATTATTGCCAGGGTTGGGAACGTTATTCTAAAAAAGTAACGCGTTACCGTTACCGTTACTTTTTTGTAAAAAGTAACTCGTTACCGTTACTCGTTACTAATTTTAAAAAATAACGCGTTACCGTTACCGTTACTTAGAAAGTAACGATTTGTTACTTTTTTGAAATGCTAAAGTAAGATGTTAGATTAAAAAATTACATTATTTAATAATCAATATTAAAACTTAAAACTCCAAACTAGTTTCTATATAGCAAGCTTTATTATATTAAACTCAACTAATAATTCTTCTAATTCTTTATATTAATATCTTTATTTTTTAGTATACTTATCTTTATAGGAATTTATATTGTAATTCACAAATGTGTCATTTTGTCAAAATTTTTTATTAAACTTTGTTTTTAAAAATTAACGTCGTTATTAAGAGTGCATTCCGATATTCACTGCCAGTACTGAAAATCTATAGTTTACGTTTCATATATACTACAAACTTTTAGTACTAGCAGTGACTATTGGAATGTAGCCTAAGATATGAGGTACAAAATATTTTACAAAAATAAATTTAAAATATATTATAAAATATGAAAATAAATATATTTCATAATTGCATTTATTGCACGTAACCTATAATCCGGCTGATAGGTACACTGTAAAAAAAGTATGTAAAATTACAGGACAAGTGTAAAAATTATATGTAAATAAGTGTAAAAGTATCATTATTTATAACGGAAACGTAACAAACTCATGTATTTTTACAACAATTATTATTGTGAAAATACGTGATTTTGTAAGTTTCCATCATAAATAGTAAAGTAATATTACATCCTTCTTTTACAGTGTAATACATTGTATGTATTTATGTATTGAAGAGAACTATTGGACGCGATCTATTGAACAGATATAAAAGATAATAGGAAACTAAAGTAACGATAAAAGTAACGGCTGAATTCGTTACTGTTACTGTAAAAATGTAACGACGTTACGGTTACCCAGAGTTGGGAGTAACGCGTTACTTGTAACGCCGTTACCGTTACTTTTTTATAGTAACGATTTGGTAATGACGTTACATTTTTTTATAACGGAAACAGTAATGCCGGGGTTGGAAAAGTTACTTTTGGAAGGCTATCGTTATCGTTACTCGTTATTCATTGAAAAAAGTAACTCGTTTCTTTATTCGTTACGTAACGAGTTACTTTTTTCAATGAATAACAAGTAACGATAACGATAGCTTTCAAAAAGTAACTTTTCCAACCCTGGCATTACCGTTTTCGTTATAAAAAAATTTTTAACGTCATTACCAAATCGTTACTATAAAAAAGTAACGGTAACGGTAACGACGTTACAAGTAATGCGTTACTTCCCAACCCTGCTGTTACCGTTACAGACAGAAAAAAGTAACGATCGTTACCGGACAAAAGTAACGAAAACAGTAACGGCGTTACAAGTAACGCGTTACCTCCCAACCCTGATTATTGCACATATTTAAATTCAACAATGATGTAACTTACCTAATTGTTTATTCGCTGCGCAACGCACTTGCACGATAAAATATTGCATCATAAACAATTTATTGGTCTGTAACCGTTCGTCCGCCGAAGATACGTTAACGATCCGTTTATAGCATTATCTCGGAGTCCTGCCATAAAGGAATAGTTTTAGGTCTGGTATGTAGCGAGGATCGCGTTCCTAGTAAAATGCAAAAATCGGGTTTATGCCCTCGCGTACGCTCGCGTTCGTGCCGCAGCACGAAACTGCATCGATTATGTGTGTGGCCTCTCGCTTTGCGTTCGTTCGCCTGTCAACGGAACGGATGACTGACCGAGAAACGAGAAGGGCTTCGCAAGAAACCGCGCACACAAAGGACCGCCTATAAAGTGTCTCTAAGTGGCGGTTTAGAGTCGCGGCGCATTTTCTCCGCCCCAACTCACACTCGTTTCTACGTTTCATCCTTATTGACATTCTACGGGATTTATGTGCTCCCGTTGAGAAAAGGCTCAACCAGTCGCTAAAATGGTTCTACAAATAAATTATTCTTGCAGGAACCGATGACGACTATGTTCTTGGCGTTACAAGGCGGCAAATTTGATCACCCTAACAGACTATTTTCATCTATCGCGCTTTCGTGGAAAAATTGCCAACGCGATACATCCGACGTCAAGGTACGTTGCATTTAATTAAGATACTCATGAAATTTACATCTTCGCCACGCTTTGATGAACACCCATTGTTATCATCGCTACATAAATTTTTGATCGTATACGTCGCTTGATATACTGAAGGTCGGAGCTATAAATTCGCGTTCTCATTAACAGGAGCTGATTCCGGAATTCTTCTTTCTACCGGAAATGTTAGTGAACAGCAACCGGTACCGTTTGGGTAGGCAGGAGGATGGTAGCTCGGTCGGCGATGTTGAATTACCACCTTGGGCTTCGTCTCCCGAAGAGTTTATACGTATAAATCGAATGGTATATAGGATTAACTTTTTAAAAATCGACGTTAAGACTTAATATAAGTTTTAAGTTAAAAAAATATACATATATCTATGCAATATACACACATACAATATATTTTTTATTAAACTGTATTTTCTTCAGGCACTCGAGTCCGAATTTGTGTCTTGTCAATTACATCAATGGATCGACTTGATATTTGGTTACAAGCAGAAAGGTAAGAGCAATTTTAAAAGATTATGATAATTTATAGAATTTCATTTGAATTACGGATATTAAAAATAAATAAGAGAATTCTTTATATATTTATTCTTATATATATATATATATATATATATTAAAAATCCATCGCATCGCAGAAAAATAAAATCTCTATGATTTTATCTAAAATGATAAAGTCTTATTGAGATATACCGATCGCGAAATCGTTCGTGGCGTTAGGTTCGGGCAATAACCCGTGAATTGAATTAATAAATGTTCGTACAATGGCAAGCGCCGCTCACGAGCGCCCAAGGTTGCGCCTTGGGTGTTGGGACACAGGCGCAGTCGAGTCAAATTAGATTTCCACCGATGTTAATTGCCGATGGCGCCTCTATATCCGGCGCTTCCCCGAAGATGCTGCCTCGGCATCGGGCGCGGGAGCGAGGGAACGCGACTGGCGTACGAGAGCGCGCGTATGGAAGGAATTAGTTTTTAGTTAGCTTCCTCTCTCTCGGTCCCTGTCTCGACCAATTAGGCACGTGTGCCGAGAGCGCGACAATGCGTCCCACCCGTAATATGCAACACGTTTAGGGTAGCAACCGGTAGCACGAAAGTGGAGCTAACCGGAAATACCCAGCACAAGCAATCGTCGAGAGTTCTCTCAGAATCGTTTCCGAAGATATGTCGCACTGCGTGGCGACAACGCACAAAACAAGATCATAAAATTGTAGCGCAGAATAATGCGCTAAAGATCTTTGTGTAACACTTTGCTTCGCTTTGTTGCTCGCAGGCCCGGAAGCCGTACGTGCAACCAACGTTTTCTACTATTTAACGTACGAGGGTAGCGTAGAATTGGACACGATCACCGATCTCCTGATGAGGGAAGCTATAGAGAATCAAATTAGGAATTTCGGACAGACGCCGTCGCAGCTTTTGATGGAACCGCATCCTCCAAGAAGCTCGGCGATGCATTTGGTAAGATTATCTCAATATATACATGAAAAGTAGTTTTACATGCAGTTTTAAAAAGATTGAGAATAGAGGAAAATCGCCTATGCTGACATAGGTCTCCTAAAGCGACACCCCTTATTTCTCGGAAACTAAACATTGCACTTTATTAATTCTGATAAAAACCTGATCTGCTTAGATAATTAAAGAAATGAAAATCCATAATTTATACATTTGTGGCTTGTTTCTATATAAAATCAGCTAAAAACAAATTCTTCAAATGCGAGAATAAAATTCTGACGATCTTCTTTTACAAATTGCATAATTTAAACAATAGTGAGTATATTATTGATAATATTGGGTCATTCTACATGTTTGTAGCTTTCTAAAACTGTTTTATTTTTATTCTTCTCTTAACGCACATCTGAATTCTGGCATCACTGCCTACCATGTACTCCTATGTCAGTTTTGGGGCCAAATTTCTCTGACGCTCATTTTTTGTTATCTTATGAAAAAGTTAATTATTACAAATACGAAACAATATTATAAAAACTGCTGTACCATCTGATAGAAGACACTTTCTACTTTGTATTTATGTTTCCAAAGTTTTATGTTTAGCTTTTGTTTAAGAAATGTAGTCCAAAAACAGAGTGGTATGACGGTATCGGCGACCTTCCTCTACTTTTTCAGTCACCAATGATGTTCTCGAGCATTCCGGATGACGTGTGCATGACTATCAAGTTCCCGTCTAACTCGCCAATCTGTCACATCTCGGCTAACACTTATCCTCAACTGTCACTGCCATCGGTTGTGACGGTAACCACCGGACAGCAGTTTGCTGTTAATCGGTGGAATACCAATTACGCAGGTAAAGTAATTTTCTACACGCACTCTGGCACTTAAGTTTATCCTCATCACCTCGTGGTTATCGTAATTTAAACCTTTTGCAGCCTCCGTGCAATCTCCGAGTTATGCAGATACACCTCAGGCGCAGGCTGCCAATCAACCATTATCCATGGATCCTGTTCTTTGTAAGTATATGTACATGTAACATTTTTCAAGATAATATCTTCGGAATGTGGGTACTAATTAACAATACTATGTCGTATATTTTTAGCTCAAGCGGCAAATAGCTCGAATCCAACGTTACAACGTCGACATTTAGGCGATAATTTTAGCCAGAAGCTCAAGATTCGCAGCAATTGCTTCGTTACCACTGTGGACAGTCGATTCTTGGTGGCCTGCGGATTTTGGGACAATAGCTTCCGCGTCTTTTCCACCGAGACTGGTGAGTCTTTCATTTCACAATTGATCACACTGTGACACGATAAATAGATAGATTAATAGGTAAGCAATTATTAGTTGCTTGTTCACGTAGTGAAGTTTTACAAGGGAAGAAATTATCATTTGCAGCAAAAATCGTCCAGATAGTATTCGGTCATTACGGAGTCGTCACTTGTTTATCGCGCAGCGAGTGCAACATTACTTCCGACTGCTACATCGCGTCCGGAAGTGCGGACTGCACTGTCCTCCTCTGGCACTGGAATGCCAGGACGCAGACTATCGTCGGCGAGGGTGAAGCACCTGCGCCACGTGCCACTCTTACAGGTCACGAACAGCCTGTGACGGCCGTCGTCATATCCGCCGAATTGGGTTTGGTTGTCTCGGGATCGTATTGTACGTATTACAAATTGAAAAAAGAATGAATCCTAAGAAAAAATATGAAAAGATACTTTGGAAAAGTTATGTAATTATTGTGCAATAATTATATGTATATACCACCTGAACTTATAGAGCCTAACTTTGGAATAATTTAATTTTAATCTTATGTTACTACCCATGGCTCTGGGAGACCCGAACAGTATAAGATGATTTTTCCGACTATACAAAAATTTTCCTTTGCTTTAATCCTGTAACTTTTTATCTATTTATGGTACCAAAATGAAACTTATGTAGTTCGCTTAAGTAAGCTTTGGCGTTTCGATTAAAAAGATAGGAGGAAAGAAATATTAATGTTTGCTTGAAATATAAACGGATAACGTTGCCCCGGATCTCCCAGATCCACGGTAGTAACAACGTAGACAAAAAAGAGGGTAGTAACATGGGGTTAACATTACGAATAATTTGATGTTACAGACGGTCCAGTACTCGTCCACACCACTTTCGGCGATCTCCTGAGATCACTCGAAGCGCCGAATGGATTTTCGTCTCCCGAAAACATCGCTATGTCACGCGAGGGCCTCATCGTGGTAAATTACGAACGTGGGCATATAGCGGCCTTCACCATAAACGGAAAACGTCTTCGTCACGAGTCTCACAATGATAATCTACAGGTAACTTCCGCGATTGAAGTTAATTTTTTGATAATTTATATACGATCGTATGGTAACATCGTTATTTGTTTCCAGTGCTTACTACTGAGCAGAGACGGCGAATACCTGATGACTGGAGGTGACAAGGGTATCGTAGAAGTTTGGCGAACTTTCAACCTTGCTCTACTTTACGCATTTCCCGCATGCGAAAGCAGCGTGCGTTCCCTCGCACTTGCTCATGATCAAAAGTAAGTAAAAGCAATATAGATATCTTCATAAAATTTTCTTAGTTTTTAGCACGATGATACAATGTTCGCATTGTTTTAGAATTCCGCTATAAAATTCCATTGTTGTAAAACACGAAGGGTACAATTATTCTGTTTTTTGCAGGTTTCTTCTAGCTGGTCTGGCAAATGGGTCCATTGTGATATTCCACATCGACTTTAACAGATGGCATCACGAGTTCCAGCAGCGTTACTGAAATTACGACTTTCTCTTCGCCTAAGAAGGCAAGACGCACCCCATAAAACAAACTCTTGCGCTTAACTTTCCAAATAATACGACAATTTCGAATTTACATATATTTCTCGGGACGAACGACGCTTCGTTTGTTCGATTTCTCGTCGATCATTCACGAGTCTACCGAATATACGGGGGAACTATATATTATTTGCGCGACATTTGTACGGGCCAGCTTCTCGTCAGACTATCTTTAGATTCGTCGCAATTTATGGTAAAGCATATTCTATGAGTCGTTTCGGATTAGGTGCAATGAGAACGGTAATGAAACGAACGTGGTGCACTGCGAATTTTAACGTTCAGCAATAAACTCGCTTTCGTGGCTACGTGCAGTGCTTCCGTGAGGAGGAGGAGATCGAGCGGAGATACGGAGGGCGAGGTGCAATCAGAGTTCCGGCCGTTTATCCCGCGTGATTGCCGAGTGGACGTCAAACCACGTCGCAAGCTTGTCAAAGCGCGAAAAGCTACACACGTGCCGCTCGAAAACGCTAGTCAATTAACGAAGACTCGGATCTACCTACGTTCGCGAGTGTTCGCGCGATTTCTTCTCACGCGGCGCGGAGAAAGAGGTACGCTATACCCAGAGGAAAATGATGACCGCCAACGCGAAGAAAGAAACCGCGTCGACGAGACGGCGCAGCTGAACATACGTTATTTTTATGCCTGGAACTGCACGTGGATTTGGCCCACGACACTCTAGCGTTTAATGTCCAATTGTAAATACGGATATGTAATTCTTCACGTTATACATATATACATACACACGTGCATACACGCGCGCTTTATTCCGTATATTAGTGGGGGCGAGGAGGCGAAAAGGCGTGTATTATCGCGAGAGGTTTGCATTGTATTCTTCTCTCAAACGTATTAATGTCGCTCACGTCGAACTTTTTGGCTAAGCACCTTGTACGTTCAGTTCGGACTACACACACGCGAGCGCACTGCGTATCACTTGATGCCGGTGCGCCGGTAGATGCTTCGCGGAAACACGTCGCTAATCATGCTCCCGGCCGCGGTATCAATCTCCCAACCCCCCCCGCTGCCGCCGCCGCCGCAACACTTTCTACACCCTGATGTTCGCGTCCTTCGAAAGAGATCCTAATTTTTATCAAAGCCGTCCAGCTTAACTTTTGCGAGGATATTTCTTAGTATTTTCGCACGCGACGTATATTAATCAGCAAAGCAAGTTATTTAGGCTAAAGTAACATCCCGAATTCATCCTTAACATTCCGCGACTTGTTCGAGGATCGTTTGTGTGTGAGTGCGTCGTCGGTGATCCCTAGGATGACTCGAGTGACGATAGAGTAGGATATACGAGAGACGAGAGAGTGAAATGTGAGAGCGAGAGAATGAAGAAGAAAGGAGCTGACATACACCTGAACATCCAACAACGATGGGGAAGAAGATGTCTGATCACGCATAAGCGATAGAATTACTAGCTTGATTTTCGTTCGTACGTCATCGTAGAACATGTCATAGTCTTGTAGTGTTACTACAGAGTACTATTATCATTCTGAGCCTTGTGTATTTCACGAGCTAGTCGTAAACACGGGACGCCGCATAAGTATAGCCTTCAGTTGTTCGTACGTATTCCGGATATAGTGTATTGTCGTCAACTTGGTTTTAATCATGTGTAACGAGTAATTACTTAATCTATCTAAGGAGACAGAGAGGGATGGGGAAAACCGTTTTGTTGGCGTTGCTTCGTAGCTGTACGACGATGGGTGGTATTTCCAAGGTTGCCACGACAGTCGTCGCAAAATTTTGTACGAGAGAATGACGGGAGGTGCAAGAGCGCGAGGACGAGAGAATGCGGAATGCTAAACGCGGGAAGAAAATGTGAGAACATAAATATAATTCGTTCGAGACGAATTACGGATTTCAGTTGACCGTCGCGATGATTTAAAAGGACGCTGTGATGCATTATTATACAATTCGCATTTGAATGAATTGTCATTTGCTTAAAACGAAACGAACGATGTCTTCAATTTTAGCAAAGTATGTCGTTAGTTATCGGGCTAGCTGAAAAGTGATTTGAAAGAAACTCCGGAATATCAATACGAGAGTAGTTTTAAAAATTTTTAAAGCGCACACCCTTAATAATTTTAATAAATTTCAACATTTTCAACGTTTGAACAATTTTATCGATTAGCATTGTTCAGTGCTTGGTACGATGGCAAGGAATAGATTTCCCCTCACCTCGATACGTGTTCTAGTCAAGAATTACCGTCGAATCGCTGTCGTGAATCACCTGCGATCCTCAGCATTTAGGTATCGATACACTTAAAAAAAATATGCCGTACTGTTTACGTGTAGTTGTATAAAGTAAATGCATAGTGCCGTCGTTTTAGCGATCAATCACCTTGGGCTTGCGAGATCACGGTAGCGTTACGGTCGTAATATCGATTCTTGCTGTGCACCGGACGATCAGGAGGCGACCCTCGCAATTGATCGTCGGTAATCGTACAATTTTTAAATGTATAGGAGAATGTTACGTGTGCAACGTGTTAATAATGGTGTATTGCCACTCGTTATGGGCGTGCTTCTGCATGATCGTTCGTGTCGTTTCGTTCACGCGGAAGAATGATGGCGTGAATGAGGGTGAAGGATGACGAAGGGAGGGATGACACGGGTGAGATGCCGGAGGTTTGAGGGTTGTGTCTGGGTGCTTTCAACGATATCGCTAATTTTCTTACGTATGAAAACGAATTTTTGTCACGCGTGTAAATGTTTACGTGTGTACTCGATGTATAGGCACGCACTATCGACACTTTATTTTCGCTACGGTGAGAAATACGGGAAAGAGAAAACGGAAAAAAAGAGAAGCACACGACATTCCATCTGCATTTCCTGCTTTTAGCCGATTTATAAACTGCGTTTGTTCATCTATCTAGATCGATCGAGCTGAAGAAGGAAGATAATTGGCAAATCGCTCCTTGTTCATAAAATAGCCAAATTAAAAAAAAATGTAGTTAAATTGCGAAATAATGGGGATAATTTTGACGACGCGTGGTAGCGAGTATGATGTGTATTCAACTAGGTGGCACGCGTTTTCGCAATTATTCAATGAGCACGAAGGCAGCGTAATGGATGAGAATGCATCGGAGTGACACGAAGTCGCATAAGAGAAGAGTTTTTATATTTGTTTATAGATATGTGAGAATGTGCTGCACTCTTTAAGCAAGTTGTTAGTGAATTCCCTCCATATTGCTAATATACATAAAGGAAGTTAACTCAGATCGATTTCTGTCCGTACTTGAACATTCAGTACATAAAAAAAAAAATATTGCTATTTTAAATAACGCTAAGTACAACGCTACAAGAGTTTGCCTATATTATTATTACGATTACGATTTATTGTCGTCATTATTATTAATATTCTTATTATTATACGATTGTGGCTACATTAACGTACTTAATATTGACGGCTACCTATATAGGAGCATAGATTTGTATATTCGTCGGATAAGGCCCTTAATGTTTGCGTGTTAAGTAATAATTTTACTTATTGACATTACGATTACGAGGGAGAACGTAATAAGAACTGTGTAAAGTTTCATCCGGTTCATTCATGCCGCGAGCTGCCCGTAGAGAAGTACTTACATCTATAGATATAATCGACGCGTCTGTAATGTTTATAAGCGTAATCACGGGACAGGAGAGGAACAACGCTGCAAAACACGCGGATATAACACTCAAGCGCTTACTTATTAGGCTCACATTTATCTACTTAAAGACCTGGTTTAAAAGTCTCTCAAAGTTATTTAAGAACGACGCGGGAGAGAGAGAGAGTCAACGTAAGCTGTAGCGGGAAAGCTCAACGGAATGTAAATCGACGTCTCGACTCTCACGAGAGAGTCGTAGCCAATCGAGAGCTTTCGTCGACGCGTATATGATCAGTTTTTTACATCACATACGAAAGTCAATATACACGTAGCCGTAAAGTTGGAGCAGTCTCGATCGCGCGGATTCAAGGGGCTCGTCGAGCATCGTTTGCACCAATGTTTTATAAGCACCGACTCGTATTTTTTTTTTCCTACCTCGATCTGACGCGACCCGAGATCTGACTCCGTGCGCGGATCACGGTCGAGCTCTTCCAATTTAACGGATCACCGTGACCGCGAGATTACATCTCGTCAAGATCGAGCCTCCTACCGACTACGGGCGTCTTCGTGACGTGAACATCTCTGTCATTATCGAATTGGAGACACACGCGCGCGCGCGAGAGAGTACGACCAAACGATTGTGTTCCGCGAACAAAATGTAGCTAGTGGCCTAATTGTTTTGCCGGCGGTGTTAGAGCGCGTCCGTGACGGTTCGACGCTCGATCGATGGATGTAGGATGGCCGGGCACACCGTCGAAAGAGTCTCGACACTTGTCTCGTATGATTTCCGACGAAGCCAAACCGTAATCACGGGCACCTCGTCGTTGACAGGAGATACGCGATACAGATTAATTCCCGCCACTTTTAAGGAGTACTACTAGGTAGAAAAGTACTTAAGTCGTTGCTACATACCAGTATATATATAAGCTCTATCGCTTATTTTATACTTAGAAGTATTGTAATGTTCGATTAGAGGTAACATAATGGGAAAGTTGTATCTTAGCATAAGGTAGAATAATCTGTAAAGATAAGTAGTCGAATAAATGAAAAGTACATTTGATGTTGCAGACGATCTTTTTTCTTTATACGACTGATAAACTCGATATATTTTAAGTGATATTATAAAAAATACTAAAATTGAGCAAATAGGTGGAATTAAAACGTAACAACCTTCCTTGTTATCGATTTATTTATGGTATTCACGATCATAACAGGGAGCACTGTGCGTACTCAAATATACAATATAGATATGTACTCGTTAGAAAAGTATACACGTCCATACCGATATTATTGTTATTTGCCCATAAATTAATTACATACGATCGCTTTCATAATTAGAGTAGGTATTAAACAAAGTACTCATCCTTCGATTTAGTTACAATACGTTATTAACATAATTTTCAACGTATATTCATTTGCATATACTTTGTCTTGTTTATATTCATACATATACACACACAAGGTCTATATATTCATATTTTATAATCCATTACGCGGTCCATTTACATTTCAAAGCCGATATTTTATCATTTATAAATCAGTGACTCGAGGTAGATAAAAGAAACGTTTAAATTTTTCACTGACGTATACATAATAAAAACTAAAAACTTACTTTAGCATTCTGGTGCGCATCCTGGAACGATTTAAATAATTTGGTAACAACATTAATGGAGAAATCACATTTTGCGTCGCATTTTTGTGTATAAATGTAGGTTCTTCGAACTCGTTTAAATACTACTCTCAATATGGAGCGACTGTCCCACTTATTTCATGAAGTTATTTGAGAAAGCTCAGTCCTGTGGTAGAATGTTCCACTTGTACGAAAAATACAGCAGTTTTTTTCTATGGGCATCACTGGAATAACGGAGCAGGTGAAAAATTCTCGAGGATTTATAGAAAGACGTTTCTTACGACTTATAGGCGAAAAAAGGCATATAGTCGAAATATATTGACTCGAAATAGGGGGATACTCTAGGATTACTACGGCGCGCCGACTGAAGTTTCTATATCAAGCATGCGATTGGAGAACGTACTATCTTTAATCTACTTCTGCTACATAATTACTTTGTTGGCACATTTTCCACTAATCAATATGTCACTCGTATTATATCACCTCAGCTTTGATATTATGTTCGATTATCTACGGTTTGCGTAATATAATTCTATATACGTGTAGATTATGTATATTTTTTTGTGACGTAATCATCATTTCTTCACACGACAAGGACTTAAGAAACTTAAAGTCACAGAAAAATCTCAATAGAAAATAAGAAGAAACCGTATAATTAAAAATACATTTTGTCACTTCATTTCCATTTTATATCCTATAAAATATTTGAGGATAATTTCTCATCCATTTTCCAGAAACGCCCATATTTCTTCGGTACTCAGATTCCCTCCATACATTCCGTGTAAACGTCATAAATGTTCTTAAAAATATATTAAAATAAAGCAGAATTCACACAGATCTGTCAAAGACGTTCGCAAGTTTGGCCAAATGCAACTCACCAAAAAATTAAATAGTTTTTTCGTTGGAAACTTATCTATACTAAATTTCATATTATTTCGATTATATTCTTAAACGCATACACATAAATAATATATATTCGTAATTTATTAAATTATAAGAGGACTGCATTGTTCGTCCTTTCTTTTTATTACGATATAATTAACTTACACGACGTATATTATTATTTATTATCAAGTTCACAATCGAGTAGTCGCGTTAGTTGCAAACGTACATACGTGTACGAAGCAGCTACTGATATACATGATCTCTGGACCATGGTGTTACTTGTACGTAGATGTGTGTCAGTATGCGTATGTGTTCAGATACATTATCACAAACAGTGCCCGTTTGTATCGAGCATTATGTTTAAACATATATCACGTTAATAGAACATTTGCGCAGAAGTGGTAGCGAGCGTGAAATAATAAACGACGCATAAATCCAACACTATTTGTACTACCTTAGACATCTATCGTGTTCAATTGTACTCTGCCGCTAATATAATCCGTCGCCTAAATCTGCCTGCATTTGTCCGTCTCACCTTTGTCGAGGATAAGGCCTTATACTCCTCACGCTTATGTTCGTCTTCTATAAAAACTTACTTATCTGACCTCACGCATTAATCTAGAACATTTAAGCTACCGTCATGCTCAACATCACGTATGGTAAGAGGAGGATTCTACGGGGATATTGTAAATACAACAATCTGCGTTTGAAACGGTGCGGGACCAGCCCGCACTATCGCGAGCGTCAGCTCGAAAGATAAAGCGAGACGCAAATTTATCTCGTTTCCGTCACGATCGCCATCGGATCGTCGGAATTGAGCAACATATGTTTCGCGAGTGATTGGTTTTTCCTTACGTCGGATCGTTTATTATTTCATGCCTGCTGCACGAGGTAAGATTGCAAAGCACAGAGTTTGCCTTCCGGCCTTCCTTTGAGACAGAGGTTGTACTTAAGTCAGTCAAGCGATGTGCATTAAATGACGACAGAAGGAGGCGATGTCCAAGCCGACGTCCGACAATATTTGCGAGCTTCTGCAGTGTTTACTTTCTGCCTTTTGTCTTCATCTGCAATGCGAGTTTTCAAGCACCGATAAAAATAAATTTTCATCATTTTATTATACAAGGATTAGGCACTACTAGTGGATTACTAGTCCAATTAATAATAAATGCAGAGAAGATTAACTCACCTGTTTAAGCAGCTTAGGCTTACTGGGAGTGCTTCCGAATCTATGGCTGGAATATGGCCAGATACAGTTTCCATTAATGGATACCATTGTGCCACAGGTTTTCTTGGATTATCTAGCATTTCTAACCAGTGATCACGGCCAATTCCAATAAAGCTCGACCCAATCGCGGTGCAGCCCATCAACTCATTCGATCCAATTCTAGTGAAATATTAAATTTTGCATATAAAGAGAGGGTTTACTTTAATAAAAAATTATATTAAATATGCCCAAAAATTGTTCTTACCTATCGTAATCAATTACTTTCACTATAAGACTAACATCCTCGATGTTGTCCGCGGGAACGTCAAAAACGAGCGCCTCGTTGTAGACAGGATAAAGAGTGTTCTTCTTAACGGTTGTTTTTTTCTTTTTTATTCTTTTGCCTTGGCATAGCAGATAGACTTTCACATAAGGATCTAATGAGAAAATGAAACATATTCAGTCGGTTATAGATAATAATTTAATAATAAGATTATATTTCTTGTATACCTTTCTACATTTCTAATATATATATATCATATATCAGAAATGTAATAGGAAGGTATATATAGCAGAAATATATATAACAAGATTTCTCCATTAATAATATAGTCGCAAAAAATATTTGATTTAATCCATTCTGTACGAACCTGATTTGCCCGTTATATCCATTCCTTTCAGGTTTCTGGCTTTAACGACGGTTAATGTCAACCGACCGGCCGTAGGTAGATAGCACAACGACAACATCAATTCTCCCAGATTGACTTTCTCCTATGCACAATATTGAAAAGTTAAAGTTGTACATGCGAAGTAACCGTTCTAAAATAATTAACTGTCTATCTCACGCAAATTAAGATACCTGCAAAGCGCAAAGGATGTCCATCGTATATTCGATTTCTTGTTCGAGATCGGTGCACTCTAAGAGCCCCTTAAGAACTACTTGTCCAATGAGATCGTGACGTGAAAACCGATCAAAGTCGTAAACCGAGAATTGTACGTAACGTTCCCTCAGTTCTTCATACGATACGCTGATAAAATAAATTACATATCAAGCGCTGCGTTTTAATTTCTTTTGCGTAATTATATAACTTAGTACACATAACTGAACGTTTAGAAAAGATCTTGGATGGATTACAATATTGTATGGCAAATTTCTTTACCTAAAGATAAATGTTTCATTGAATATTGGGTTCAGATTCTTTCGATGTACTTTTGTCTGAAACTTCTTCTTCCTATCTGGCAACAGGTAGACCTTGACGTACGGATCACTGCTACCCGTAACATCTTTTATTGGCAATTCACGAGCTTCCAGAACCTAATATCAAAGAATCAACATCATCGAACCTGACAGATAAGATTACACAAGAGTAGGATAATAATAAAAATAATATGTGCTTTTAAAGAAATTTAGATTAAATAATAATAATAAATTATTAATAAATTAAATGCTACTTTTATCTTGTATATTTAGATTTGCAGATAATTGAAAAAAAAAGAATAATTAATTTAACTATTGTATATTAATCGGTATAAAACCGGTCTTTCGATAAAACAATTCTTTCCTACAAATAACAGTTTTGAAATATTGTTACATCTTTATAAAAATTCATGTATGATAGAACGTAGGAAATGGAGCAAAGACCGATAATAGCATTTTATATAAATTTATCTATGAAGCGTGGTTTGTTGTGCATAATTGATCTTAATGCACTTAAATTCGCTATATACAATAATAGCTTAATGTAGCCGGCATTACCTAATCTACACGTTACCGCGGTTAATTCTAGTACAGTAGAGGATATGTGTCCATCATAAATGCAATATTGTGATATTACATTATCATTATTCAATATCTCACGTGCTGAATATAACCCAGGCAGA
Organism: Aphaenogaster floridana; assembly: GCA_003063835.1. NCBI lineage: Eukaryota > Metazoa > Arthropoda > Insecta > Hymenoptera > Formicidae > Aphaenogaster > Aphaenogaster floridana. The sequence continues at coordinate 583,856 of NJRP01000032.1, forward strand.
TATATATTCAGCTCTCACCAACGCAGTTTAAATGCAGACTCATTTATTTACACACGGGATACGTTATTTTCCAGTCCAGGGAAAATTTTATATCTCATTTATACAATCATGAATTTATTTTGTTTAATATTTTATTCAAATATTTATCGTAATATTTTCTATCTGCTATGCCATATAATTAAAAAAATTTGTTATTGTATAATTTATGATATATATTTTATGAAGCATCTGTTTTAACGTAACGAAAATTTGTGACAGATTATAAAAATGTGCGCGATACTTACTTTGACAACAAGACCTTCAATTTCCTTATCATAGCGAAGAGCAAAATGTAATTTTCCGGCGTATTCCATTTCTGTTGTGCTGGAGCTTTCCGTGCTTTCTTGTCTCACGAGTTCTTTTTTATATAACTCCGGCTGCACAGTGTTAACAGTTCATACCAATATTATATTTCGTAAGTGAAATCAAAATTCATAATTTTAATTATGCGTGCATTTATATAGTATCGATCAATTAAACATGAAACAAGCCAACTAGAAGATCGAAATATACGGAACTCTGTATGTTACACGATAAGCTTGTTTCACACACAAAAGGAATCAAATAACATTACATCGCTATTTGCATTTCAACATCTATCATTACAAAGATATGGATATCGAAATATCGCCCAAATACCTTGATAAGACCAAGGCTAGAGTCGCTGCGATTTTCAAAGCTGCAAATACTGAATTTAATGTTAGGCAGGTCAAGCCGGTGCGATAATTGACGTTGGAAGCTTTGATGTCTCATTGGCACGATGGGTAAGGTGGTTTGACGCAACACCTAGTAAAATTATGTTAACGTTGAAACAGCCGCAGAATTTTACGGAACATCTTGCTAATTCGCGAATTTGCTAACAATACCTTCTTATTTTCCTTCTGTTCTTGAACGTATTCGTGAGTGATCGGTTCCGATTGGAGGTCCGGAAGAGAATGGCTGATGCGAATCGCATTTTGCTGAATCTGATCGGTTTCTGTATCTTCGATATTCTCATGTCGTGTCATGTTCATTAACCATCGCCAAGTGGAAGAGCATTGGAAGCTCACCGCTGCCAGGAGAACCAGACCAACTACGGCCACTCCTGCCGCTATCAGAAGCTGATAAGGGAAGTTCTCGCTCCAATCCTCTGAAAAAACAAGCGTTCGTTACCAGATTAATTTATTATAAGCATTAGGATCGTAAGATATAAATACAAACAAAATATAAAGCACAAATATAAATACACAAATAAGAAGATATATGTAGAGGAAAAAGTAGTATTATGGCGCCTTGTAGATATAATGGCCTCTCTTAATATCTCCATTATTAGATGGCGAATTCTAGTGACTACTTATGAAGTCATTTGTTTAGTAGCCCGCTATTACGTAGTGGCGCTAATATGCCAATGGTCGGCATTTGTTAAAACACATTTTTACTTTCGAGCATTTCGAAATGTTTTCACACAAGGTACATTTTAGCATTTAATTATATATACTTCCTCATTTTTCTAAAATTTGGGTGTATTATTACACAAATATATGTACACTTAAATATTTTGTTCGTTATTTAACATTTTATTTGGCTATACACATTTCGAGTTATGCAAAGTTAAACAATAGCATGGCATTTTGCTAATATGATCCCCTAAGTGTGCTAGCTTAATACGGTTTCTTTTCCGATGTAAAAAAGCATAATCCAAATATAATTCAAATTAAATTTAAAAGCCTATTTGTTTTGTAGGAAAACTGTCCTGACAATTTAAATCTACCTTCTGACAAGTAATATCCATTTCCACCAATGTAGATTAACTTTAATCTCGGTTCAATTTACTCTTGATCTTTTTTTAGTTCTTAAGAATTAGAAACAGATAAAGAGTAAGTTAAACCGAGATTACAGTTAATCTACATTGATGGAAATAAACGTAAGTCAGAATCTACAGAAAAATTCACGATTATATTTACTGTGGTTTTTTCTAAAAGTTTATTTTAATAAATATATAATTTTGTAATAAAACACTGTGTTTGTTAAACAAATTTTTTAAATCAATTTTTATGGGAGCCTCATTACGACTCCTGTTACTCTTTGACCCTTTATGTAGTGTCGCCATATTTTTATAAATAACGTCCTAAGTAAATTTCATAAATTTGAATTTAGAATCGATTGAACAATACTTTGACAAATGTAATCGTTAAGTTTTTAATTTAAAATATTAATTATTAATGAAATTTGAATTATTGTACAAAATGTAAATGGGGGCCATAAAACCAACTTCTCCTCTAATACAATCGCTCAATAAAATGACTTTTTGGTATGCTTTCATCTTGTTTATAAAAATTTATGAAAAACTTTTATTTAAATATTTCACGGAATGCTACGTTGCGTAGGCGAACCGTAACATAGTGAAAGGATTGAATAAAATATTCACAGGAATTTTCATATTGCCATGGAACGTTACGTTGGGCTATTTAAGTAACGGATAATGAAAATTATGTTATATAAGTTACTAATTGGATTGGATATCATATAATTTCAAATCGCTGTACGTAAAGTAGATGAAACATCCGAAGAGAAAGCATGACTTCCATTAGATTTACGCAATAGAAAGAAGAGGATGAGAAAGGTCCTTTAAATAAATTACGCGCGTGTGTGTTTGCGGGGAATACGTCATTGTGTGCATCCCACGACAAAGAGAATAGTCCTTGCTTTGAGGCAAATGAAGAGATGTACACCAACGCTCCGAGCCTTCCGTTCTCGTTTATATCGAGAACAATGCGTGTCTTGCTAATGACAGAAATATCTTTGTTTTTGCTTTAACATGGAACAAGTTGTCAGCATATAAGTATAATATATGATTTTCCCTCCGACATATTTAACTCTGACATACTCAACTCTGAGATCAAACCATGCTCGAGAATTAACCAGAGAGTTTACTGTAAACATATTTCTATACATGTGTCATTTTATTTAATTTATTTTTTGCTTTCGCTTTTAGAAAATAAATTTTTACGTGAATTTTACTTTCAATTTCTTAAAAGGTGAGAAAAAAGTCTCTTAAATATTTTGGCCTAAAAATATTTCTTTTTAGGTGCATCATGTATGTGTCTATGAATGTGTATGTCATATTTGTTCTCATCGGTAAAAAGCGTTACCAGAAAAATGATTTTGTAGAAACAACTTACTGTCGAAAACTGTTGGAAACAGCATGTTATTACACATGCTATGTGAGAAGTAATAGGAAATCGAAGCGCGATTGGTCACACAGGGCCTTTGATTGACTAAATTGCGCATGTACGAAACAGAGCACATATTACCGTTTTTCTCCCTTTTTGTTCTTTTTTGTGTGTGCGTATCACGGCTGTTTAAAAAAGGGAATAGCGTGCAGCGTGCCTTTTATCTTTGAAAACAATGGAACGAAACCAACAAACAAACCCGTATGCGGGTTTTTTGCTTGTTGCCACTTGCAACGAGCAAATGAAATGGCACTACGTGGTGAACAAGAGTGCGCGTAGGTAGTTTATTGTTACGTTGTAAAGTTTTCACTTGTATTATTACGATAGCAGATGTCTCGTGTCGAGTTAACTTTTGCCCATCGCGCGCTCCATTCAATCATACGCGTGTAAAATCACGTCACGATTTAGCATAGCAGCTTTTCCACGCAAATAACAATGTTTATCAGGCATAAAATGTGCCCTCGAAATCTCATTGACGACGAACTTACAATTGGTTGCAATATCACAAAGAAGTCCTTCTGCATTCTGTAATTCAATTTGAACTTTTCCAACTCGTAATCCATTCTCCGATTCCGCGGATTTTATTATTTTATTCATTATTTTGCTCTAACCAAACTGTACTCAAAAAGTATCTTGTGCACTGTTAATTCCTTTGGGTCATTTTTAACTATTCTATAGGTTGCCACTGCTCCTACCCAATATGTCGTCACTTTAACTAAAACATTGATTAACATTTAACCATGTGTGTGTCAAAATGACCACATTTGTCGTTAATTTAACTAAAACAAGGTGTCGAAATTAACATTGAGTAGGAGCAGTGGCGACCTATAGAATAGTTAAAAATGACCCAAAGGAATTAACAGTGTTTTTTTTACTGTATTCTCTTTCTTTTTAAAGGCCGTCATAGATAGTCGACAGGAAGGTTTAAGAACGCTTTTAACGACGTTGAAATCGAGTGTCATCACCAGTTAGTACACGTCCAATGTGTTTTCCTCATGCTGGTATGTATTTACGTGGCGAGTAAAAGCTTATACTCGAGTGACGAATTCGCAGGGTTGGAAAGTAACGCGTTACTTGTAACGCTGTTACCGTTACAGTTACTTTTTTTTGGTAATGGACTGGTAACGGCGTTACTTTTTTCTTTTTGTAATTGTAACGGTAACGTAGTTACATTTTTTCGGTAACGGTAACGAATTTAACAGTTACTTTTATCGTTACTTAATCCTACATAATCCTTGTAGTTTCATATGTTATTCAGATAATCCTATATCCAGATTGAGATTATTCAAATAATCTTATATCCTAGATTTATATCATCTTTGTAGTTTCATACATATTAAGAACAATTTTAAGTTTAAAATTATTGTATTAAAATTTTTAAACATAAAGTTGAAAGTACAAAAGTATTTATACTAAATACCAAATTTATGGCTTTATTTATAAATTTAATAAAAATCAAAATTTTTTATATTGCATTTTGAGCGTTATAAAATCTCTCCTTAAATTTTTAATGGTTTTTTAAATTTAAATTAAAAGATTTTATTGCTTTTATTAATATTTTTTAAATATTAAAATTATTTAAATATTTAAATTATTTTAATATTTAAAAAATATTACAAAAGTAAACTTTATTATTTAGTGTGTTTATTTAGTCTCGTTTTAGCATTAAAAAAGTAACGAAAAAAGTAACGAATCGTTTCTTTTTAAGTAATGGTAACGGTAACGAGTTACTTTTGAGAATCAGTAACTAGTAACGGTAACTAGTTACTTTTTTGACTCGGTAACGAGTAACGGTAACTAGTTATTTTTAAAAAGTAACTTTCTATACCCTGCGAATTCGTGAAGTTTTCAACATAGAGTACGATTTATGAGATACTTTTTCGTCGACGACATACCGAGTCGCAGCAATGTATACGGCAAAGTGATTGATGAGATTTAGTGAATTACGGGGTCGCTGCCATCACAAGACTTTTAATATTTGTCGCGCGACAGGCCGATAATAACTTTCGTTTCCTCGATATTTCTCGAGAGATTTTCTCGTTAGTAACTTCTCATGGATAACATGTACACGATGAATAAATTACGCTAGTATTTTTGATTCTTCTCACGATTGTTAAATAAAGAGAAAAGTTAGATCGAAACAACATATAAATGTTAAAAGTTAATTCTATTTTTTAATATATCTTGATTACTTATTTAAAGCAAATCGCATAATATTGATTTGACAATAACTCTAAATACATTTTATTATCATCATTATATCAGGTCATAATTAATCGAAAAAATGTATTGCGTGCGTTGTTATACAATGGAAAATTATTGAAATACTGCTAGCCTTGTAATATCAATCTGTCAATCAATCTTATGATCTGAAATTTGGTCTTTGAGGCACACAGCACTTGAGTACGCAATAAACTGGCAAAAACATATCATATTTCCCTAACCCGTTGTCCATTAATCGAGTTTCCATCTATAGCCGATACACACACTTGTCATTCTCATGCCGTCAAAACATGCCAATATCTTTATACGTTTATTGCTATTTTTTCTGGTGAGTTTCGCGCGGCCGGCATCTCGTCCCCGCTTGATCCCGCTTTGGAAAACTTCGACCGCGTCTTTATCGTTTCCGATACATTGCGCTTTTTCATCTTCCGTATAACGTTCGCTATCCCTAATCCTTTTTCTTGAACGGAATAATACTTCGCGTGCTATATTAAGATCCTTACAAGGCCAATAAGGAATTTACTTCCTTTATCCATGTGATTTTACCATTAATCCTATAATAAAATAAACTTCGATAATCCTAAGGATTTCCGTTTTTATATTAATTCAGTGTTAATTTGTTAATGAATAAATTTATTGATAAATTTATTGATAATGTCACAAATTTTGTGCTATATGTAAACGTAAATGTATGTTATAACGAATTTATGCGGTTGCTGAAAACATTGCTTCGAACATATTTGGTCGAATACTGGCGGCCTTGACCTCTTCCTTCGACTCGTTTCTTCATGTCCAACCAACCCTCCATTGCCTTTTCCTCTGTCGCTTTGTAAGAAATCCGTCATTGTTAAAATTTATTATTCCTGCACAGAAAAAAATGCTGTTTCTTCAATTAAAGTGTACGTCACGGGCTGCCACAAACATAAATAGTTCATTTAATTGTATTATGATTGGAAAAAATATCTAGATTATTCTTTTAATAATCTAAACATTTGATCCAATCATAATACAATTGAATGAACTATTTATGTTTGTGGCAGCCAGTGACGTAAACTTTAATTGAAGCAGCAGCATTTTTTTTCAGTGTAAATTTTCGGATCGTTTGATATTTATTCTTGTGCTTCTGCTTTATGCTAAAGGGAAGGGGAACCAGTATATATTTAATCTATTTGCTAAAACTGCTTATTTAGTTATTATTTATGTATACAATTCATAATATATAATAATATTTGAGAAAGGATTTTATTTATAATTTTATGTACCATGTAATATAGAGAAAACATTTTAAGCATAAAAAATATCTGGATATAAATATAAATATAAATTATGTAATAATATCATTATTTATATAACAATTTAAATTGAGAGATAGACCAATGACGGTCATAGCGAATCTTAGTGCTCCAATAATATTAATGTGTGACTTTTCTATAAACTGCGCGCCGTTACTATCGGACATGTAACGCAGCTCTCGAATATCACAACATTAAATTAAAAAATCAATTTAATGATATACTGATGCTAACAAGCATCTACATAAGATTCCCCCTTCCCATCCAACCCGAAAAACTGTAAAGAATTTATTGCGAAAAATATTACCTCAGCCAGGATTTGAACCATCTTGTAGATGCTTGTTATATATATAGCATCAGTATATCATTAAATTGATTTTTCAATTTAATGTTGTGATATTCGAGAGCTGCGTTACATGTCCGATAGTAACGGCGCGCAGTTTATAGAGAAGCCACACATTAATATTATTGGAGCACTAAGATCCGCTATGACCGTCATTGGCCTATCTCTCGATTTAAATTGTTTATACATATATGCGGTCTTATCCTAATTATTATTATTTATAACATTATAAATAGAATTTTATTTCGATTTATAAATGTCCCAGATTTAATCCCAAATTATAAATTGTTTAAAATAAGCTCGTGTTTTATTTGACAACTTAAGCTCTCGTCGTTTGACGACCTAAGCAGTAGATATCTCTTGTTCATGCTGCTTGTAATTTCAGTTTTGGCGAATAGCTTTTCTCAGAGGGGTTGTTCTAGAATTGAAAATGCGCGTACGTTTGTCTCGTATCAAGGGATCGACACAATCCCCATTTCCTTTGTACACCTCCCGAGCATAATCTTCGAGCATAATCTTACAACCTTCATGTCATATTCATTAACCTCATTATTAATAATTGTATCTGTAATGTTAGAATTAATTTAGCATACCTTGAAATTAATAACTCAGAGTATCAATTAAGTCTAATTAAATATTTTCTCATTGCCATATACTATAAATATATAAGATATCCCACGTTCTCCTATCTTTTCTTTTTCACCTATTCTTCAATTTCAACTCAAATCTAGAAATAAAAAGAAATAAATGAAATTTGCAATACAATTAAAAATTAGGCATTAACAAATAAATTAATTTTTATATACGTTAAGAATTAATAATTAAGAGTTAATAATTTTCAGTTAATTCAATTACAATAACAGCAATATCATTTTATTTATAATGCACAACTCATAATATAAGACTGTTAAAATTTATAACACTATATATTTCTATATGTATAGATATAACAAATTTTTTATCGAATTGAAGTTGTAAATCCAACAATTTAGAGATGTCGATAGCAAAACGTATCCTGCAGCTCACATAACTTCGCATATCAAAATATCGTATATTTGTGATATGATAGTTACATGTCACGTGTATTTATTTAGCAAATATGGATAGCGGACAAAGTATATCAATAACTGAACTAACAAATGCTACAGACACTTTGGACAGTCTGTTCGGCTTTGAGGCGGCTCGAAAACGACAAGAGGATTGTGATTTGTCAACTGAAAATGCAAAACCCCTTTTTAAGCCTTGGCGTATTTTCATCAATCATATTGACAGTTATCATGGAAAGATATTAACTGATGTACGTATCATTTACAATAAAAGTTTTATATATAATTATATATACATATATATTTATTTATTTATCGTATAATATTTTAGATTTGTGCAAAAAATTTGTCTTAAGTAAAGTCAAAAACAAAATTTTAACAAAAACGATGAAAAATTGTCACTAATTTTATTATACCTATTTTTTGTTTGAAAATAAATTTTTTAATTTTTTTTTACAAAGACTATCGTTTTTCTAATTTTAATACAAAACTTGATAGAAAAATGACAAATCTTTTGTATCAATCTGTTAAATACACATCAGAAAATGTTTTAGAGATTATAAACATAATATTTATTTTTATTTTGCATCTGTTCTTTTTTAATATTATTTTTATTTTAAAATCATAATTTCGTTTTAATATACATTTTTGTTACTGTTTCCGACAATATAAATTCGCACATATAAAAGAAATATACACATTTGATATATATAGAACCAATATTAAAATAATAATAGGTAGATGTTGTTAAAAAAGAAATATATTTGTTAAAAAAAATATTAAATGGATTGTTTAAAAAAGGAATAAAGAGCATTATTAATTAAATACTAAAACAATGATATTTTTAATAATTTGGAAAAAGGATTTAATTACATAATTCAAACATGCCATACGTTGTATCACCTTCCTTTGAATCAATTGTATTTTCCGAAATATGCGAATAGCACTAAAATTGCTTTTAAAAACGCGATGAAAAGTAGATACTTGATATTGAAAGCTATGATCCAATTAAAAGCTTGTGAATATAGAAACCTTTGATTCGAATTATTTTAACCACACTAATGTGTAATAATTAATAGAAAAGAATAATTAGAATATCTTTTAACGTTTCTTTTTTATAATTATGCCGATTAAGTCAACCGTAACGCTGTTATGAACTGATTGCGCTTTATATCATTTTCCACAAAGTATAAAAATTACATGAGAAATAATCGGGTGAGTATTATTACTTCTGCAGTTACCGTCGAGGGCTTCTCATAACAGTTCAGTTGGTTTATTACTTTTAACCGTTGTTTATTATTTGTAACTGTTATTTTAGCCGTAGCTTAAACAAATATTTGTGTCTGTGGTTCAGTAATTAAAACTAACATTACATCAATATACATCGACAAATTGCTTCGTCAGTCGGCAGAGAATTCTAAATAAAAGATGTACGCTGATGTATACAAAAAACTTTTCAAAGGCAAAAACAGACTTTCAACCGACTCAATATGATTGCGTAATATTCTTTTATTCATATTTCTCATTAAATATGCAGTAGCGTCTTTCTTTTTCCACTATAGAGTTTTTGAAAGTAGATCGTAGAATTTGAGATACTTTCAGTTCATAAATGTTTTATAACAAGATATTAACTAATCTAGAAGAAAATAATATTGGTTAATCTAGGTAAAAATAATGTGCGTATATTTGTATCTATGCAATTAATATATTTATATCCACATAAATGAAATAAAAAGAGAATTTTTAGTATATTTTAAATATTTGTTCTCTACCAACTGCAAATATTGTTTTATTAAAAAATATTTATATTTTAATATATTTTGCAAGAATTTTTATTATGTGTTTTTTCGTTTCTGACGTCATAATCTGAGCTAGTGTTAGTGATTGGCCAAAAGCCTTAATTTATTATTAAATGACATTTCTATAATTAATACATTGTTTTAAAATTTATCTAATTAAACACGTTCAGGTGCTATCGGATATTATGTACATCGATCCGCTAAGTACACATGCAGACGCTCCGCCGGATGAAGAAGATGAATCCGAGGATGAAGGCGACGAGTATGTAGAAGGAAATGAGAGAAAAAGAAGAAAGTGGCCGGGCAAGAGTGCACAAGTTTCAAGAAAATATGAAGTGATCGGTACAGTTCTGGATCGCAAAGTAATATCTTCAAGTTCCTTTGAAGTTTAAATTCCTTCAAGTTTGATAAGGGAGTTTCCTCTGTTTTTCGAAATTAACGAGTCCGTTTTTATCAAATGTTTCTTTCGCAACTGCATGGATTTTTATTATATACAAGCGTTTTTATCACATACTGTGATCTGAAATTGTTAAGGCTAGTTGTATACACGGATTTAATTAATGTATACGTTAGTATTTTTGTATTGCGCGTTTGCATCTTTTGCACATCTTGTTTTGATATGCATCTTGTATTGCGTAATAGTAATAAAGTAAGACGAGGACGAGTGCAAAAAGCAAAGGAGTCTGTGAGAAAAAAGCGTGTTAAGTCTGTTAGCACATAATACCATTTGGTTTTCATTGCTGTTCGATAGTATTCGTGCCCAGAGGACGTGACGATAATTAACACAGACGACAAAGACCTTTTTTTATCTGAGTTGATGATTTGCGGTGTCATTATCTACGACATTGCGCAGGAACCAAGCCAAATCAAGGAAGCATGTTGGGTCTTGAAAGGTATATTAATACAAATATATTGTTTCCATTTTAAGAGTGTAGAAAGAGAAATAATCCTTGTGAATATTTAAGTTATTATTTTTTTTAATAAAGAAGTTTTTTTATATTTCAATACACTTTATTAAACATGGAATCAGATTCCCGATGTTCAACTTGAAATTCCGTTTCTTGCAAACTACGTCGCAAGATAGAAGACACAGAGTTTGAAAACGAAAAATTTGCCTTTTAATTAATTAATAATCAAGGATAGTGTAATTTTCTCTTTATGTTTACTATACATTTAATGTAATTAAATATGTTATCCTTCCTGTTTACTGTACATTTAATGCGAAGTAGAGAGAAGAAAATGCTGAAGTTTATTAATTATATTAGATTGTGTATTTTATTAATAAAATATATTTATATAAATATTCTTTAATTATATAGAAATACATAGAAAAATTGTGTTGTATATCTGTCCACTGGAAAAAGCAATCCATTTTCATATTAAGCCGCATAGAAATTATAAATGCCTGCGCACAGTTTAAATTTTCATTTTCTATTCTGTTAAGGGATAAATAACGAGATATCTATACCTAGCTTACTTTATCGTTGAAGTAATAAAAGAAAGTTGTTTGATGCGTTTAGCAGACCGTTATTAAAAAGTAAAAAGCTGGCTTTAAAACTTACGTAGGGTTCTTATCCATACAATAAATACAGTCTTTTCTGTTTCCAGAGATTGTTTGCATACTGGAAAATATGGAGAAGAAATCGCCAAAAGCTTTCAAACGAGAAGAACCAACGCGATATTTCATTTTGATTTCCACCATAATGACATGGGCTTTCACGAAGCCGTTAGATCCGGCAGATCCAGATTTACCGTTTACGGAAGCAGATTATCGAAAACGAAAGTCCCATCCGAGTTACAAGGAACACATTCAGTGTGAGAGAGAGGTTGTGACTGTGAAGAAGATCACTAATTTAAAAAGTAAATTAAGAACCTTGGTCATTTGCTGCGGCATCACATACGGTGAGGAGGAAGGTCCGCTTCATTATCTCTTCAAAATGGCATGGCAAAACGCGCCTTTGTTACCGATATTTGGCAAAGGACGGAATAAGATACCTCTCTTACACGTTTGTGACTTGGCCGCGTGAGTGATAATAGAAAAGAAATATAAGAACATCCATCTTGTTTAAGAAATTGCGATATTGGCATTCGATACTTGAAGAATAAAACTGATTAAGATGCGTCTCAGAGTACGTTATATAAGAGATTCAATGCTTGTTTGCAACATAAAGTATTGTAATATTCGCAACAGAGCTTCTTTTTATTAATATCATCTTTAATATTAAATTTAGAATTACCAAATACATTGCTAATATCGCAATATCAAATGAAAAATTTTATAATATAATGCTATTTTTTATCGATTTTACTTTTTCATATTTAATATTAAAAAATAAAATTTTATACGTTAATATTTTTCTATATGTATAGTAGGGGAGAATGGGGTAATTGCGAACACCTAAGGGAGAATGAAAGTAAAACACAGAAAAATTATAATTATAAATGTAATGTTTATTACAAACTAAACTTTGGTTATTTTTCTCTGAGATTAATCATAACTTTTATTTAAAATATAAAAATAAAATCAACATTTTTAAAGAAAACAAAACCCTTGCCGTTCGGCTTTACCCCGATACCTCTGGGGTAATTGCAAATTGTTTATGGGGTAATATCGAAAACAGGCTTCGTACTTTTTCTTGGCTCTTTAAATTCACCTCTTTTTATTTAATCATAAATACTAGTCTCCGAAATAGAATATTTAGTCGCAGCTTGCCCCAAAGTCAAAACTTTGTTCTGAACATCTATTACGGCCAATTTAAATAAGATTATTAATATCATATTCTAATGTAGTTTTCCTGATATATTTCCAAGGCATCTGAAAGAAAAACAACTTTCTGTAGAAAATCAACTAATAGGGGTAATACCGAACGATCGCAATTACCCCAGTTAGATCGTTCGTAATTACCCCAAACAAGCATTTTTATAGTAAAACTAGAAAAAAAAATTTTAAACTGAACAGTCACATTTTGAAGTTATTAGATGCATTCTTTAGTAGATCTTCTATTCTAACAAAATTATTCGTAACAATAATTTAAAAATAATAATTAGGATAAGACCGCATATATGTATAAACAATTTAAATCGAGAGATAGGCCAATGACGGTCATAGCGGATTTTAGTGCTCCAATAATATTAATGTGTGACTTTTCTATAAACGCGCCGTTACTATCGGACTAACGCAGCTCTCGAATATCACAACATTAAATTGAAAAATCAATTTAATGATATACTAATGCTAACAAGCATCTACAAGATTAGTTTATAGAAAAGTCACACATTAATATTATTGGAGTACTAAGATCCGCTATGACCGTCATTGGCCTATCTCTCGATTTAAATAATTTAAAAGCTTAAAAGATTAGCGTGATTTATCTAGCAGACAAAACTTACATCAAATCGATCGAAATAATTTAACGGTTTTTATCTTGAACAGTGTGCGCGTTCTCTCGCACTTCAGGGCAACACTAAACATTAGGATAGCTACATAGAAAGTGCTGGTGCGCAGAGCTAAAAGGAGCGGAAAGTATCGAAATGACGTCGTTCGGAATTTTACCCCGCGTTTGCAATATTACCCTATTCTCCCCTACTCTCTAAAAAGAATTAATATTATTGCGAAATGATGGCAACAATGAAAATAATAATAAAATAGTTTATAGAAAATTAAAAATAATAGGCTCGTTATATGCAAATGCAATAATAGATAGGAGAAATGGTCAATAAAAACGATTGCTATGGACTCAACTGATTCTCGCTTCCAAACGAGCAATGAGTTTTTTTATCTTTTTATTTTACGATATTGACTTTAAAATCACCGACCAGAATTACCGTTGAAATTTACCATTATATAACATGATTTTTATTTTCTGACCTTGATCATAGCCTCTTAATTTGTTTCTTTGTTACTAATCAATTTTATTATTAGATCCATGTTAAATTATTTTTTACTTATGTTTTTCATGATGTGTCATATTATTTATGTTTTTCATGATGTGTCATATTATTTATCGTTACTTTTACTTACTGTTTCAGAAGTTCTATTATGGTTTAAATTAATTTATAATATCTATTTTATATAATGACTAATGAGTAAGACTAAGTACAGTCGAAACGTCAATATTTTTTATTCTTAATTGTATTTATATTTTCTCTCTCTCTCTCTCTTTTTACATATACAATAAATTACAATTGTTTAATTTAATATTCCATTATAAGCATTGCTCGTTTTGAAAATAGTTTATAATTAAAATATTACAAACATATAATAACTAAACAAAACATATAATATTATAAATATCATGATTCAAAATGTATCATGGTCACTGTTTCATGGTCACTGAAAAAGTTTAATATATTCTATACATTTTAATACATTGATGTGGAATATAAGCGTAAGCTTGTTGAAGCACGCCGGAGTTCTAATTGTCTGGTTAACCAAATCCGCTTATCGTTACAAGTAATTTGATTTTCAGAACCGTATCCTCGGTGCTACAAAATTGGCCTCCAATGCGATATATCGTGGCGGTAGAGCGGGAATTAATTTCTCAAAATACAATCGTTAAGGTACGAATTCTTTCAATTATTGGCTGCGTTCAGCAGAAAAAGCAACTTTGCAACTGTTGTGAAATTCTTTAATAAAATTGGTTTATTAGATCCAGGAGGAACTAAGGGCAAAAACTAATCATATTAAAGAATCTTACAACAGTTGCCGAAGCTGCTTTTTCTGTGCTGAACATTTTTCTGCAGCCATTGATTAAAAATATTGCATTAAATATTTTCCTATATCTTCTGCGTATGGTTTTTTTTAGTTATATTACAAAACAAAAGAATACCAGAACAAGATAAACAGAATACTTGAAATTAAATATGGATATTTGCAATAAGAAAAACGTAGACAAATATATAAAACCGCTATTATCATAGTCTTAATCCGTTATTTTTTTCTACATAAACTTATATTGTTCTCAATTATTCGCAATAAGGGTTGATTTCAATAATTCGCTTCATATTCCGTTTTACTGGCGCAAACCAGTTTTTGAAACATTCTTCGTTCTACTTGCATGAACTGGTTTATACAAGTAATGCGGAGGAAAAGAAAAGCGTCGGAAGATTGTGAATATTAACTCTTCACCATAATTTACGGATATTTTCTTTATTGTGAAAATTTGCGTACCACGTGCAGTATAAACCATTTCAACATTTGAAGCCTTCATAAAACGCAAACATATTAGTCTTTCATAGTCTTTCCGCATTATTATTTTTCCATACAATATTGTACATTTTTAGTAAAATAAATTTCCAAGAAATTGCAAAACAAAGTAAGAGATTTAGAAATAAATGTATTACGATAAAATAAATTAACTAAAAATACTAAAGTATTTTTAGCTTCTGATTAATATTTTTGTAAGCAGAAAATCACTCAGGGTTTAACTACTGGTAAAGTAAAAAGTATACCGAAGGAGGAGGCTCTTTTGCTGCCGGAAGTTTCACAGCAAATATACGATCAGATGACAGTGAATTTAAACATCGATCCCGTGTACATCATCGATCGAATACGCTGGTATTTTGACATGCCATTCCGAGATGTTATAGACGTAGTCATAGAGGAATATAAAGCAGCGCGAAATCTACGTCCAGTGAAAATAATCATTCTTGGTCCGCCAGCATCTGGGAAAACGCGGGTCGCTCGATATCTCGCGGATCATTACGAAATACATTACGTTCACGTGAAAACATTGATCTCTGACACAATGCAAAAATTGGTGAGCGTGTATTTATTCATGGAAAGGTCAATTGTTGTTAATACGCATTCTGCATATAACAATTTACAATAAAATCAGCAATCGCAATTCTAAGATCGACGACATCGAAACTGTGGAAGCAAATACGGGACGACAAGATGATCTGAGAGATACTGCAGAAAACGCTGATGGCAACGAGGATAAAGGAGCTCAAGAAGAAGAGGTAGGAGACAAAAAAGAGGTCATTGTGAGCCTGGCAAAGTTGCAAGAGCAGCTTGACGAGATCCGGTCCAACATGGCAGCGAATAATGGCCGTCTCGACGATATCGTCTTGAACAAGTTATTAAATATTGATGCGCTAGTTTTACGAATTCTCGTGTGTCTTCAGCGACGCATTATTCGAGCTCAGCATCGCAAGCTCGCGTTAACCGTATATTTGGGAGGCACTGCTCCCATCGTTAACAGCTTCATTTCCTGCGTTGCGGTACTGTAATTACATCGACGCCGAAACGTTATCTGATTACCGCAAAATGGTGCAATAGCACAGTTAGCGTTAAAAGCCAGAATGGGATATGCTTTCTCTGAAAATGCTAATTGCATGAAAACCGAGCGCATTTACGCGCTTCTATAGTTTATGTTCCATTCGGATCGATACATCGACGATGCGCGTGCGATAAACGAGGTGTAAATCCGTAACAAATGAACGTGCATCCCTGTACATTTTCTCAACATTTTTCTGGAATCCATCAAACTAGCAGAATATAGAAGACTTTTCGCGTACCATGTCTCATAAAATGCATACAACGTTACTTCTTAAAACATTATATTCTTGCCAGATAATATACATACACGATACATCAAAGTTTCGACGCAAGACATACAACACCGAATAAATTTCATTACAGGTTGCAAATCTCATGCCTTATTTGCTTAATCAACTTTGTAACCTGGTTGCAACATGTTGCAAGAAAGTATTTAAGTCGGAAACAATACTTGGATTGCTTATCTAGAAACAGTACATTCAAATACAGATTAAAATTCAAAATTTTAAATTCTGGCTGCAAATTTTAAATTTTAATGAGATTTTAAATTTATTTGTCTTTGATATTAACAAATGATATTTCGTACTGTTCAAATAGTAATAGAAATATCAATTAATTTGAAAGGTTGTTCCTAAACCGGTTGAATTCGAAGGACTGCTTGAATCAAGGATATGTGATGGATGGATACCCAAAGACCCTTGAACAAGCCAGGAATCTATTCATGGTCAGCGAGGAGAGGTTAGAGGAAGTCGAAGAGAAATTCGTGGACGAGAATGTTGAAATTAGAAATGTTGATACAGCAATCTTGCCGGAATTGGTCGTAGTTTTGGAAGCGAGCGACGAGTTTCTGAAGGAACGAATCATAAATCGTCCAGAGAGAGAAATACAAAACACGCATTATACGGAAGAGCACATGCTACGACGTATGAGAGAATACAGGTATTAATCATGTATGCGAGATAAAAAAGAAGTATTTTGGCTTAAATGTATTTTCGCTCATAAAAAGAACTGTGGCTTATTCATATCGTGACAGCTTTGACGAGGGAATCGATATTGAAGCTAGCTTGCAATCTCACGCAAATGGGATTGGAAGGCACATCGATAAAGTTCGATTACATCGGCAATAAAATGTAACAAAAAATAAAGTATATCATGGCAATTAAAAATTAAAAAGTGACTATTAAATTACTTTACGCTACGGCATTTAAAACAGGATTTACTCGAGCGATTTTAATTCAATTAAAGAATTATCAGCCGAACGCTTTTTATATGTCATATATATTAATAAGAGCCTATATACCCTTATTTTTTGCAAAGTACACTAAAATAATATAAATTATCATCAACGCGATCTGTATGGATTTATTTACTTTCTGCACTGAAAAAAAATGCTGTTGCTTCTATTAAAGTCTACGTCACAGGCTGCCACAAACATAAATAGTTCATTCAATTGTATTATGATTGGACCAAATATTTACATTATTAAAAGAATAATCTAGATATTTGGTCCAATCATAATACAATTGAATGAATTATTTATGTTTGTGGCAGCCCGTGACGTATACTTTAATTGAAGCAACAGCATTTTTTTCTGTGTGCCAAACGAACAGGCGAAACTATGCATTACAGTTTGTATAAATAACTTGTTGTTTGTTAAAATGCGAAAGTTATTTATACAGAAGTTATGCAACGAATGCGTTGGATCACGAATGATATTCTAGGGAGAGAAATACGGACGATAACACGCCGTTACAATTATTTGACGAAATGGAAATTCACCCACTCATCATCTCTGTGGAAACTGACACTTGTCCGGATATGTTCCCTACGATTTATCGGTGCTTGGAAAAGCTCGGAAAACCAAGGAATTACGGTGCGCGATAATTCATACCCTTTTTCGCGATTTTATATGTCATCTCAACTTCTGCATCCTACGCGATATGTGCATAAACATCTTCTATCCGTTTTCAATATTGTTACATATGTTCTGTTACCATACGCCCACTATTCTTACCATTTCTAAACGGACGAAAAGATAAATGTCACAGGATAATGTCTCCTATTATTTCCAGTGAAATTTATTAAAGACGACTTATTCTCTAATAAAGCCGTTGAATCACGAGATGAAAACTTCATTTAAAGTATCAAGTAATAATTTCTGGAATAGCAGCGGCCTTAATATTTAATGCTTGTATTTCTCGTTAGCTAAAGGTCGATTCTTTTGCCGCTGGTCAATCTTAGTTTGTTTTTTCTTTATTCGTATCGTAATTATATCTGCGTTCTACAAAGAGAAAAAGAGAACATTCAATTAGCGTTAACCGACATCGAGGAAATTGGCTCTTGGCCGATTAATAAAATGATATCTAAGTTATTTTTACTGGTTTAATAGTAAAAATAAGAAAAGCATAATTAAAGAATTTTTATAAAATTTATTATTATCTAAATTAATATATTATTCTATCATAATTTTATTTATTAGACAGCATCAGTCTTCAAGATTACAATGTAAAAATATTTTTTTTTTTTTGTTTAGGACCAACAGCCGAGGAAATAGAAATTGCACGGAAACGCGCTGAAGCAGAAATACGAGCTGCTGAAGTAGCAGAAAAATTACGAAAAGAGCGAGAAATTTTGGAATATAAAAGGCAGCGTGAAGAAAAAATGATGGAATGGGTTTGTAAATTCTTTCGATATCTAGAAACTAGATTTTATGTCTAACTAAATATATTTTAATTTATTCTGTATTTCCTATAAATATTTATATATTCAAGGAAATATTGAATTGATATGACACGAGTAATCAATAAATTAGCTCCCAAAATTGCTTACGTTAACGTTTTAATATCAGGTATACCTGATGTATATAAGTAATTAATTCACATATCAAATCATAGTAATTAGTAATCATTCAAATTGCTAAACTATCCTTTAATTGCTCAAAATATGAACGTTTTAATATCAGTAATATCAGTAATAACGTTCTAATATCAGGTTTATCTGATGTATGTAAGTTATTAATTCATATACCAAATCAACTTAGAAATGATTTAAATTGCCGAATTATTTTTCAATTGTTTAAAGTATAAAAGGATAATATATTTAAATCAATGAACATGAAATAAGTTTACATTTGCAATAACTATACGTATAATATAACTCACGTAATGCAGTCTGCGTATTAGTCATTTTCTCATTTCTTTTTTTTTCATATACTATTGCAATATAGATGCATGTCCGTAGGCGATCTTTAATCTATCCAATGTGATCACGAGAGCAATTATCAAGTTTCTGCTTAGCTGGGCGTAATTCTGGAAGCAGATATTTGGCTTTTCTTTCAATCGTATCGCACCATCGGTCATAAATGCCACGCTATTGATCCCGGCGAAATTTATGCCTACATATCAACGAATTTCTACTAGACCAATATTTCCAATATTTTCCTAGGCATTTGCAATGTTATGTCGTTTTATGGACAAACGTAAAATTTCCAGGTCTGGAAATTACTTTTGTAGAAGAATTAGTGTCTCGTAAGCGGATCTAAAGATTAAACGAGCCAGACTAATGCTCGCTTGCAATATTAATCTGTTTTTTTGCACGCATCTGGCAAAGTTAGGCGACCTGACCAGGATTAGTCGCGTTTCAAGTTTATGAAACTTTTTTGCATATAGAGCTTGTACCTGCAGCTTGTACATTAGCGACTCAAGCTACCGGTAAATGCAAATGCGTATCGATCATGGTTGGCTGCTCATAAGATGGCTCTTTTGTACATGCAGAATCATAGTTATACAATCCAGCTAGAGCAGAACAAGAATCAAGAATGCATTTCTAAAATATTATATAATATAAATATTAAATTATCTAGATACCAACGAGACTTCTCTTCTCACATTAGTCATTGTAAAATACCTATCTTATGGTCTCAATCGTAGTAAATATTTTTTAATAAAAATACAAATATTAAATATTTTAATATTTAAATGTAGTTATACTTAAATATTTCTTTTATTTACAATTATTTAAAAAATGGAAATTTAGCTGAGATCTGCTATTGCCGATTCGAATGAATTCGAATTTCTCTTATTGTCAACAACATGAATCATTTAATTCATTAATATAGATCGCATGACGGATGAAGCATTGTCTTTTACAGACGAACTTGATGGAGAAGTTGAAACAAGAGGAGGAGGAGAGACTTTGTATTTTGGCAGAGCCATTACGACATTACCTGATGAAATACGTCTTTCCGACGTTGACAGAGGCTTTGATAGAAGTGGCAAAATTACGGCCGGAGGATCCAATAGATTTTCTCGTTAGTATACAATCGTTTTTTACCTTTTATTAGCGTCGCGGTCCTATTATTACCGCAAAAATATCATATTGCACTTAGTTACAAAAAAACTAAGCGAAAAATGCTGCACAGAGATGCAATAAAATTAATTTGCCAAACTCGCGCAATGCGCTGCAACAAATGGATTATACTATTGCCGCGTTCTGACAGACTAAACTCCAGTCTAAACGAAGTCAGTCTAAACGAATTTAGTTGTGCTGAAAGAGCTCAGAAGTAATTATGTCGAGTGACCCACTTTTAATTCGATTAAATTCACAATTCGTTTGTCATACCCGAGAACACGGCGTGATGTTTGATGATTATCCCCTGCAAGACGAGAAAATAGTGCCTGGGTATGTGCAAGACAAATTAAAGGACGAGTTCTTTTATACAAATGTATTGATCGTCTTTGCAAACCGAGACGATGCTACATGTTTCATAACGCGTGTTCACAGCCGATAATCCCATAGCATTGCGGTAATAAATTCGTGCCGGAACGAGAAAAAAGTTATATGGCCTTGCGTATTATAGAAAGTTTATTGACAAAATTATATACGTTTTATTATTCAAAGATCTAAAATTGTCAAGTATATGTTATTTTTCTTTACGTATAAAACGGAGATTTGAAAATCTACGTATATTAAAAATATTACACCGCAGTTTATTTCTTTTATCACAACTTCTAAATTGTTAAAAAAATATCTCGCTATGTTTAAAAGATTTATATAATTTTCTTGAACAAATATAATACAATAACAAAATATCTTGTTTAAACAAGCACGAAGATACTCCGAGATTAAATTTTCTGGAGCAACTTTTGCCGTTCCAAAATTTTAAATAAATAGTTGATAAATTTAAATAAAATTTCCAACAGCAATTCTTGAACAATAATTTATGCTTAAATGATTTATAGTATTGGAAAATAATAACTCGCGTACATATGTGCAACGACTGCAATTAACGGGAGTGAAAGTGTTAGAACACGAACGGTAACTAAAATTCCGTCGGGACCTGTTCGGTGTGCAAACGTCCACTATAAGACATCGCCAAACTAGGTAATTCCGTTAAATTTTCGAAACAGTTCGGCAATCACCGCGAAAGGAACATTTCACATGTGCGAATGCAAGAACAACTTTCACACTTCGAATCCCGTTCCCGTGGAAATCGATAGGTTGCTGCTCACGATTAGACGCCGTTCCACTCCGGAGCATCGAACCACGAGAGGAATAGGAGCATGACCGTTCTCTTGGCTCTCTGTCGACCATATCGGGACCTTATATCTATAATTTCGTGATTTCGAGCTTCGTCGGTTTTGATCGGTCCGCTATTACGGAGAAACGCAAAGGGCATAGGCAATTTTTTTCACTATCGGCTTCAGTAATCGTTTTAATTCATTCTGTTATTCACGATCACAATCAATATCTTCAGAGATCATACAAACGCAATCCTACGATTTAAAGTCTATACTATTATCGCGAATTTAGCATTAAATTAAATTTCGTTTCTTTCATATATATATATATATATTTTATATATTTTATTACATTTTATTTATTTATTCAATTTCATGTATATATATATTTTAAATATATGTATATTTTTTAAATAAAATGTTTTCTAAACAATTTCACGTTTATTTTTTACAATATTTATTTTTTCTTTTAAAATTATTTAAAAGATATTATGTAAAATTATTTTTTAAAAAATATATGATTTGTGCATATTCTTGGAGGTTGCATTATAAGATAAACTTTGCCGACGTGAAACATCATAAATCGCTTTGCAACTTCTTTGCAAATGACGGATCTCATCACCTATCTTTATTTTTCCAATTTTCCATTTCCCCTAATCTTAAAATCGCCTACTGTAGGAGAAAGTTCTTGCCCACTTTCAATTCATTACAATGTTTTCTTTCAAACCGTGATTTTTTCATTAAAATCAGTAATAGAAAGTTCTCATTGTATATACGTAGTTTCATAAATGGATAGATAGAACGTAGCGAGGCTAAAGCAACGAAGAATAACGAAGAGAGAAAAGAAAAGAGAGAAAGAAAGAGAGACAGACAGATAGAAAAAGATGATACATATCTCGATAAAGTTAATTTACCTTCAATATTTCCCAACGGGTTCGGTAGATTGGTATATCATACCATTACAGCAATATGTAATAATATTCCGATCTTCAGAATTCATTATTTAAAAGACGATAATCATTTCAGATAAATGCAGTCACAAAGTGCTATGAGCAAGTCAAGAAACAATGTGCGGATATTAAAGCATAGCTTCTTTCGCCTTTCTTCGAAGTTATTGTTTCTTGAAGAAGATATTTACAACTACACAATCATGAACGCTATCTTCTTCAGTGATAGAAGAAATCGAATTTTCTCTATCCGTTTAATGACCTAAGCTTTCAGTCTTTCATATCTTTCTGTATAATCCTCGATTACAAATTTATGAAAACGATGCATCTATCATACTAAACTCTTTAAATTTTAAGAGTATCTTAGCAACACATTTTCCCATCGAAAATCCACAGGCCGATGAACTAGATGAGGGAAAATGTTGGCTGTCTAATAAAAATTTCATCGTCGCGTCACTTCGATCGATCGTTCAGTCTCGAAGGAATCATCATCTCTCATGTAGCGGCAAAGCGTTGCGATGTCACTATATCTTTTCGTGCGATGTTTCGTCAGTAGATATAATCTGTATCTAGTAAATTATTCATTATATGAAGTTTTGGTAAATGTTTACAATGTTTAGGGCCCCTACGAGAAATCAATTGAAAACAGGTAAATTTTATGTATTTTTGCCCCCTGAATTCAAAACTGTTGATAAAATTTGGGGGTCGCTTGTATTTTCTAAGATATCATTATGAAAAGATATCATTATGAAAACGAGAACGTGTGTGTGTGTGTGTGTGTGTGTGTGTGTGTGTGTGTGTGTGT